>CM053502.1:145224220-145562633 GCA_028627145.1 Eidolon dupreanum
CAGAGTGAATTGAAAAGGGGCCCATCTTTAATTCTCCTCAAAGGCAGATAACACATGGGAAACATTTGCAAGCTCCTCATTGAAAGCCACTAGTGAATTCAAGTGTCATCAGTCATTCTACCCCCACCCAGAACTTTTAGAAGTTCTGTTTTTATTAGCTTTGTGCCAGTTAAAATAATACACTCATACAACTTTGTTAGATTTACTTTATATTAGTTTAAGAAAAATTGTTTAACTTAATTTGATGTTTTCATTTAACTTTTATCATTCTTCCTGTTTTTACAAAATGCAAAATGTATTAACACTTCGACCGGCCTTATTGCTACCTTTTTGTAAGAATTATAATCCACAATTATGAACAACACAAATGTTCATCAATAAGACAGTGATTAAATAAACTATGATTTATGTATATATGGAATACAATGCAGAAATTAAAAAGAACGAAGCACCTTTATCTGTACTGACAAGAAATAAAATTTTTATGCTGACTGAAAATGCTGAGCAAAAAAAGAAAGTTATAGAACATACGCTTACTTATATAATCTATGTAAAAATTAACAAAGGTAAAGTTATACATATATATACATTAGAGAGCATCTAGAGGGACCTAGAAAAATTTGCATCTGGGGAAGGGACTAGACTGGATATAGTGAAAGCAAGTAAAACTTGCAGAAGTTAAAAAAAATGAGGCGGTGCCATCCAGATACAGATACAGTTGCTTTTGATATTATTTGACTTTTAATGGGAATGTATTATTAACACAATTAAAAATAAATTTAAAAATCTTAAAAGAATTATTATTTAAAGGGGTTTAAATAACTGTTAAAATAATGTAAATAGTTGCCTGCATTACCACAAATCCTAAATTAATTCAAGCTCAATCTAATCAAAATGCACATGTTCTGTCTTCCTAATTAGATAAGTTTTTAGAGGTAAAAGGTCAGTTTCCTCTGTTCAATGCTTGGCCCCTCTAACATTGAGTATTTTGCCATGGTTCAGATAGGCTCAGTATTCCAAGAATCAATGCTTGAGTTCTACTTATTTGTTTAGTAATTATGTGTTATTTTATGCCAGAAACTTGAAATTTTAGCTCTCATTGAGAGAACACAGGTATTCTCAACAAAAATACCATAAAAAGCAATAGTAAATTCCTAATGAATAACTATTTTGTGCTAGACACAATGATAAATGCTTTGAATACATAATTCTTATTTAATAGTCTTAACAAGCCAGTGAAGTATGTCAGGTGTTCCCAATTCTTTGTAAACCTACAAACAGGGAGCCTTTTGACAAGATTCTTATTCAGTTTTGACAAAGGATGGACCCCAAGTATCATTTTTGTTTAAAAGCTCTCCTTTGATTCCAAGTATAGAGTTGATAATTAGTTAAGTAGGCATTATCAATACCCCCATTTGTCAAGAGGAAAACATGGAGCAGAGACTAACTCAGTAAATACTCAGTGAGGCCAATCTAGCTCCAAACTTGAGTTCTCAAACTATGTAGTTATAAAAGCATCTTTTGGCCTAGAAACATCTGGATTCAAGTGTTAATAAGTGTTGGCCATGGGCAGATAATTTAATCCACTTAGTCCTCAAATTGACTCACTATAAAATGGGCATAATAGTAACTACTTATTTTGTGAGGGTTAGACAAAATAAAATAAATGTAACACAGTGCCTACAATATGGTAGCTTCTCCGTAAATTGTAATTATTATTATTAATACAGAGGCATTAGTACTATTAACAAACTCTGATAAATGAAGAGAAAAATCTCCATTTGCCAGGATTGCTTATTTCATCCTTATTGTGAGATGCTGCTATTTTTCTAGAACATAAATATTTCATTAACAGAATATAATATTATTATAATTTAGACGCTACTTATCTTAACTTGGGACCTTGAAATACCTCTTTGAATTCCTAATATTTAAGTACTAAGTTAAAAACATTATATTCAGAACATGGTCTTAGACAAAGTCAGATTTTAAATGAAACCTGCAGCTCATCCTGTGGAAAGTATCTTCTGAAAATGTTATGTGTTATATGACACACATACTACATTACCCACTGACGTAATTGGCATTTCCTTGCTTTTATTGGTTTCAGTCTGACCTTTTATGAAACTGGTCTCTTGTTTTCATTAATTTATGTGAAAGATAATGCGATCTGAAAATAGACATGGAGCCAAGAAAACCATAGTTTTAATCCCAGCTCTACAGTTGACTCTCACGGTGGTCCTCAAAAATTAATAATTCTAATATTAACACATACAGAGTGAATCAAATTAGTTAGTAGTCCTGGTCACATTCTGAGGAATAAGGTGTAAAACTATGAAGATCACAAACAAAATGTTCATGTCTATTTTTGGCGTCATATTTTTAAAATGGCAGCGGCATCTTGGAAATACAGGTAGTCTGAAAGAACTGTTCAGTATTTCTGTCAATAAAAGAAAAGACAAATCTTTGCTCATTGAGAAAATATTCTACTCTGGATGTGTATGAAATAAAGAGGTATAATATATTTGGCTTACATTATGCACACAAGAATAGTTTTAAAGCACAGCATCGTAGGTAAAGTTGCCTTCACCAGTCTTAATTTAACTGAAGCACTGATTGAGTAGAGTGAGACTTTTAGGTGCAGTATCTTGTTTAGCTTTCATAAAATTTAAGAAAAATTGGCTGGCAAAAATGATATTCTTGATTTTGCACCAGTATAAAAACAACCACATGTGTTGATATTCCAGTATCATATCTCTGCAGTTGTTAGATCCACTGACATTGCTGTTCACCTGATAATAAAGATGAGTGAAAAAAAAAAGTCATCAATGTATCTCGAATAGACCAAAAGTTAAAGTTTATTATCCCAAGTCAATATGCCTTTATCAATGACTAAAAATGGTCACTGAGGAATATAAACACTGATTCTTGATCATTCTAAATATTTAGCATTTTATCATCAATTTACAGAGAGAAAGAGAACATACTTTAAAAGTTTTCACCCATTTAATAAATTTATACTTTGTGAAACAAAGCAGTATAAAATTTAGTTAACACTATTTGTGTTTATTTAATAAAGGCATTACATTAAGAATACTACCAACTTATTGCTTTTTGGTTTTCACTTGTGAAACTAAGAGTACACATTTTTTTTATTATTATTATTTCAGTGTTAAGTCTCTCCTCCCATCCTTTCTCCTTTCCCCTAACTGCAACTCAAATTGCTTCAAGAACATGGACTAGCTTTGTAAAACAATGTTTTGCTGACACAAATGACAATAATTTAAACATAGATTAAATTTCACTTTCTAATCTTAAGGGCTTTTTAAAAATAGAAATTTGTTTGGAAAGTAATAATTTGGTGTTTACTGAACCTCAAACATTTAGAAGGAATCTTTGATCTCTTGGTCACTCTCATAAATCTCTCAGCAACAAGCCATATTTTAGTAACATAAAAAATCAGGGTCACAACCCTTTCCTTCACTGCTCAGAGAATTTTCTCTATGTTAGACCTTTTATAAAAAGCATCCATCTAAAACCCCACACTTTCTTTTTGGAGTTATTATCATAATGCTTTAGTCTTCAGGATAAGCAAAAATGGAAAATTAAAAGAAAAAAATTAAAAAGAAAAAAATTTAAATATAGTGTTTGGTAAATTTATTTGGTAAATTTAATTCATACTTTAAAAAAATTTCCCATTCATCTTCTTTTGTGATTTTTTTTTGAGACTGTATGAAAGATCAACTAATTTTTTTTTTTCTCTTCTTTCTCTGCTCTGAACCTGTTTTCCATTGCAGAACTGATTTAACACATTCAAAGACTATTGCAGTATTTTCTGATAATTTTGAAGAACCAAAACCAAAACAAAAAATTCTCTAAACTATATTATACAAATCATGTTCCTTTCTTTCTCTTGTCTTTCTGTCCTTTGGACAACTCTGCCCATTTATCTTCCTCTAAACTGAGAATCTCATGACAAAACTCCTTCATTTTCACCACAGCTGTCTCTGGAAATACTGGCGGCAGGGTTAGCAGAGCAAATGAAACACACCTGAGAGATAACCATAGTGGAAGAATCACATTTAATGTGGGTCTACACTGATTAGTCTCAATATTTTGTGTCACATAGTTATAAGAAATCAAATTATGATGTAGATAGACAACAAGAACATTTTTGAGATTTTTTTTTTTTTTTTTTTTTACTTACTCTGGTTGCATTCATGAGTGGTTAAGCAATATCACTTACTCAACATCATACTTGCATCCAATATGAGAATTTTTCTTAGGATGTTTTTAAGGAATCTGTAGCCATTAGCCAAGAATTTTAGTTAGTTTCATAATTAAAAGCAACTAAACGTTAGTTACTCAGATAATAAATTGAAATTGATTCAAATAAAAAATTTGTTCTGTGAAGGCCATTATTTATCAAACTAATTCACGTCTGCCTTTAAAAAAATAATACCTATGTGTATATTGTAAAAAAATATTAAATTATTATATTAATTAAGCATTACATTTTTGGATTCTATAATAAACATAGGAATAAAAATACCTAAAATAATGATAAGAGTACATATTTTAAAACTGGCATTGTTCTATTTTAGTATTTTTTAAATGCCATGTTTCATAGTTTGTATCTTATCAGTTGCTTTTTTGGTAATATATCAATGTCAGTATGTCCATTCCAGAAAAAAAAAAATCACATAGAAGATATATTTCCCAGGCCAGTGTACGTTTGGCCCTAACTTAAAAAAATAATAATCAAATAAAATAGGGGAGGAAGTACGTAGGTTTTTCATAAATATACATGGGACAAACGAAACGTTTCTATGATGTAGCAAATTGTTTGCATGTGTGGCTTTATCGTTATAGCCAAAATGGCTTACTCAGTCAAACATGTGAGCTGAATCTGGCTCTTGCTCTAGAAATTATCCCAACCCCTGTCATACTCCCCACGACACTTCCCAACTCCGTTAGAACAATTAAACTCTACACGCTTATATGTGACAGGTACTGTGCTTGGCTCTGTTTGAGACACTGCAGGTAATGCCAAGGAATAATTCCCCAGAAAGCTCATGTAGTTACAAAACAAATAGAGTAAAGCATAATTTATTAAGTTCATGGAGATTCAAAGGCCAGAGAGTTTCTACCCAATTTAAGAGGGTGAGGCAATAATAGAAAAGGATTTCTTGGAAAAATCTTTCAAGAATACAGAGGATTTCAAGTGGTGAAAGTTTTGAAGGAGGAGTCAAGAGGCAGAAAACCAGGAAAAGGTAGGGGGTGAGAATTAAACGGGAGGGATAAGGAATAAGATTAGTTACTTGTTGTACTGTCATTTTTCAAGCAAGATGAGCCAATTAAACCATAAGCAAGATTTTGCCATGGTAAGGACCACTCATTAACAATTAAAAATGAAAATCTCTTTCATGTGACTGGACACAGCTCCTTAACTCAGGTCAATGAAGCATTCAACATCAGTGTAATTTGATGACATTACTTAGAACTGATTTTAGCTTTATATATTTTTTCAAATTGAACACTTTCTTGTCTATACATGCAATAATTAAAGTATAACCTACCTTGGCAAGCAATATTTCAATAAGCTATTTCTGTTTCATTCATGAAATGCACGAGTGGTATCTATACTCCACCAAATACTGTGTTAATCTAGAAAGGTAAATTTCTTGGCATTCTATAGACCAAAAATCTCAATTTTCTCATCAGCATTTTCATTTTTCTATAGATTAGTCAGAACTAATTTATAAATACTTAATAATATTTCATGGGAATAACATTTTATATGTGTGACTCACTGTTCTGAAATTTATTGGGATTATGTCTGAACCTATGTTTACTCTATTTTCTCAGGGGGAGGAGTGATTTTTATCAAATATAAAAGAAAATCATAAATTAGTATGTGGCTGCCACAATAATTTAGATTTTGAAAATTTTAATTTTTACTACAGTTTTATAGTTATATTACTATTCTTATTATTTATGAGAAAACTGGTGATCATTAAAGTAAAATATTTTGCCCATAAGCTAATTGCCCACCAGCCTAGCTATTATTCAAATGCAGTCCTATTATATTCTAAACCTCATATTCTTTCCATTATATTACAGTATTTTTCTGAAAGAAAAGAATGGCATATCAAGTAAGACATTGTGAAATTGTAGTGTTTTGTTTCTATAAACACAGATATAAATTATTTCTAGGATACTTTTATTATTGGTATTTTGTCTATTCTTTTTAGGTTGAACTAACAGTGTATTTTAAAATCTCAAACAGGCATTGCCTATTTAATAAACAAAAGAATATTCACTCATATCATTTTTATCCTGAAATTAATAAAACATTAAATATTTCACATCGATAGAAATATAAACTCAGCAATGTTTGGGATTGGAATATTCAACATTTTTTTTCCTAAATTTAAATTTTTTTTCAAGGAATTTCCCTATTTTTTTTAAAAAAAAAATACATTTTATCTAAGAGATAAGGAAATTCAAACCAAGTATTTTGCATTTATACTCAGGCTCATCAAAAAAATATTTCTTTGGTAAAAGTTATGACAAATATAAACATATTCACACTGAATAAAGTATTTTGATTTTTTTCATAAATACAATAATTAATGGAGTGTAAATTAATTTTATGCTTTGAGCATTTAGGGTTAATTTAAAACTCAGGAACTATAGGTAACACACATGTAAGACAAAACAAAAATAAGTAAGAAAGGGAGGAAGGAAAGATGAAGTAAGAAGATGGAAAAAGGAAGGGAGACGGATAGAAAAGTGGAAAGAAAGGAAGGGGAAAGAAAGAAGAAAGTGATAAGTAAGAGAAAAGACAATCGTTTATCTAATATTTTCTTATTGCTTTACAGTTTTAAATATACTTTTCACATATATTACCTCACATTTCCTTTACTTTTCAAGTATATTACTTCACATTTACTGACAACTCTGAATTAGACAACATGAAGTCTATTTTATAGTTAAATAAAGAGATTCACATTGTTTACATGAGATGCCTAAGGTCATAGAGGTAGTTGAAAGATAGCCACCTTCTAAGGTCACACAGGTAGTTGAAAGATAGCCACCTTAAAATCTTTCTGAAACAATTTGGAGTATAAATTGTGGAATAGCTGTGATTTTCATTATACCTTCTATGCAAAGTACAGGGCTTTACTTCTCCACTAGCAGTTCTCAAACTTTGGCATGTATAAAACTAGAGGTCTTACCAAAACAGAGATTGGTGGGCCTCATCCCCAGAATTTCTGATTTAGGAGGTCTGAGGTGAGGCCCAAGAATTTGCATCATGATACCCATGATGATGTCCATGCTACCACTCTGAGGACCATCTTTAAGAATTGTCCATATATCCAACGCTCTGGAAAGTTGGTTTCGGAGCACGTGGACTCTTTGTAGGAGGTCTTCGTATCAGCCCGCTACTTCTCACATTATGTGAGAGCTTGGACTATAAATAGGAAGCCACGGTCGTAATGAAATCTGTTTTTCCTTCTTGATTTTTAGACTTCACACCAGGGAGAGTTTCCTTTGAAACTGGCCAGAGTGTTACAGATAGCACATGCACAATCCAGCAACCAACATGCATCACCCACCTTCAACCCCCTGCTCTAGCGGTCCTTTCTGCTTTCCATGGTCACCCAAGCAGTGTCGTATCAAGGACTCAAATTAATACCTTCCTTGCCTCTCAGTCAACTTGACTGCAATTCTTCCAAGCAACTTTTATTTTTACACATTGAGTTTTTCCCTAACATTTCCCTGATTCTTTAAAAAAAAAAAAAGTTCAATATTTTCTTTAATAATTGCTGAAAAGTAGTTATTGGTTTTTCAGTTTACCAAGTGAGGGAGACTGCAGGGGGCGGGGAAGGCAGTCTAGGTAACAGTCTGTGGGAGCAGAATGTAAGTCAGAGCCCAGGTAAGAGGGGGCAAGGGAGGTGATGACAAAACAGGCAGGAGAGACTAGATAGCTAATGTAATATGGTCACTGGGTCTGGGAGGTGTGTAGGAAGGAAAGGTGAAACAACAAATGAGGCTAGTTTGCCTTGGGGTCTGAGTCCCCCCGCCCCCGATAGAAGAGATGTCATGTTCATAGTGCTCCCCCATCCTCCTAACCATAAAGACAGTGATCTGTGAGGCCTTTGCAGGGGTCAGACTGATTTTTCCAGGGCAAGAGGAAGATGATCAAGAAAAGAGTTTAGCTGACGTTCTCAGGACATCTTCAGAAAGTATAATCGATAGAAAATTAAGGTACTGATAACATTTTTAAATCATTTGAAGAAAAAAAAAATATAATAAAACTTTGGGACTACAGGAATATCTCTGAGTCTTTGGTCTGTTCCAGACGTCCTACTAGAAAGGAGAGGGAGTTTTACCTTTTAAAAACTCTCAAACTGTTTTCTTAATCTGTAACATTAAATACCAAATATTCAAATCCCTCCCAATCCAGCGAGAAGTGAGGACTGTAAATTTCACTGTCATTTGTTATTCTTCAGTAACTCTCAAGGAAAAAAAAAAATATTTGGATGAATGACCATGCACCTGCAAAAGATATTTCACACATTCCTTTTTGGACATTTTGTTATTTTTCTGTGTGCTAATATCCTTTCCATTTTATGCAGGAAAGATCATTAAGCATTTCAAAAGCATAAACATTTCACATCCAAAACTTTTGGTACTTCAGTTATAGTATTGTTATCATGGAACTATAAATCTAAAATGTGGTCAATTTCTCTGCCTAGTACCTATCAGTTACAATTTAGGAAAAGTACCCTTATAGGTTTACCATAGGGGCCCAATTAGGTAGGAAGGAAAATTATTCTTTATCTTATGCAATGCCCCCAAGTCTCTTAGGTCACAAATCACAGACAAGTAATGTGGTTGCAGTTTTTTCTGGGGAGTTTAGAAATGTCCTCAAGGTACATTTGCCAAATGCATTAGAGTCATCAATGTGACTCCTTCTTAATATGTTATTATTATAATTACATGTCATTAATGCTTTTTGAATTATGAATCATTTTTATAAGTAAGGTAGCATTTGATCACCTTGATGATTCCCTAAAGTTATCTCATTTTATGGGTTGAAAAACTGAGGTTCAGGAACACGAAGAGACTTGCTTTAATCAACTAGTCAGGAGCTGATGGCAGGGGATTTAGAGGCACTACAGGCTCCAAGGTTGGGCCTTTGCACTTTACCTCTTTGCCTTCTAATAGCCAGCATAGTTCTAAGACTCTTAACTCTACAGTTATCAGGATGCAGAGGAGGCGAAGTCACTCTGAGAAGCAAGTTGGCCATGTTACATAACACTGATTTCCAGAATGCTCCCCCTTTTCTTTCCCCTTCTCTTTCATCTTATTCTTCTTCTCTGCATCCTCCTCCCTCTCCTCCTCCTTGTTTACCTAGACCAAACTTCAATACCTTAGCTGCTAGTTAAGGACAAATTCCTTTGAGCAACAAGGACATTGAGGTGAAGAATCCCTCTTACTCACCTAGATCAATGTGAATCATGTCAATTTCTCCTTCAGGCAGGACCAGGTATGAGAACTCTTTCTGAGCTCTGCATGAGACCTGGGACATAGTGTTTGTGGCTCCCACTGAGGAGACACGGAAAGGGTGTTTTATCACTGACAGTCAAAAAATCTGGTTCCAGTTCCTTTAGGTACAGATGCAAGGGCCTGGATGTTATTATTAATCATTTCCATTTATAAAACTTCCTATACTCTAAATAAAAGTGTTCAAATATTTAAAAATAAGTTAAACCCCATAAATAAATGTGTGATGGCCTGTCAGGCAATATTTTATCTCGTTAACCATATGATGGCCCAGAGAGATGAGCTCTCTCTTCCACCTGCATCCTTGACCCTCTAACATCCCTGAGGAGCAATAGCCAATGGAGTATGTTGGCAGCAAGGTAGGGAACAGAGAAGCCAGGGGTGCTACATCAAGGGAAGGAGGGGGTTACTACATCAAGACAGCTAACAGCTACAATGAACCAGAAAGGTGTTTTTTGTTTTTTGGTTTTTGTTTGTTTGGTTTTTTTTTTTTTTTTGTATTTTAGGCTGATAATATATTAACTATCAGCCAAAGCTATTTGTCTTTAAACAGAACTTTGTCTCTTTCACTTTTGATAAATAAAAGCCTTAGATTTAGATTCTTTCTGATTTCTTTTCCTCCTCTCCTAGAGCTGTGCATTTATGTCAGCTATCTAAAGGTAAAAGGGCCTTTTTTCTTTTCCTTATCTTTTCCTTAAGAGGAGAGATTATGCCTTTATGTTATACTCCTTAAAGCACTTAGATTCTTTCTGTCTTATATTATGATTTTGTTCCCTTTAACTTTCAGTCTCTAAGCCTAGCTAATGATTTTGCATTTTAGTTTGCCTGCATTATTACTGCATGACTCTGAGCTGAAAGCTCTGGGCATTTTTCAGTGACAGGAGAAAGCACGTTGTAAAACACATTACTCAAAAAGAACAGCTTAGTTTCATGGTAGGAAAGCAGGATTCAGCAAAATAACTACAACAACAACAACTACACAGAAATGAATTTTGATGTAAAGAGTGTTGGGCTGTGTCTGGAAAGTAAACTAAAAGCCATTTGAAGGTAAGACCAACTTTTACCTTCTTTTAATCTCCCTTTGTGCTTACATAGGTCATTATCTATGATGAACACGCAATAATATTTTTTGTTTGTTTTTTATTGGCTTTTTTTGTTTTTCTCTAGCTGATAATATGGTTCCCCTCACTAAACCCAGTACAAGTGAAAACTGGGACAATAACTGACCTGGAGCGGTGAAATTCTGAGGCTGTCCTTGCTCCATGGGGATGGCTTAGTGGTCAATCAGTATTTGCTAAGGTGAAATTAGAAGGCTAATGTGATTTACAAACCAAGTTTACATGAGAGTCAATCTAAAAATGAGCAGATTGTCATTCATATAGGGTGTCCTTGTTGGGAGAACACCAAATCTCTAAGACTTGCTCCCTGTCCTTGGGGATACTTTTTATTTGTTTGTTTAGGAAAGAAAAAAAGCCCTTTCACCTTTAGATAACTGACTTAAAATGCACAGCTCTAAGGAGAGGAGGAAAAGAATTGAAGATTTAGTGATCTGTATTAGGACCCAGATGCCCTTTGGTAGAGAGTTGGATTTCTCTTAATAATATTTTTTCTCCTTGGAACCCCACAGGCTATTATAACTGTCTTACATTATGGTTTTGTGAGTACTTATGTCAAGCTGTGCTACTTCACCACTTTGATTATCTTTTCCGTAAGAAGAGATATTGTGCCTTATTCATGTTATACTCTTTAAAGCACTTAACACCCTGCCAAGTTCCTAATAAGTGTTTCATAAATATTCATCTACTATCTTAGCCTGGATTCCCTAGAAAAATATAGCCTGGTGAAAACTATTATGTGTCAATACTTTATTGGGGAGGGAGTGCATTCCCAGGGAAGCAGGAATGCAGGAAAAGAGTGAGGCAGAGAAGGAGAGAGGACACATGTAAACTGCACATATCCTAGCTGGCCACTTCTTGATACCCAACAATGCTAGCTGTTTGATATTACAGAATTGTCTTCAGAGAGACCATATAAACAACTGCTTCACAGGACAGTCCATCCAGGGAGAAGAAAGATTTTTTTTCAATACCTTCTATCTCTTATTGGCCAAAGGTTAATGACCCCAGAGGCCATTAACTTCCCCGCACTTCCAAGTTGCATGTGCTCAAACTCTAGTATGTCTGTAGCACCTCATACCTAACAGCCACAGGTAAACAAGTTGATTGGAGGTCACACAGAGTAACTCTCTGTAACACCAGGTGGGGAGGAATAAATAGGTGGCCTAGGGCTCCAAAGACATTGAGACCAAGAGAACCTCAGATGGAGCTGAAGCAGTATCTGATACTTTGGTCAAAGTTGCTAGAGTTCTTGGACTAAAGACTGGCTGAAAAACAAGATTCTAATAAACTGTTTCTGAGGTTTACTGGTTAAAATGTCATTCAACTATAATTGTCCTATACTGTTAAGGTACTGCCTTGAAACCTTTTTATCTCAATTCTTAAAATTTAGAACAATGCCATGTATACTCTATATGAACCATATATGCTGTGAAAAAAAAAAAAGACACAACATAGTACTAAGGTTAAGTGTGTGAACTGAACACCACAGTAGAACCATACTGTTAATGATATAAATAAATATTCCTTCTTTAAGATTTCCAACTGTGAAAAACTGAAAAATCCATGAGAATTTGTATATAAACACAGATTAGCATGATGGGACAGCACATTTATTCCATACAGGTAAATACAATCAGGTGAGGTCTTACTCCGCCCCAGACAGTTGCTAAAGATGCATGAATAAGAAGCATCCCTGCTTTCAAGTTACTCACACTTTAGGAGAATGGGTAGACATCTATACAACTGTATCTGAGTTTCAGAGTTTCCACACTGGAAATATAAATCCAATGGAGGCAATGCTTAACTAGGCCTTTGTATATAAGGGGAGGTTTCAGAAAGGAGGTACATTTAGATGAGGCTTTAAAGAAAGAAATAAAAATTTACTAGGAGGAAGAGAAATGGAATTACAGAAGCAACAGCAGGATTGAAGAGCTTTAAAGAAAGAAATAAAAATTTCTTTAAAGAAAGAAATAAAAATTTACTAGGAGGAAGAGAAATGGAATTACAGAAGCAACAGCAGGATTGAAGAGCTTCTATCTAGTATTATCCCAATTGAATAAGAAACACCTAACCTTCCAGAAACTTTATTTGCACACAGTGTTAGCAATTTAGATTTTCTTTTATCCTACACTAGGACTGGAATTTGAATTTCAGCTCGGGGTAAAGTGAAAGATGCAGCCTAAAGAAGCATTAGAATGAAAGCCAGAGAAGTTTCCCAGGGCACAACCAATGTGAGGGACTTTCCTTCAATTCGTTGCTTCCTGTCCTAGGGTGATGAAGCCCCTTTCCCTTTGTCCAATCTCCCAGGAGACCTGTTTGCATCATTTCAGGGGATGGTGGATGGGTGGTTGGCAAAGTGAAGGCATGGAGAGTTTGAGAAAATTCTGATGGAGTCTACCTACCCCACTCGACTAATTGAGAATCACTCTGGTGCTAACTAAGGTCCTTCATTCTTCTTTAATGGGTTTTTAAAATATGGCAACTTAGAAAAAGCTTAAGAATTTTAAAAGACATTTTCTTTTCTGCCTTTTTGTAAACTAGTAAAAAATATATTTTATAAAAATATCTCTGCCTTTTGTTTTCGTTTTTGAGCATTGATTTGTTCATTCACTTATTTAAAAACTCATACAACAGTTTTAAATTCTTTACCACACAGGTTTACCAAAACCCTTTAGTAGTAAATCCTTTTAGTAAAAATAAGGGGAAAGAAGTTGGGAAACTTTAGAAGAAATTCAATAAAAAGCAATGAATACATCCATGTATACGTATATATTTACTATATATTGCCTTTCTGATTTTAAAATATTCTGTTTTAATTTAGAAAAGCTTGACAATTTTTTTTGATGAAAGCAATATATTACGCGATCCCCCCAAAATTGTTTTTTTTGTGGGGAGGAACTGGAATCCTAAAATAGGTTGTATTTTATTTTTTATTGATTCTGAACACCCAGGTAGTGTGTTGGCAATATCTAATAAAAGAGTAATAATTTATATTTTATTAGCTTAGAAATAATATAATATTTAAACTCTACAGCAAAATACTTGTGGTGAATATCAATTGCCTTTGGAAATATCAAATACCTTAGACATTTGTTTATAATATCAAATATCAAAAATTTAGCTCAAGAAAAATTCATTTTTTCTTAAACTGTGAACCTTTCTTTTTTTGATGTATAAACCCATACCTAACATGCATCACAACTATTTAATGTTAAATGCTGCAAAATCTGCAAATTAGTATAATAAAAAAACCTGTATTATCTTTTTTCAACAATTTACATAGACAGACAAATTTCCTTTTTAGTGAGGATAGCACAACCCATAATTTTTGTGTTTTCCGGCATATTAAAACAGTGTGATTCAGCGGGGTTTATCATGAAAACCACTAGATATATCAGCTTCTACAAAACACAGCAGCAGCTTGCTTACTTGCTTGCTCAGCCAGATGGATCATATTAATATCTGTGCACTATGGCTTGCACTGGCTACCAGGGTGTTTCTGGATGCAGTTCAAAGGGTTGCCTTTGATCTATGACTATGTATACATTTTAAACCAGAAACTATTTATCCCAAAATCACCCACAGTGGGCAAGATGAAGCAGGAAACTGTTGTTGAAACTGCTAGCATCATAATCAAGTCAATCAGGTTGCCATTCTCTGGGAAATTCAGCTGCACTTGATTGGATGGTCTAATGTAGAAGATAAAGGTATAACTCTTCCATAACATAGTATTTTATGTATTCTAAAATAAATAAAGTAAAATTTAATTTGAATTTTAATATCTCATACATTTTGATTACGATATGTAATTTTTAAAAAGAAAACAGAACATCTTTCTTAATTCAGACTAATGTTTTATGTGCACAAGATTTATTATTATTATTTTAGATTCCCTAAATTTAAAAAAAAAAAAGTTAATCTAAATAGTCCTGTGGTGTTTTTTGGGTTTTTTTGTTTGTTTGTTTGTTTTTAGAAAAAGTGAGATTAAATGCAGATAATAAAAAAAAAAGACAACAAAGAATTAAAATCACTCATCATTCTACCACCCAGTTATTCTAGAAGGTTAATAACAGCCTTGAATTCATCAAAAGACTATGTACCTACCTTTAAGTAAGTTAAGAGGCATTCTTTAGCTATTTGTTTATTTATTTATTCATCAAGTAAAACACAGGCTGAGTTAAAAATACAAATTGATACGATTTGAAACCTAATTTGAACTATGAGGAATCATGTAAATAATTGATTATAATATATGTACTATAGTGTTATAATTATAAAATGAGGGTTATATAAATAACAGTAGTGACCCAGAGGACAGTAACTAACTCAGTCTTGGGGTGGGGAAGTCAAAGTAAAATTTAAGGAAACAATGAAACTGAAGCTAGATCTTGAAGAATGACTTGAACCAGTAGGCAGACATAGATAGAAGGAAGAAGAAAAAGCACTAACTCTGGAACCAAAATGCTTGGATTCAAATCCTTGCTCTACCTAGACACATATTTTCTCAATGACCATCTATAAGTTACTCAATTGCTCCGTGCCTCAGTTTCCTCATTTTTACAAAATGGCGATAATGGAATTGACCACAAAGAGTTGCTTGGAAATTAAATAAATTAATCTGTAAAAAGTACTTGAACAGCATTAGCTATTATTATACAGGTATGTGAAATATCAGGATGTATTTGAGGAACTGAAAATCTTAGGGCCCTTGAATGCAGAGAAAGAGCTGGGGAACTGCAGAAAGTGAGGCTGTAGAGTGAGTGGGAGTCAAATCATAAATAACATTTCATACATGCTATCCTAAGAGGTTTGGACTTAACTCCATAGGAAAAAGAGAATCCATGAAATATTTAAGGCAAAGGAGGGATGTACAACTATCTACATATCAGCAAAAGAATTTTAGTGGCAACGGAGAATGAGTCATTAGGGGAAAGAGATTGGAGGTGGGGATAATAGTTCGCAAATCGCTACCACAATCATACATTAACAGCATTTAGGAGGCCCTGACTCCACTTTCCAAGTTTTTAATGAAAAGCTTAAAAAGTTTATTATTAATGCTACCAAAAAGGAGGTGGCAAACAATACAAGAAATTGACAAATCAATATCATTTATATTCTTCTTTTCCTGTAAAATCCCATATATCTTTAAAGTGCTATTCACATCTGACCTCTTTGAGATTCCCTCTAATAATTCCAGGCCTATGGCCGAGGCTGTACCTCACGTAAATCTCCGGAGAACTGAGCAAAGCTGTAGCTCTAAATATATTTAGAAACCGACAAATCACTTTTGATCAATAAGAGGAAAGTTGCATAGAATGAGTTGTGCTGCAGGGAGAATGGGATGTCCCTGAAAAGAAGGAATCAGAGTAGGGTGCAGAGAGAGGAAGAAACCTGGAACTTTAATGAAATAAAAAGAAGACTAACTTTACTAGAATCAGAAACTGTGTTAGGGGCTCCCAGGAATAAATACAAGCATAATTTAAATATGAAAAATAAAAATGCTAATGTAATATTTTCTTTTGCTAGTTTTTGTAATATTTTCTTTTGGGGGCAGGCAAATCACTTGTGTTTGGTTTGTTTTTGGCTTTCGGTTCTCTGCATATTTACATATTTGTCAATCTACCTCATCTAAATTATTTTTTACAATTTCTTTTGGTAAAATTAGAAACTCATTTCACTACACAGTTTTTTCGTTCACCTTTTAACTCAGATGATAGAGGAAAAGTCATGTGTATTTTTCTAATTCACCTCCACTGCAATTATTGGCAGAGGTTAGAGCCATTTTATATGTAAAATATAGGCATGTAACTTTTTTCTTTTAATATGAAATCTCCTTCTCAGACCTAATAAATATGAGTATTGACTCTAGTGCTCTAGTCTTTTAAATAACACTTCTAATACCACTTTTAAATAACACATCTAGTCTGTATTAAAAATTAACTGCAAACTTTCTCTAAAAGAAATTCTATACCAGGAAAACATAGAAAAAATCTCTGGTGAGTAGCAAGGGGTGGGAATATTGAGTGGTGATATATCTCTGAATTAGAAGTTATAATAAACCAGCTGCCCGATCTGCTATAGGGATTTTCATGCTAAGGCTGAGTAGTGGAAAATGTTAAGGAGAAATTTTCCATTCATCTCACATACTTCACTGCTAAAAAATATGAACCACCTGTAACAGGAGCCCCAAGGGATTAACAAAAGTCGTGCAGATTACCCATAAATGACTCAGACCCCCCTCCTGTTTGAAATTCAGCCCCTTTTTCCCCCTCTGAAACATTTCATGATCTCCACCACTAATTATTTGGAATTTGTTTCTAATAAATGCCTTATGTTCTCCTACTGATGCATGCTTGTTCACTAACATTTCACTTTTTCTGTGTGATGTGAGCACCACAGTAGAATTCCAGATGAAGAAAAGATAAACTTATGGTTGAGTTGTGTGTTTTAGAAAAAGAGAGGAAATAAAATTATTTGGGCTGAGCTGAATGATCCATCATTTCATTTTCTCTGGTGATTCTTTCATATTCTACTTCACTACAGACAAGAAATGCATTTTTTAATTTGGGGAGGTAATCTAGCTTGTTATTGCACTGTGTCTACAAAGCTTTAAATAATTTGTTTAAAGATATTCTATTGTTTATTAACTCAACACACACACACACACACACACACACACACACACATTTGAATCCAGGACTTCAGTAAAGTCATTGAGTATCAGACTTTGGGCTATAGTATTATGTCAGTATTTTCAGAGACTACATCACTGGAGTGTTTCTAAGAAACACTTAATCTCTGTATCTGTTATTTTTAAGTGCATCAAATTCATTTCATGATCAGTAAATAATTTTCAGAAGGTACATTTAACTTGCCACTAATAAATAGCTAAAAGATTATTTTGGTCACTACTCTATCAGCTTCTGAGCAATTTAGCTCCCTAGAGGGCATCTGACAATGACCAACAAATTTTGTTACTAAAGGAGAGTGTTACTAAAGGAGAGTTACTACTAGCAGGTAGAGGCCAGGAAATCTACTAAACATTCTACAATGCACAGGAAATCACTCTACAACAGTAAGTTATCTGGCCACAAATGTCAACAGTGCTGAGATTGAGAAAGCTGATATAGACAAAGTAATTGACTATCTCGAAGTTTGCATTTAATACTTGTGAAATACTCCTTGTAACCTATTCATGATACATAAAGGCTTGTGCTTCTCTTTTCTCGTGTTATTCGTTATGGACTGTTAATTACATTAGAAATTCTTCAACATTTTAAAAGAAGCACAACTTCTGAGGCTTCAGAAACACAGAAAGCCATCTCAAGGATATTTCAATGATGCTTTCAAAATAAGGTGGAGCAGAACAGCTTACCCTCTATCTGGATGCTAGAGAGTTTTTAAAAGTGACATTGAAAAAACATGTTCAAAGTAATAACAAATGTTGGAGAGGATGTGGAGAAAAAGGAACCCTCAGACACTGCTGGTGGGACTGCAAATTGGTACAGCCACTATGGAAAACAGTATGGAGGTTCCTCAAAAAACTAAGAATTGATCTACCATATGATTCAGCAATCTCTCTACTGAATATTTACCCTAAAGACTTGAAAACCCATATCCAAAAAGATATTTGCACACCGATGTTCATAGCAGCATTATTCACATTGTCCAGGACATGCAAGCAACTGGTGTCCAATGATAGATGATTGGCTAAAGAAGCGATGGTACATATATACAATGGAATATTACTTAGCCATAAGAAGAGATGAAATACTGCCATTTGTGACAACCTGAATGGACCTTGAGATAATCATGTTAAGTAAAATAAGCCAAATCACATGATATCACTTATATGTGGGATATAAACTTAAAAGCAACAAATGAACAGGACAAATAGAGACTCAGGAGCATGGACAATGGACGAGCCGTTACCAGAGGGTTGAGAGTGGGGGAGGAGGGAAGAGGTAGGCAGGGTAAAGGGGGTCAAATATATGGTAGCTAAAGGAAACTGGACCCTGGGTGGTAATCACACAATAGAATATATAGATGTCAAATTATAATGTACACCCTGAAATCATATAATTGTATTAACCAATGTTACCCTAATAAACTTTAAAAAAATCATGTTCAGTGGATGTTATCGTGGCAACTACCGAATTCTGGCTCACATATCTAAGAGGTGAGGTATTGAAGAGATTACTGTCATGTTTATTGAAATGGTCAAGAATTATAATAATAATAGTACTGGAGAGAGTAGCAGTGAATCAGGAACTAAAAATCTGAGAAATATGACAATTGATCCAGGCATTAGTAAATGACAGAAATAATAAGGGACAGTGGTATAAAAAATAGAATTCTACTCGTGTACATTATAATCATAATAATGTTTTTAAAACCATTTATTTACTTTGGGGGAGAGGGAGAAGCATGTAGGGATACAGGATTTGTTTGTCCCAAATTATTTACTATGATGAATAGAGCAAAGGCTTCTAATTTTATTAATGTTCATCTTCATTTCCCCCATTAAGACACAAGAGGAGTAAGCTTCTTTTTTCAGTTTTAGCATTCATTAGAGAAAAAAATACTTTCTTGTCTGACTCTGAGGCAAAGCACTCAATTTCAAACTGATATTACTCAAACTTGATCTTTAGAGTGTCTCCTAAACCTTCTCATAGAAGTTCCTTAATTATAGATCTCCCTGGAACATGTGTTGGTTTCTCGGTCAGATCCATCTATCCTCATTCCTTTGATGACATCAGCCCCTTTCTTTGGAGAATGCCCTCCCCTAAGTTCTGAGGTTCTGAGAGTCTGCTAATCATAGGATCCAGCCTACTGGACAGAGGGGTAAACATGTAACCTGGGAAAGGCCACTGTAATTGCCAACGGTCAGGTACCTGACCCCAAAAAAGTTAATCAGTTAAAAGTTAAAAATTTTTCTCTGGATTTTCTTTTGAGGGGTAGAGTCATTTAAAAAAAGCTACATTTCAGGAAAGATGAGGAAGAGAAACAAATACTTGGCACTACCACTATGTGATGGAAGCCCTTCTGCAATAAGAAAAATATAACACCGAAAGCAAAGAAGAGCACATCTGAGTGAAATTTGGTAGTTTTTATATTCTAGGGAAATTTCCCATTTCATATGATTTGTCTATGGTCATAAACTTGGTAGTAATAGTCTCTTATTAACCTTTCGATGTCGAGGTCTGAAATGATGTTCATTCTCTCATTCCTGATATTGGTATTTTGCTATTTTCCTCTCTCTCTCTCTCTCTCTCTCTCTCTCTCTCTCTCTCTCTCTCTCTCTCTTTCTCTCTCTCTCTCTCTCCCTTTATTTCTCCTCTCCCACCCCACACCCCATTAGTTTGGCTTGAGAATGATCAGTTTCATTGATCCTCTCAAAGAATCATATTTGGTCTTCTTAATTTTTCTTGATTATGTTTTATTTTATTTTATTGATCACAGTTATTATCTTTATTATTTTTCTTTTCTTCTCAATTTGGGTTGAATTTTGTTTGTTTTTTCAATTTCTTTAAGAGAACACTAAAGTTATTGATTTCAACCATTCTTTATTTCATTCTTCATTTTTAGCTGCATCTTACGATTTTTAATTTTTTTAAATTTAATTCAAGATGTTTTCTAATTTCCTTTGTAATGTCTTCTTTAGCTCATGTGCTATTTAGAAATGTGTTGTTTAATTTACAAATATTTGGAGATTTTCTAGATAAGCTTTTAATTTATTTCTTATTTATTTAATCGTGGTCAGAGAGCATAGTTTATACAACTTAAATTTGTAAAGTCTAATAAAATTTGTTTGATGACCCAGAATATAGTCTACCATGGGAAATGTCCTTCATGCACTTGAAAAAAATGTATATTCTGCTGTAGGTTGGTGTATTATTCTGTAAGTATCAATTAGGTCAAATTAATAGTGTTTTTTTTTTTTCAAGTTTTCTTTAACCTTGCTGATTTTCTATCGAATGCATTCATCTATTATTGAAAAAGAAGGGTCAGAACTTCCCAGTATAATTGTGAATTTACCTGTTTCTCCTATCAGTTGTGTTATTATTATATTACTTCATGGGTTTTGAAGATCTTCTCTTAGGTACCTACACATTTAGGATGGTTATATCTTTTTGACAAATTGACTCCTTTGTTATTATAAAATGACTTTTTTATTCTTAGAAATATTCTTTGCTAAGAAATCTACATTAACTGATATCAGAATCACACACCCCTCTCCTCACAGTTTTCCTTTTGTTCCTAAAACAAGTCAAGTTTGTTTTTCCATTAGCATTTTTTGCTCATTGGTCCTCTGGCTGAAATTTCCCCAGGGGACTGACACAACTGGCTTCTTTTTGTCATAAGATTTAAGCTCAAATGATACCCTAAAATGGGATCCTCCCCCCAGTCATTCCTTTTTTTTTCTCCTTTAGCTTATTTTATTTATTTTTTATACTCAGCAGTCATTACTAAGTGACCTCATTTATTTTTAACATTTCTCTTCTCTCCTTTGCTAGAATGTAGATGAGTAAGTCTTAATCATAGCTGTGTTTTCACCATTAAGAAATAGTGCCTGGGAAATAGTAGGTATTTTATAATTATTTGTTGAATAGATAAATGAAGATAAAAAAGGAAGGAAGCAAGAAGAGAGGGAAGGAAGGAAGGAAGGAAGGAAGGAAGGAAGGAAGGAAGGAAGGAAGGAAGGAAGGAAGGAAGGAAAGAAGGAAGGAAGGAAGGAAGGAAGGAAGGAAGGAAGGAAGGAAGGAAGGAAGGAAAGAAATAAGGAAGAAATCAATAGTGAAAATCTACTATGTTACAGGGACTGTTAATGGCCCTTGAGAGTACAACATGATTAATACAAGTTGTGTATTTGTATCTCATGTTAGATTACAAATCCTTTGAGAATGGAAATGAAGTATAAGTGCTATAAGAGAGATAGAGAAAAGAATTTGGGGAATATCAGAGAGGAAACAACTTATTATGACATTGTATATATTTTGAGAAAGAGATCAGACAAATATTCATAGAAAAGGTAACAATTGAATTAGATCCTGGGGCATTTATATAATTTTACCAAAAGAAAAGAACATTCCAGAAAAAAGACAAATGTTTGGAGGCAAATGTATTTATGCTTAATTTTGAACAAGCTATATCTTTGGGGAAAAGTGCTCAAATTTTTTCCTAAAAGTGTTCCAATAAAAGTGCAATTATTTTATCAACATAAATGCTTAGATAAAAATAATATATTGAGTAATATGCAGAAGTTTAACAAATAATTTATTATGAAATTTGCCTGAGTATGCATATTTAAGCCTTTTAGGTATATAATAAAAATAATTTTTCTCCTTGATTCCTGGAGTTATAGAATATGATTTTTTCAAGTATATAGTTTTTATAAATTAACTTAAATAGAACATTCCTTGAGAGCTATTGTCATTGATATTTATGCCTGTTAAGGAATTATAGATCAATTTGCATAGTTTATTGAAGAAACGTTAGATTATAAATGTTAGATTATAAGAAATACAGCAATATTCCCTGCCTTCTTTGCCTTTTTACTCCTACTTATCACTGTCACTTGCATTTATTTCCTCTAATCACTGTGCCAGAGATGATACATCCTGAAACTGAAACATACCATAGGATACATGAAAATACATTCCTTCTTAATGTGGTTTTATTTTTATTTGTACTGCTGAGTCATTTGTGCTTTTCTTGTTTTTTTTTAATTCTACCCTACTTATTTCCTCCCCTTACTTTTAATCTAGGCTGCTATATATATGGCTACAAAAATTCTTGACTTTTTAAAAGAAAGCATTCATATTTTAGTTTGTTTATTATGAAATCAGACAAGTATTTTATTGATTTAACCAGGATTTCCCAAGAGTCTACAATCTGCTTGATTTGGGGGATATAGCAATGAAAAATACAATAGAATTCTCTAGCTTCATGCGGCTTATATTTAACAGGGTAAAATTTTTTTACAAAAAACATATCAATAAATAAAATATTTTTAATTAAGTACATGAGAAGTAAATAAAAAAGACACAGATGAAAATAACAAGTAGCAACTAGGAGAACACTGATAAGGAGATAAGTCTTTTCTGAAGGGGGAATATTTGAGCTGAACCTTTGATATAAGATAGAAACAAGTGCATAAGAATATTCAAGAAGAACTTTCTAGGAGGAAGTTTGATGGTATGTAAGGAATATCAAGAAGACCCAGTGTGGCTACAACGTGAGAAATGGGAAACAATGTAGAATGAGTAGAGGGATAATCAGGTCAAAATTTTATTAGAACATATAATTCACAAATTGTGTTTAAAATTTTTGCTAGTCTAATGGGAGGTCATTGGAGTATATTTAAATGGTGAAGTGACACAATCTGATTTAGGATCAAAAAATTATTTTGGTTGTTCTGTAGAGAATTGACTATAAGAGTTCAATAATGAAAACAGAGAAACCAGATATGAAACTAATGCAGGATCCAGGGCAGATGTAATGGTTACCTAGGATCAGAATATTATTATGGAGATGAAAGGAGAGATTGAATTTGGAATATAGATATTAGAGGTGGGGCTGGCAGGACTTGCTGCTTATAGATTGGATATGAGGACTGTGACAAAGAAAAAAGTTAAGGATAGACTTGGTATTGCATTAGTTGGACCGTAGCCTGGAAGCCTGATCCTGACACTTGCTAGCTGTGAAATCTCTGATAAGTATTTACTATTCTGACATTTTGGTTTTTTCATTTTTAAAATCAGGATAATAATTTCTAGGACTGATAGTATTCACAATGGTATATTTTGTACCATGTCTAATAGAGTGCATCAAACTCAATAGGTGTTTAATAAATATAATCTGTTCAAGGACTTTAATGAATCATTATTCAAAAAACTGCAATTTATACTGTGGCACACGGTGACTTCTATAAGACATTTAACAAAATCTCTCCTGATATTTGGTGAAACTGAAAAAATTCCTGAACCCGGTGATAGTAATTATATGTAGTCATATCTGATTGACGGACTGTACCAAACAAGCATTGATAACTGGACTGCTGCCATCTGGAAGGATGTCTCTCTGCTATCGTGTCCATGTCTTCACCCTTGACCAGGCAAGTGTTCAACATTTGGTTAACACTTGGATAAAGAAAGAGAAGACATGACTACTGATGTTTTAGATGACATAAGACTGAAGAGAGAGTTAATAAGAGAGATGTTGAAATCAGAACTCAAAATATTCTCAACAGGCTGACAGCACAGGCCAGAAAAAACAAGGAGAAATTTAAGAGCTTGAAACATGAATTCTTACATTTCTGTTAAAAAATATGAACCTCACATATACAGGATTAGCAGTAATTCATGTGAAAGGATTTGGCAGTTAGAGTTGACTGCAAAGTCAGAGTCAACTTGCAGCATGACTTAGTTTCTAAAATAGTAAAGACAACTTTAGGTTGCATTAATAGAAGTCAAGTTCAAGGACAAGAAAAGGGAAAGTTCTATTGTGTTAAGTTCTGATCAAAGCCATCTGTAGCATGTCTATTTCTTGAGGTCATAATTTATTATTTTATTATTGAGTAGTTAACTATGTGTCATAAAGATTGAGATTGTAGAAATATAAAATTATATGAAGCAGAGATCTTACCCTCAAGAATGTCAAAATGCAATAAGAAGAAACTGACATATATATAAATAATTAACATACAAGGAAGAAAGATATAAAACCCTTAGGGTAGACAGCAATAAAAAAATAATGCAGATGTTTGGGGTAGATATTGGTAACTATCAATTGTAGAAATCAAAGAAGTTGGACTTCATTCTGTAGGCAATGGAGCCACCATTGGAAATGTTTGTATTGGGGGATGATATAATCAAAGTTGTCTCAAGAAAGAAAAGATAAACAAACACTCAGCAATTTACATATTAGTGCCTATGATCCTCACCATGTTGTGGCTGTGAATTTAGCCACTTGAGGCAGAACAAGAAAAACTTATGATCATTGCAAAAGATTTTTGGTTTAATATAATGAATTTCTGTCCATCACATTGTTCAATATGAAAGAACAAATGATCAAAATTTTTACTGGGAGATTTCAAGCAAAGGTGAAATGGACATGTCTCAAACTATCATGCAGTGGTTGAAGTTCGGGTTTCTTTTCAGTCTTAGAGATCTTGGAAGTCTATGTTTTCATAGGGTAACAACATACTGATTAACTAAAATGATGAGCAAAATTGCTTCTGTATTTTGTAAATGTCATATATGTTCTTTCTATTATCCACAACATACCACTATGTACTTTTAAACCTAATTATTATTTTTTATTACAATATCATATTAAGTTTTTCTAACTGTTTTTGTCACATTGTTTTAATTCATTATTTATGTTTTGATTGCATAATTTTGTTCATGAATTTTGTTTTAAGTGCCAATTTTAAAATGAGCTTCATAATCTTCATCTCAAAATATAAACCCCAATGATGAAATATATTAATACTTTATATCACAAATTATTATTCTGATTTCTTAATATTTTTAACAAAACAATGTTTTTTTCAAGTTTTATTAGCTTTATGTTCATTTCAATATTGTTCATACAATACCAAAGCATCAGCAATAAATACATAGGCCCATCACTTTTACACTAGAGAAAGTAAAAAAATCAGTCACCATGCTGTTACAGACAAGTAAACATCCAGGAAACAACAGGAAGAGGGACCACAGCATGAGCTTGTAGTGATAAATTACACTGTGGCCAGCTCATGCAACTAAATCAACAGTGACCTGATTAATGCCTCCTCCACATAACACTGCAGAATGTAAAATAAAACTTTGCAATTTTTTATTAGGGAGTGTTTTTAGTACACCCAGAGGCACAGTGAGAGGAAGAACTTGTATGAGAAGTTTCTTTCTAAAGAAACTTTTTGACTACACTTAGTTTAACATTTATTAACAGAAAACTTACTCAGAAAATTAGATGTCTACTTGTGCTTTATTTATTTAAAAAAAATTGCCAGTTTAAGTAAAAATCATGTTGTCTTCCATAATCATGTAGTACCAGCAAATTTAACTTTGCTAAAAAAAAAAAAAAAAAAAAAAAGCAAGTGTTACTAGTAACACTTGTGACATTTAAAGGCATCTTTTACTAACAGATAAAAATTAGGTTACAGACCATTTAGATAACAAAACAGGTACACACAACAGTGAATTGCTAGCAATTCCTTATTTATAGGAATTACTGCAAGTTTGACTTTTTATTTTAAAATTTAATTTTTTTTCACATTTTTCAAAATTTTATTTTTAAAACAGTGTTCTGATTAGCTTTTCTTTTCAGCAGCATGACTGTCAATTCCCAATGGTGGGAGATCCTACCCTCTGTTACCTTGACCATTTTTATTATACTGGTCAGGTAGATTTGAGAAGGTCCCCAAATTGAGATTTGTCTAATATTTTCTCCCTGGTTAGACTGGAATTTAGAGGAAGGACAAGAGGTAAAGTACAATTTTCATTACATCATGTCAAGGGTATATACTATCAGCATGACTTACCATGTTTGATGTTAACCTTGATTATATAGCTAAGTTGAGTTACTCTTTTTTGCCCTTTTCATTCTGTTTTGAAAGAAAGTCACTATGCACAGCCCACACTTAAAAAACTGAGAAGTTATGCTTTATTTTTCAAATCATCCTAAAATTAATCACAAATTTTTAGGAAACTTGCAGTAACATAATGGTAGTACTTCAGCCCTAGCCATCACCTTTGACACAGAGGTAACAACACGTCAGCCAATGCTGTCATATTTGGGTACTCTCCAAGCTCCCACCCACATGGCTTCTAAGAACAGCTGTGACCCCAGGATCCGGGCCCAAAGAGACAATAGTGTTGAATGAGTCTACCAAGCAAAATAGATGCCAAAATTGTATAATTCATTAGTTACGCTTCTTCATTTTTAGTTCTTTCCTTTTGCTTAGTCTGCTAAAATTTATCCTACTTTTAAATTAATTTCTAGCCATTCTCTCTCTACTATTCTTTTCTTACCCTGTCTTATTTCATAATTGTCTTATTCCCAAATATTATTTTACAGGTCACTTACAATAAATTAGCAAAAAAATCTAATTAGATAAATCTTAAGCCAGATCATGTTGATTGTGCCTTGCTTTCATATATTTCTGATCAAATCCCTATGGGTCATGTGCTAAAGTTGAACTGCCTGTTTCTATGGCAACACTATTACAAATTAATTTTGGAATATGCACACTTTATATAAAACTAATGAAAAGAGAAATTCCAAAAGCCTTGATGACATCAGTTTTTTGCATTTTTTTTTTCAAAAATACATACTGGGCATATATTACTCCCATACTCTGAACCAGATGCTGAAGACAAAAAGAAATGGTTCCTGTCATCAAGGAACTTACAGACTAGTCAGCAGCAGTTAGCTACTCACAAGATATAATTGAAAGTTAACAACAAATATTTTTTTCTGCATTTATTCTGAAATTCCAATCATTACTGCAACTATTTTTGTAAACGTTTTTTAAAAGGTGACCTAATATTAATAATTAGAGAGTTACACATTAAGTAATGTATCTTTTTTAATCCTAACCAATTGAAAATAATTTAAGATTGGAAATATGCAATATTGTTAGAGTGTAGTTGTATTATGAATTGATCGCTTACATTCTTTGAATGTTTTTAATTAGATTGTTAATCTCCTTTATTTATTTGTGGGAGCCGTTTATCTATTTGATTTACAGTTCTTTTATCTACAATAGGTCTCAGATGTCTTATAATGTTTACTTGTCTTTTTACATATTCATAACATTTTTTCTATTCAAGAAATTTTAATTTTATATGACCAAATTTATTGATATTTTCCTACAGGAGTCTTCTTTTCATATTCTTTTAACTTTATTACTAAAAATATTGAGTAGAAAATATTAAAGTTAAAACTGTATAAACAATCTCATACTAATTTTGTAAAAATAAACAAAAAGACAAGAAAGTAAATTGTACTTCTCAAATTTTCCAAACTTTCGTTAGTTAATGTGTACTATTCTTATAATCAGAATAACCTATAAATATAACATACTTTTAATGTACAGATGTATCTCAAAGAGGAAATGCACTCACCATCATTTCAGGCCAGTATAGTTGGAAACAGTGCTCACGGTAGGTGAATTTTAAGTACATAAAGGAGGAAGTTCAATTTTCCTTTTGGGATAGATATTCCTCCTCTGCCAAGACTAGTAAGGCTGGTATAGTCTAGAAAAAAAAGAAAGAACACTGAACAGTTGGGAAATAAAAAGAACTAAGAAAAATGACATGTTGAGTAAACACCATATTACTTCCTTTATTCATATATAAATGAAGACCCTCTATTTCAATGAGTAACTTAAATCTGTAAAAAATTTGGGAAAAGCAATACGGATTTGGAGGTTATTCTTTTTTTTTTTCTTAGCAGACACTAAATGCCTCTGACTCTATAAAATGTAGCCCTTTAGATCATAGATAACAAAAAAAAAAAGAGAGAGAGTTTTAAAGCAGTGTCATTCAACGGGACCCAGAAAAATTGGAAGAAAAGTGATGCCTGGACAGAGAAAGGCAGGATTCAAAAGAACTCTGAACAAAAACAGATTTTACTTAGGAGGCTTAGAAATTATCTTCAGACCAAGGGACAGATAAGTGTATTAAGCATGTGACTCTCTATTCAGCCTGTGGGGTCACCGTGACAGTGAAGTTTCTATCAAGGGGACAGCAGCATCATGAGGACTTGGGCTCTGAAGCCACTCTCAGCTTCCTTTTAATTCATTGTGTGACATTAAACAAGGTGTTTAAACTCTCCAAGTGGCAATGATCTCACTTGTAAACTGTGGGTAATACCAATGTTAGCATACATGATGACTGTGAGAGGTGGTTGTCATGATGCCTGTAATGAGTGTGGCACAGCTCTTACTTCACTGTGTAGATCAACACTGATAATTGGTGGGGTGCTCAATAAGTTGTTGAATGAATGAACAGAAATCACCCAACAATGAGGTGAGAAGAGTTACTATTTTAGAAAGGAGAGTAGCAGGTAAATGGTACAGATGTGTTACATTTGCAAGATAGAATCACTACTGCTCTGAGGAAGCATGGTGTGGAGTGTCCTTGTAATGGAAGAGCTAGGATTTGACATAGAGCTTAATACATGCGATAAATTTGAAGAGATAAAGAACAAGAAAGAGACAAAAATAATGAGGTGAGTGGAAGCATTTGGATGAGCCTACATGAATCATTTGTGATTCAGTTAAATAAAGAATGGTAAGAGATAAGGTAGGAAAAGTTGGATGGTGTACAGCGAGTTGACGATAAGTAATATACCATTATTTAAAGTTTGGTGGATTCACAACTGTTTTATTATCATTATCATTATTATTATTATTAATAATAACTTAAATATATGCCATGTATATTTTTGGTATGTACCAAACATTAAATAATTATTTTAAGTGGGGAACGGAGGGCTGGAGAGTAAGGATTGACATGTCAAATTGCATAGTGGAAGGGAGATGCCTAAATTTATGTTTAATAGAAAAAAATTTTATCTCATGTTTCAAGTGCAGGTATCTCTTCTATTACTCTGTTAACATTTTGCAACTGTCCTTGTGGACTTAATAAAATGGCATAAATTTTTTTACATAGATTACTAATAAAACTGTAAAAGAAAGGTGTTATATTTTCTACAATTTCCTTCATCTCAGAAATTCAAGACTCCTTAACCAATTCCTTAGCATATTTCTGGACATTATTGTTTTACTACATGACTGATTTGATTGTAAGATCTAGCTTGCAACTAAAGTTACCAAAAGCTAATTCAGTACATAATAGCCTCTCCCGGTTTCCTGCTGTTTTACTGACATAATGCATTTTTTTTTTGCTGAGGAACTGCCTTATAACACAGCCTGTTTATCAGCATTTCCTTTTAACAATTATTATATTTTAACAAGTTAAGATGATATGATTCATAATATTTAATTTTTAAATAATTTTTCTTCATAAGAATAAAGAGTTTGCTCAAGATGAAATGGGGATTCTATTGGCCTCAGTGAAAAAGTTAGAGGAAGGCTAATTGTGTTAAAAAGGAACAGGACTGGGTGAAGAAAGTCAAACATAGAGAAGTTCATGCTGAAACCAGCAGTTCTGGATAAAAGTGAAGAGAGAAAACTTTGAGTGGGCCTAGGGCCATCATTTGGAGATGAGAAGGAAGAACATTGGAGAGACAGTTGCAGGAAAGGCTAGGCAAATTTTAAACAAGAAACAAATTCACACTCAGGCAAAATCTCAACATTTGTGCCCCCACTGAATAAAGGAAATTTGACTGTGGAGAGGTAACACAGATCTGTTCTCCTTAAGTGCTGATAAATTCACTACGAATTGACATTAGGGCTATTAGAGCCTGGCCATTAAAATATAACAATAATATCAATAAAAGTATTAGCAGTGGTTATTTATTGAAATATCCCTGTAAGCCAAGACAGTGCTAATTACATTTAATAGATTAAATTCCTTCTTCCAATAGCCCATGAGGTAGGTATGGTTGTCCCCACTTTGTAGATGAGGACAGTGAGACCCAAAGAAGTTAAGTAATCTGCCCAAATTCACAAGATTAATGAGTCCTCAGGGAATGCAGAAGCTGCCAGAAACTTCAGAGATTTCTGTATATATTCAGGGCACTCCCTACCACATTCTGTCACTTTTACAAAGTTGTCTTCCCAATTTTGGCTTGCACAGTTCTTAAAAGAATTCTCAAAACTTTTCTATTCTCTGGCACATTTATAAGTTAACATCTGTATTTTGTCCAAAATTTAAATAGTTGTAAATGTAGTAATTTTTGAGGCAGTTTAAATAAAGACATTTTAAAATAAAACTCATCACTTTAATTTGTCCAATGTAACATATATTGTTGTTCAGTCATATAGTACACATCATGTTAAATTAATCAAAATCAAATATGAATTAATAAATAAGGAATGACAGTGGGCAGAACACTTTTATTCATGATAAGAAAAAATAACAGTTTTTCCTACAAGCGGGCAAAAACGCTGAAGAAAATATAGATTACTTTATATTATACATTTTAACTTTTATTATAAACTATTCATTTTTCTTATGCTTGTGGGTTTAACACTGATTCATCAGAATTAAATTAGAAACTTGATTCAAATTTAAGTTTGAATTTAAACTCTTTTTTCATGAAAAATATCTAACTGAGACACAGATGGTACCTTGATAAAGAATACTTTCCAGAAGCTGATTTTTAAACTGTCCTTTTCTTTGTCACCAGAAGTTGTTTCATTTTGCACATTTTTTCTTCCCTCTGGAACAATATTCCATGGCAAGATTAGGAATTAGGATGTCTTTCTTGTTAAAGTAGATGTGAGGAGAGAAGTAGAAATTAGAACCCATGTAACACCCCTGACCAGAAATTGAATCTCTAAAACTCTCCATGCTAATGAACCTCTTGGAAGTCTTCAGATGCCCCAGGAGTACTCATGCCCAAGTTGGAGGGCTGCTGACATATGATACTAAATGTGTTTGAATAGGAGAAGAGAAAGAACACCAACTTTAGAATCAATCAGATGTGGGCTCAAATCCTACTGCCACTGCCCACAACTTGTGTGATCTTAAGCATATTATTTAAACTGAGTCTCAGGTTTTTAATCTGCAAAAATGAAAGTCATAATTCTAAATACAAAGGATTGTTGAGAGTATACATGAGTCTATGTGTGTACATCCTATAACAGTGCCTGCAAAAAAGCACTCCAGAGATTTTAACTTATTCTTAATGCTTCTTTACTTCCTAATGAGATATTAATACTTATTCCACAGGGTCCGTTGATGCTTAAAAATGTAGTTTGTTTTGTTTTTATTCCCCACCAGAGAGTCTGAAATTTTTATCTATCAAGAAGTTTGAATATTTAATTCAATAAATATTTATTGAGTGTTTATCATGTGCCAGATACTGTTCTAAGTGCCTGGGTTGCAAAAATAAATAAGAAACAGTTCCTGGTCTCAAATAACCCACAATTTTGCCATATAAATTAATGTTCCTTCTAACTGTGTCATAAAGAGTTAATTAGTTATTGTATTTGAAATATTTTACTGACCTTTGAGAGAATAATTTCAGGAAGAAGATGAGAAGAGATACCACATTCTGATGGTATGAAGAATAAATGGGAAGTAAGAAAGTGGACACAGAATATATGGACTATGTTATCAAAAAATTTAAATCAAAATGGAAGAGAACGATGAAGAGGGTTGAGCAGAAGACAAGGTGAAAAAATATAAGAAATGCTGGTACATTTATAGACCTAGCAAGAGGGATTGGCACCTAAGATGGAGAATCATCACTGCAGAGGCAAAAGTGAAGGCTAATGATGTGTGGGTCCCTGGAGTGCTTGCAAACAATGCATTAGATCAGAGTTGGAAGATAGGAATAGAAAATAGGTAAGGATGGAAAAACAGGAAAAGTAAATTTTGATTGCTGTGTCTGGATCCCTGATACTAAGCTATAGTTGATATCCCTCTTTTAATGAAGAGGCACCCTTCTTCTGCCATCCTTATGCCAGATCCATTTGCAACATTGCCACTCACAGTGCACTGCATTTGAAAATTAAATTTTACTAATTAACATAAACAAATGATAAAAACAAGAAGTTAATAAAAATAATTCTTAAAAAATACTTTATATTGATTTTATTTAGATTTTCCCTATACAATACAATCCACAAATCAGGGACTTATAATTATAACATTTGGGATCTCTCTACCTCTAGTAGAAGTACTTCTTTACTGATTATATATTCCTCACTCACAATTTCTTTTTATGTTTTCTTGTCCAACCAGAGCTAGGAATACATGATCCTAATATCTTAACCCATTTTTCCCTGATTTTCTAGAAATATAAAAGAGTAAACCTGTTTGGGGTGTGGGTGTCTAAAGAAAAAGAAAAGCCTAGATTTTTATTGAAATCTAGAATTTTATTGAAATGGCATATTATGTGCTATTATTCACTTATTCTGTTCTTAATGTAATAGATTTTAAGAAAGTTACTGATACATTATGCATGAGAAATGGGAGGACTGGGGCTGTGTGGCAATTTTATAGTTCCCTGTAGAAAAAATTGTTTAAATTATATGTTTGTAGGTTTCAGATTTCACCAGATGTCCAAGCATTCTTTTGTTCTTTGTTCATGAGAAATTCTTTTAAAAATCTACCAAAAGTTATCTTTGTCTAGTTGTTCTCCCTAAATGAACCATATATGCTAGCATCTGTAATCAACAATAAATGAAAATTAAATATATATCTAAGTCAAACTGAATAGTTTTCAAATTTGAAATCACTAACAATATACTGTTTAATGTATTAATGTTAAAAATAACCTCTATTTAGATGGTGATTACCAGATCTCAAAAAGAAATGGAGATAAGTAGTTTGCCATTGAATTCTCTCTTTTAATGTTGCACATTAGTTAAGAATCTAAAGGTAAGTTAGTGAGGAAAATTAATTTTTATATTTAATAATAAAACAATAGTTAATAATAATTGTTGATTATTCTGTAACATGCACTGGGCCAAATATTTAATATTAACCATATTATGTAATCTCCTCAACTACCCTGATATTATCTCTATTTTATATATAGGGAAATGGGTTTTTAGAAAACAAAGTGATTTGTATAAGTTCAAAAATATAATAAGTGGCAGAGCTGAAATTTTCAACATATGCAGTCTGAATCTAAAGTCCAAGCTCCATCACTCTAAGCATTATTTTTTTAAATGTTCAGGAGTAAAGGATTACAGTTCATATATATAACTTACCCACACTGTGCACCAAAAAAAATAAAAATAAAAAATAAAAATGACATGGAGGTAGCAGCAACCTCTCAATGAACTCATAGGACCTATTATATGGCTCATGTTGAACAAGAATTCAGTAAAAAACATTCTCAAAGTGGACTATAAAAACATTTTAAGTTGTACTCTGTAGCCAAATGGATTAAAATCAGCCAGTTTACAAAGAGCAGCATCAGATGTGATATAGCCCTATTACACTTCAGTAAATAAAGAGGTCAGAAGGAGATAGTTTCCATATGAGTAAAGAGGGTTTGTTTCCTAAAGCATGATATTAAAGCCATTCTGGGGAACCTACAGGGTTTTCACAAGCTTTTGCGAAGTTTAAAGGGAAAAGTAAATTAAATGCCAAAAGACTACTCAGAAATCTCCACATTTACACAGAAAACCCTTGATTGTTAAAGTACTTAATATTTTCCAAGCACAGTTCTTTGCCTAGGGTTGTGGTGACGTAAATTGGACAAGTAGATGTGAATTTTATAGATTAGAAAACTAAGATCCCATATTAATAGCAGAGATGGTATTCAATTTTCAAACTGATTGTACTTATGTGCTACACCAAATCCAGCCTGTGAGACACTTAAGAGACACTTCTAGGAGAAGGGACTTTCTGAATAGGATTAAAGGACAAGTAAATTAAGGACATCCAGAACAGTGACAAGGCAGAGTAGAGAAAAATTTTAAGTATTTAGCCCAGTATCTATTACAGAGTAATCAACAATTAATATCAACTATCATTTTATTATTAAATATAAAAACTACCTTATATGTGCAATCTAAAACACAAAATAAATGAACAAAACAGAAACAAACTCATGGATACAGAGAACAAATTGATAGTTGCCAGGTGGAGGAGTGCTGGGGGATCGATTAAAAAACTGAAAGGTATTAAGAAGTATAAATTGCCAGTTATAAAATTAGTCAAGAAAATGTAAAATACAGCATAAAAAATATAGTAATATGGGCATTAGAATTATCGATGTGATCACTTTGTAAGTTATATAAATATCTAATCACTATGATGTACAACTGAAACTAACATAATATTGTATGTCAACTATAATTAAAAAATAAATTTTAAAAATATATGACATTCAAAGAATTGTAAAAAAGGTGTAAAAGTGTTAATGTTCATTGAACATTGTGGAATGGAAGATATTACTGTAGAAGCGGGAGCCTCATCCTGAAGGATCTTCTGTGTCATTGTATGTAGTTGAGATTTTGTCCTAAAGACAGTGGGAAACCAAAGCAGACGAGTGGCATCATTAGATTTGTGTTTTAGAAAAATTACTCTAAAAGCTGGTAGAGTTTCCCACTGTACGTAAAAAGCAAGAGAATCATCATGAACGTTACAGGTTAATATATTCCTTACTACCCCCAAATTATCAGAAATGTGTTTCAATCATATTTACAGAACTAAACTTTAGACATTGTTTTTCATTGTATTCTTTTGTACTGAAAAAATTTAAATCACAAATTATTTTGTCATTACAAATCACAAAAGATTGAAGTAACAATTCTGATGTTTTTGTCCACTAACATAGTTCACTAGCGCTATTTTGTCAGATTGTGACTTTCCATTTTCAATGCTTCGTCTTAGGGCACAATAGTAAAATGTTATAATTACGAAATTATATCAGAGGAGGGGAGAAGGGAGGGTATTAAGCTGATTTATCCTGATGCTACTCTGCGGTGTAAGATTTAAAGAAAGAGAAACTAAAGGCAGGAGAGCAGACAAGTAGTCTATTGAAGAAATTCAGGTAAGAAATAATGAAGACCTGAACAGAGGCAGAGGAAGTGGAAATGGAGAGGGAGGTTTAGCAAATGTGAAGGGAAGATAATGGAAAAAGAAGGAATCTAATAAGGAGCCCTAGGTTTCTTATTTGGGTTTCAAGGACAATATAGAATACAGGACAGAAAGAACAAGTTTGTGAAAGTAAGAGAATTGCAGAAGCAATGAGAGATGACCTGTGAACAATTTATTTTCAAGTATTGATGGCATATCCGAGTGGCATTAATTGTAGGAAATGATATATATAGTTTTTTAACATAGTGAATTGATAGAATATGGATGAAAAATAAATGTATGTGTGTTTAACTGATCCACAATAAATCAGGAAGATTTCTTGTGTAAAAGGGAAAAAGAGAAGAAACTGTAGCTATAGTTGGAGAAAAGCACTAAAAATTAAAACAAAAGAAAAAAACTATGTACAAAGTTCTTAACATCTTTCTGGAGGAGGCTGAGAAATGAGATTTGTATGCCAAATGAATGGTACTTATATTTTGTTTTATATATTACAATAAGAATAAGCACAAACCCCTATATTCTTAATAAGCACTTTTAATGTGTCAGATACTGTTTGAAAGGCTATACATGTATTTGCTCATTTAATCTTCATAACCATACTACAGGGTAAGTCATGTGGCTATCTCCTCTACAAAGAGGTTTGGCACCTTGCTCAAGATCCTGAGCTGGTACCTGGCAGAGCCAGAACCAGAATCCAAGAAGAATGGCTTCAGAACTTGGGTCTCAGCCATTAGAATATACTGACTCTCCTTTGGATTAAATTCACAACACAGGCTATTATTCTGTTTTGGTAAAAATACAAACCTGTTTTGTCATTCCATAACATGGAAATAAATTTTAAAACAATTTATTGAAAGTTTTTATATTTTTCTTTTTTACAACAAAGCACTGATCTTTTGCCACATGGAAAGTACATGCATAAAGTCCATGAGAAGACTATTTCTATATTATATTCATAATAACTCTAAAAAGACAATTCTCATTTTAAAGGATTTTTCTTTTCTCTAACATTCTAAATCATGTTTCATATGAATTTAAACCATTATATTCCAGGATTAATGCAAAGAAATCCTCAAAACCAGTGAAAACGAAGCATTTTTCTTTACATTTGAATTTTTTTATTTCTTGGCAATTTTTAATATGGTGTGGATGAAAATAAAACTATTTCACTAATGTGCAGAGCTTAATTACCAGAGTTAAAATCTTGTAAGTCAATATTTTGGGGTGTTTTTCTCACTTATTATGGTATGTCATAGAGAATTACTTTAATAAGCCTTAATGAATATATCATTTATTTCCTTATTTTTAGCTCTACTGAAACAGACATTACAAGGGACTTCATTTGTATAAAAATGTAGAATACATAAAGTATTTACACCCAATAGCCAAGTATATTTGTGTGGAGGTAAGTATGCAAATAATATTTTCATAAATTTTTGAAGCTGATTTTGAAGAAATCTTTGCCTGTCCCTCTAGCAGAATTTTGTTTTTTGTTTGTTGTTTGTTTTGTTTTGTTGGGGTTTTGTTTGTTTGTTTGCTTGAAAACCAGATCGTCATGAATTGGTGAAATAACGTTAAGGAAAGAATTTAAAAAAAAAAAAGAAAGAAAGTCAATGGAGGAAAAGACAGCATCCCCAAAATAGTTTTGCTGAAAGAATGGGGTATTTTGATGCAGTCTGCTAAAATGTAGTTTCTTGTGGATAAGAGTCATTGGCAATTCAAGAGTGTGATTCCAGCACCTAGAACATCTGTCAATGTGCTAGAGAGGTTCATTCCTCTCTTACATCAACATTTATTTCTGTGTGTTTATTGGAGGGGGGAGTGTATTAGTACCGGGAGAACACAGAGGTTATGGGCTAGGAAAAGGAGAAGGTGCTAAGGTCTCTCTAGATACGGCCTCATTTTAGAGAAAGAAGAAAATGATTCCTTACTCTGGTGAAAGCTACTATGAGCCTCTGGTCCTAGGCTGTGTTGGCTAGAATGACTATCAAATAATTGAATTCAATTATATTCATTGACTTATTATTTCTAGTCACAATATTAAAATCCGGTAACTGTTTACATAAGTATTCAAATACATTGAAAATGTCATGTGCTATGTTCCTACTTTATGATATTGTCCCCTAAATATTCTATGCTCGGTAGGCTTTGAAAACTTTCTCCATGAAAATATAATCTATTATTTCTCTTCATATTTTGATATCTAGGACATTCTTTCTCCTTTCTCTCCATGTGTCCTGGGCTTCCTCACAGCATGGTGGCTTTGTTTTAAGAGTAAGCATTCCAACAGGAATGATGCAGAAGCCTTAACAGACTTTATGAAATGGCCTGAAATTCACATTGTATCATTTTAACTACAATCACAGGCTTACCTGTATTTAAGAAGTAACATAGACCCCTCCTTCCTAGTCTTGATGAGAGAAATATCAATATCACTAATATAATATAATCACATCTTACAAGTAAAATAAGAAAATAAATGAAAATTCATTAAGGCTTATTAAAAGTAATTCTTTATGATGTACCATAACAAGTGAGAACATCACCCAAAAAAACTCAGATTATAAAATTTTAGCTCTCTGCTGATTAAGCTCTATACATTTGTGAAATACTTTTATTTTAATATATTTTATTTTGACATATTTTATATTGACGTAACATAACATACATAACAATATGATGCGTGGCCATTTGGAGAAAACACAATCTGCCACAGTTCACTTTCTGGACACAATTGACATTGCTCCCACGTGGAAAAAATATGCACCCTTCTCTTAAGACCTCCAAATATTATCTAATTACAACCACCTCAAATATATAGCATCTTCTTACTTAAATCAGGTTGAAGTGTGGATGAGGCTCAGCTATAGGTCATCAGATAGAGCTTCTTTAATACAGTTCTACTCAATTAAAGATTTTTGAAATAATGAGACAAACTATTTACCTTACCCTAATATCCAACATATAGTGGTGGGATAGGTACAGATATCACTATGTACACTCCCACTCAAAACAAGGATGAAAATGTGAGACCCCTATGACTCAACAGTCCACAGCAGTTCTGAAATCTGGCCTGCACGCATTGCCAGTTCCCTACCTGGGGCTTAGTTCTACTGCCTGAAAATTATTCTTTGTGGCTCCTGGCTCTGCCATCAAGGCTCTAGGGTTCATCCTTTCTTTTCCATAAAATTTAGCCCATATATGCAGTAGAACAGGGTTTTAAGTCTGCTTCATGTCCATAAGAGTTAGAAAGGACAAAGTCCTCTTTTCCTTTTTGTACTCTCCCTGTTTCTTTCAGTTCAAGCTGATATAATTCTTTTAAAAACCTTCAGAGGCTTTTATAACGAACTCCATTATCATCCTCCAACAAATTTCTTTGCAATAAATCCTTCTTCCTGGTATCTTTTGAGCTTGCAGGAGGAACAGTGCCCCTAACATTCTCAGAAGTAGGTCCTTAAGACTTTTACAGTATCTTTTGACTCTTTGAAAGGATTTGTGAGATAAACCTCCAATCTTTTCTGAGTCTTAATAAGGACTTCATCTTTAAACCATGTTTTCCCTTAAATTCCCATGGTTTGAATTTGATCTTTGTCCAGAAACTGTTGCTTAATTTTTGAATCATTTTCTATCTGAAGAGGCTAAGAAAAAGGTTTCATTTTATTTTTTTAAACTTACAAGGTTTGGCACCTCTATATTAAAAGTATGTTGCTTATATTTTTTCTAGCATTTTATTATATGTGACAAGAAATCAGATGATATTCTTAATATTCCTCTTGTTACTATGATAATCTCATTTATAATGTTAATTTGGATAGTGTCTATTCTTTGATTAAATACTTATGAAAATGATTTCTTTTTATTTTATTGATCTTTTTGAAAACACACATTTTGGTATTATTGAACAAGGCTAATTTGTTTTCATTTTGTGATTTATTAATGAATATTTATTAATTTATTGACTATTTTACTCTTAATTTACCTTTACATATATTTAATCATTCTTTTTTTTTCTGATTGGTTCTTTGCCTTTGATTATTTAGTGTTATAAAGTTTCATTTGAGAACTATTTCCATTGACAGTCTTATTATTTATTTTTAAATAGTTGGTAAATAGTGTTTTTACTTTTTAAATTGCTAGGGAAAGGTTTGAACTTTTATTTTTTATTTAATTTTTTTCAGAAAATGTGATCTATATAAAATCTTTCCTTTTCTCCTTATATTTTTTGAAATTATTTTACTCTAATACTTTCAGATTATTCCATGTAGCTTGAAAAATGTAAATTTGTTGCTTATTGTATATGTTTATATATAATATATATTGAATCAACCTTCTTAAATGTACTATAAAATATTTTTCTGTTTTATTTTTTGTTTTTAGTCTATTTAGTCTGTGTTTATTTGAAAATTCGTAACCAATCTAAGATTTTTTTTCCAAAAGGAGAACTTTTTTCTCCAAAATTGTTCCCCTACCACTTATCATGTGACTTGTAACTCAAATATTGTATTAACTGTTTCTTTGAAATCAGATAGTAATTCTTTTATGATGCCTCATTACATATTTTAACTTAATACATTCTACTAGTCCCTTTGCTCAGCACAGTTTCCTGTTTCTCTCATCCTCTCTTGAAAACATATTTTTTTGTGTGAGCATTATAACTTTGAATACTTCTCTTACCCTCTACTCTAACTACTTATCCAACTTTAAATCCCTATTGATTTCTTGATAGTTTTGTTTTTTATTTGTCCCATATCATTAAGACAAATCAACAAGGGACTCATGTTATTTAACAAACATGTCCATTTAAGTTCATTTCCAAATACAGTTTTTTCTCTACTTGTAAATAATTTAGTGGACAACCCAGTTATATTTTTTTCTTGTTCATTCTAAAAAAGCTTATCTTGAATAGCCAAAACAATCCTTAGAAAGAAAAACAAAACTGGAGACATCATACTTTCTGATTTCAAACTATATTACAAAGCTATGGTAATCAAAATCAATATGGTATTGACATAAGAACAGATATCTAGATCAGGTACAATAGAGAGTCCAGAAATAAATCCATGCATAGATGATCAACTAATCTACAATAAAACAGCCAAAACTACACAATGGGGAAAGGTGAGTCTCTTCAATAAATGGTTTTGGAGCCACATGCAAAATAATGAAACTGGACCACTATCTGAGACTGTACACCAAAACATAACTGAAAATAAATGAAATATTTACATGTAAGACCTAAAACCATAAAACTCCTAGAAGAAAGCGTAGGTGGTAAGCTTCTTGACATAGGTCTTGGTGAGAATTTTTTGGATTTAACATCAAAAGCAAGGGAACAAAAGCAAAAATAAACAAGTCAGACTACCTCAAATCTAAAAGCTCTACACAGCAAGAGGAAGCATCAACAATGAAAGGGCAACCTACTGAACAGAAGAAAATATTTTCAAATAATATATCTGATAAGAGGTTAGTATCCAAACTATATATGTAAAAAAAACCCTGCAACTCAATAGCCAAATAAAAATACATTTAAAAAATGAGCAGAGGCTCTGAACAGACATTTTTACAAAGAAGACATACAAAGGGCCAAAGGGTACATGAAAAGATTTTCAAATAAAAAGGTGTTTGACATCATTAATCATCAGAGAAATGCAAACCAAAGCACCATGAGATATGATCTCTCACTTGGTAGAATAGCTTTTATTTAGAAGACCAGAAATAAGTGTTGGTAAGGATGTGAAGAAAAGGGAACACTTATGTACTATCAGTGGGAATTGGTGTACCCACAATAGAAAACAGTGTGAAGGTTCCTCAAAAATAGAACTACCATATGAGTTAGCAATTTACTGTATATTTATTCAATGGGAAAAAAACACTAACTTGAAAAGATATATGCACTTCTATTTTTCTTGCAACATTATTTATAATAGCCAAGATACAGAAACAATCTAAATGTCTATTGATGGGTGAATGGATAAAGAAGTATAAATATATGTGTAATATTGAAAATTAATTCAGCCATAAAAAAGAAGGAAATCTTGCCTTTTCCAATAACATAGATGGAACTTGAGGGCATCATGTTAAGTGAAATAAGTCAGAGACAAAAATATAACTGTATGATCTCACTTATATAAATGAATTCTTAAAAAAACCTCACTGATTGTTGGTGGGTGCCAGACGCAGGGGGTGAGGTGAGTGAAATGGATGAAGGTGTTCAAAGGGTACAAACTTCCTGTTATAAAATAAATAAGTCATGCAAATTAAATGTCTAACATGGTAACTAGTTAATGGCACTGTGTTGTATATTGGAAAGTTGCTAAGAGAACAGATCTTAAAAGTTCTCATAACAAGAAAACAAATTTATAACTCTGTATAGTGATGTATGTTAACCAAACTTATTGTGGTGATCATTTTGCAATATGTATATATATTAAATCATTATATTGTACACCTGAAACTAGCATTATGTTATATGTCAGTTATACCTCAATAAAAAAAAAAAATGAAACCATAGAAGTTTCTGTTTGGTTCTAGTTCTTTGAATAATTTAAAGTAAAAGAAAAATCATAGGCACATAGAAGACACTTAATAAATTTATAGATTTGTTACTGAATTGCATTGAATTAAATTCTAGATATCTTTTTTAAAGCATGCAAATTTTAGTCTTCAGCCAGTAGTATTTAAATTTTAACTTGTTCTTTAACTGAAAGCCTGCAAAGAAGATAATGTGCAAGAGATAAAGGAGGGATTGTTCTAATTGAAATAGGGGATCCACACCATGACTGATCACTTTGTTTCTACCTCTTAACCCAAGCATTCCTCTTCCACAAGGGTCTTTGGGGAAGCTCCATAAATCGGAACATTTAACTTAAACACAGAACACCTAGACACATGCCTAGTCTCATAATATACCTTGAACAGTACCTTGTAAATAAAAATTTCATGGCTTCTTAATGAACCAGTGCATTAATGGCATTTATCCTTGGACTTACAAAAAAAAAAAAATATGAATAATTAGATCTTGAGATTTCTAAAATCAAAGGCCATATGATAGCCAAAAAAGATTTCTCAAGATCTGATGAGAAATGAAATCAAAATAATGACTCACAATGGATCAAAATGAAAGCAATGAATAAAACCAATAAAATGCCTTTTCATCCAGTACATGAGACTTCTCAGGAGTCAAATAAATAGCCAGCTACATCCCCCAAAATGGAATAATCACAACATGCCACTTACCAATCTCTGCTCACTGACTCCTAGCTAGGAATGCGATGTTCTAATCCCATGTGGAATGCATTTTATTCAGAAGGCAAGTTATATGACTCTGTATCAAACACATACTCATACTTCACGCTAAATTTCCACAATGTGAATCTGTCTACATTTACTCAAAATCCAACCCGAATAAAAAACTACTTGCCCTGATTATAAGTAGACTATTTTATTAGCTAAAAATTTGATTTCTACCCTGACAGCTAAGAATATCTTTCCGAGACTCTAAATATTTATTTTCAAAACTCACCTAACCCCTGAAATAGCAAATTTGCCTTTTCTAAATCATGAATAAAAGAATGATCAAAAAGCTTAATTTAATTACTTTGTAAAGCAAAGTTCTGTGAAGTTTAGTTGAAGCCAAACTTTAAAATATTGCTTTTTGGTTTCAATAATATATAATGGCTATAAATAATATCTATTTTCTCTACTCTTATGTCCATATTGTGATTTAAGTAAGAGTAGGAGGCATTTTATATAACTGTCAAAACTCTCAATCAACTAGGTTTTACAAATACACTTTCTCAATTGTTTGAATAGCCATTATTATAAAGTACATAAAATTTATAAGTAAAGATAAAATAGATTATAAAAAAGTTCAGATTATTTCTTATTAGATAATGTTAAATATCTAAAATACCAAGGTGCTCTGATGTCCCATCTTCAAAATTTACTTTATACTTTTTTCATTGTTTATATTGATTTTCATTCAGTTAAATCTAAATGGGTTGCTCAAAAACAAAAACAGAAAACAGCATATCCAAAGAAAATATCTGACATGTAATGTAACATTTGAAGATTACTTTGATATTTCTAATAAAAATTAGAATATACTCTAAAGTATACATTAAGAACTATTATCCATAAATCCAGAGCAAACCAAATGAAATATAATAGTCTCAGCAATTTAATTTGGATTACATTTACACATGTTTACTTGCTTCTGTACACTTAGACACACTAATGCTAAAAAAATTAATATTGGCAGAAGGAACTATGCTAAAAACTTTTACTAAGACATTAATTTCCTCTTATCTTTTGGAATGCATAATCTGTAAATTTTACTGACATTGTAAATTAATCAAAAGTGCTTAGAATGCCAAGTGAGTGTATGCTTTGTAGTTAAGTGTACAATAATGGAAAAGATGAAAAACCTTGCTGCACTTCTGGTATTGGTGAGAAGACTTATCTAATTACACTGCTCATCAGCCCCTGCCAACTGAAAAGGAAACAGCTAAGTAAAGCATCTTGATTTGCCATGTAGTTCTTTATCAGGAATGTTCAAAAATATTTTATTAAATTTGAAAGAGGTGTAAGTTAAAGAACAGCTATTAAACTACCCAGAAAAATGCATTTTCTCAGCCTTGTTTTGGAGCAATTACTTCAGTCAGTAAATATGAACACTTTTTTATGACAGATTGATACTGCTCAGAGGTAAACTTTGGTTATAATCTTCTTCAACATTTGCAATAACTTTGATTCTTTGCTGTATGGCACAGTTTTGAACAAACGCAACTCTTAAACAAGTGTATAACTAGTGGCACACCCAACAGGGTCCTCTTCACAGAGAGAGAATAACTCATCAAAGTATTCAAAATTAAAATAAGAAATAAAACAAGACATCTCTCCTTTATAAGTATTTGCCATTTATCAAGATCCAGAAACTATAAGCCTACACCTTAACAATCAATAGTCAGCTACAGATTATACTTAAGCAAAATTTTAGTGCAGTTCTGGAGTAAACTACCAATTTTTCTTCATTAGAGTAAATCCTAGACAGAAGTCATTTGAAAATGTCCCCTTGGCATTGTTCCAATTAGTTGTCTCTTGTTCATTTAGTTACCTATTGATCTATCTCTTGTCCCATGGTCTCTCATCCTCCATGATAGGTTGTTTCCACACTGTGTAAGAAATTCCAGTCTCATCTATAGCCATACCACCCTGTATGTGCCAGATCTTATCTGATCTTAGAAGCTAAGTAAGATCTAGCCTTGTTAGTACCTGGATGGGGGAAATATCAACTTCTGTAAATATTCTATACACACACACACACACACACACATGCATATATATGCATGTGTGTGTGTGTGTGTGTGTGTATATATGTGGAAATATAATGTAGCACCTGTACTTGTTTCATATTAGTCCATGTACTTTTTACAAAATGCCACCTTCTATGTTCCTTAGCACTAGGACAAGTTTTGTAAAACACCTTGTGATACCAGAGCAATAGGAGAGCAAAACAAAACAATAAGGAAGCAAAACAAAATCATTACTAAGTACTTACTATGTGCCAGACTAGTTACACCATATAAATATATACTTTATCTCATCTAGTTATACTACATTTCAAAGGTAGATATTTTTATCCTTAAATTAAAATTAAAGACATCAAGCAAGACTTCAAGAGGGAAAGATACATGCCCAGGTTATATACCAGTTATTGATAAACCCAAATGTGAATAATCTCTGGACCTCAGTCTATTTATACTGTAATTTTTAGGCTCCATAGAACCTAAAATAAGTTTCCTATCATTACCAGTGAGATCTTTGCTCTGTGGTTATTCTCTGCTTTGCATTATCTAATTCCTTCCTATTCTGTTCTCCTGTTTCACCTTGCAGAAGCAGTTGTTATAAATATGATCACTTGTGGTTCTGCTGGAACTTTCTTGTTTAACAATTTTATTGCTGCTATATCAATGATCTTATACAGAGAAGATTTAATATTGTTTATGCCAAGACAAAGTGATCTACAATTGGTGCTCCTCAAGTTATATTTTTGTAGTAATGTTTAATATTGTCTTTAGGAACTCAAAGAAAAAATAGAAGGAATAGAAGTCACACTTGTTAATTTTACAAGTCAGCAGTCTTGTGTGTGAGTTAACATACAAGTGTAACAGTGACCACTGGTCTGAATCCTTATAGATTAAATTAAATTTGAAGATTGAAATAAACTCAATAAGCTATTACCTGTCACTAAATATGGCTAAAAAATAAATATTTCAATCCGTTTGAGGTTTATTTGTATCAGTCAATATCAGAATCAACTCATGGTTTAAATGAAAAGAATTTAATTAAGGGACTATTTACAAAGGTAAAGGCCAAGTTAAGAGAACATACAAATGATTTTGAAGCATCTAGAGACTAATAACAACAAAGAATCACCCCAGAGACTGAAGGGGCAAGAAGAGAAATGCAGAGCCCAAAGAGAGCTTGAATCATGTAGAAGGCACATCCACAAGGAGCTCCCTAATGAATTCAATTACAGTCAAAGATGTGATATCAAAGTTGGTGGTAGAGAAAAGAAGGATGGATCTATGCTCCCTCCTCTTTCTCTGTCTCATCCTCCTCCAATTTCCAGCCAGCAAAAGGGTATAAAATTGAGAAGAGGCAGAGAATGACCAAGACATTATTTAACCTTAGTAATGCTTAAAGGTATCAGTCAATGACACATTTATTGAAAACTCTTCCAGATCTCATAATTCTGGGACATCCTCACATCAACTTCCTAAAGAAAAAAAAAAGGAAAATTAATAATAACTAATTCAGGATTAGTTATTTACAACATTTAATATTGAAGTTTCAAGTGTTAATTTCTAGGAGAAAAAGATGATATAACAATAACCTTCTGCAATGTCTCTTCTCACTCCTTTGGGTCATAGAAAGCAGGTTTCCCAATCTTTAGAGGCCTTAGCTAATTTGTAAAAGGTGTAAAAAAGGAAATTTTATAAATAACATTTCAATGAATTAAATATGAAGAGTGAATTCTTTTTCTGTGTAAAAAGATGATCCACAAAGCAGGGTTTCTGATAGAATTGACTTAAAATTCCTACTATGTAATTAAAATATTAGGTTGATATACATGAAGGAGAGATCATTTCTGCTAACATAAATCCAATCTTTTTTTTTTTTTTTCTTTACCCTGTGTCTTGTCTCTGTGTCCTTATTCTTGTTGCCATGTTACCTGGAACATTTCCATGTCCCTCTTGGCTAACTTCTACTCATTCTTGAACATGCTACTTCCTTGGAAGCCTTTTTACTACCTTCAAAGCTTATTTTCTGTGCTTTCTTAACCTACATATCTAATTATCTCTTCATGTGTCTTTACTCCCATTTAGGGGGAAGAGACTTCATCTAACTCATCTCTATTTTCAGTGTTTGAGTTAGAAACTGGCATGGAGTAAGCCTACTTCAATAGAGATTAGTTTAACATATGAACCAGTGAACTGTTAATCTTTATATATTGAGTGCTAACCCTTTGCTTGTACTATTCAAGTTTCCTATCTTTAATTTTTGTGAAAATTCACCATCCCAAGAAATATTGACCTAAAAGGGAAATGTGGTGTTGGAAAATAATAAAATTATACTGTGAATTTTATATGCAGGTCTAAATATATTCTTCAAGTCAATTCAAAGGACAAGAAATTTTGCAGTGGATACTCTGAGCAAAATATTATGAACGCTCCTACTATTAGTACTTGAACTATTACACTCTTCTAATGATTAAAGGAGAAAGCCAAATGGCAAACTGTTGGCAGAAGAATACATCTAAGTACAAGCAGTTTGTAAAATTTTGACATTAGAGATGTCTATCAAAAGGTAACAAGAACTTAGTCACTTAAGTGAGGTTCTGGAACAGAGTAACATCATCTAATATACATTTTAATAGGAAACTCTGGATACCAGAAAGGACAGTTAGAAGCTATTGTAATCACCCAGGTAAGAGATGTGAATCATGGTGTGAATCATCATAGTGGCAATGGACACATGAGATGGGGTTGAATTCTATATATGCTTTTACAATAAGACCTACAAGATTTGCTGATAAACTAAAAGTGAAAAATGGAAGAAAGAAAGACAGTATAAATACTCTTTGGAGGCCTAAGCAACCAGAAAAGTGAATTATTATTAACTAATGTGAGCATGTAATATAGCATGATTTTTGAAACTTAAAGAATATACTTTTGAAAGTTAAACAGGATGTTATTCATAATTATGCTGAGAAAACAAACAAAACTGGGGTATCTGGATACCCTGCCATTTAATGATTTGGAAAGACTGTAGGAGGATCTGAATTGCTGGTGGAGGATGTTGGATATCAGAAACTAAGTTTTAGATATATTAAGTTTAATAGGCCTATGAGATTTCTTAAGGAGCTTGGGGACAAGCCAACAAAAAGGTATGTAGAAAGAATTCTGATTCATTTAGGTATAAATTTCTACCTCATGTAAATATAACACATAAGAATAAACCTCTGTATTTGAAGGTTGCTAAGCGAATATATCATTAAAGTTTGCATCACAAGAAAAAAAATTATAACTATTTATGGTAACAGATTTTAACTAGACTTATTGTGTTGATCATTTCACAATATATACAAATATTGAATTATTATGTTATATACCTGAAACTAATATAATGTTATATGTCAAATATACCTACATAAAATGATATTTATGTGGAACTGAACTAACAGCAAACATCATACAATGCAAAACTTTAAAAGTTATTTCCTTTAAAATCAGGAACAAGGAAACAGGAACATCCTTGAGGCCTGTTGTCACCACTTCTTTTCAATAGTGTATTGCACTTCCAGTCAATACAAAAAAAACAAGATTAAAATAAAATGTATAAGAATTAGAAATGAAGGAGAACATTATATTATGATGCTACAAAATTATAATAGCATTGTATTGGCAAATGGATAGCAAATAAATCAATTTAGTCTTAGCCATAAATTTATTTACATGTGGGATATTGCTATATAACAGAGAATATGCAAAGGATAAACTATGAAAAATTGGTGGTAGGCTAGTTGTATAAAATTATGAAAATTATATTTATTAAAAAGAAGATACATCAAACTTTTTAAAAAATGAACAACTGAGTTTTTCTAATACTAAAATATTTGCCTTTCAAATACACAAGAAAATGGTAAATCTTAAAACCACTTCTTGAAATGTACTCAAATTCTATTTATTTTTTACTTTTTTTTTACATAGACTGCAAATTTTAATTCTCAAAATAATTTTGTGCACTAATCTTAAATTCTTTTTCTAATTAATTTTATAGAGGTGACATTGGTTAATAAAATTATAGAGGTTTCAACAAATTCTATTTATTCATGCAGATAAAGACTCAAGAAATTGCCACCTTGATTATGACAATACTCTCATAAACCTCTGTTAATGGCCCACAAATAGATTTTTAAATAGAATACATCATAGCCTGTGTCCTGATTCAATTCAAGCTGAATATTATAATCACTATTAGAAAGCTGCCAAACCCAAATTCCCATGGGGGGTGGTGATAGCGGTAAGAAACATAATAAACCTTGGTAAAAATTATTTGTATAAAATTTACCAGGACAATGTCGAGACGAATCACTAGCCAGAGTACAGACAATATCATCATCTATTAGGCTACTTCTTAGTAAAACAAAAGCAAAAATCTCTTGGAACAAAATCAAAGACCATATTTTGAACTGAAAAAGATTTAACAGAAGGACAGTCAAGGCTTTAAATTTTAAATGTCCATCCTTTAAACCTCCCTGAAAATAATTTCTTTGTTTAACTTATTTGTGATTGAGAATAAGTGTTACTTCTACTAAAAATATATCAGATTTTTATTCCTTTATCCTGCGAATAAAAGCACTTCACAACAGATTCAGGAAAAGCTAATTTGAAAGTGTTTAAAATTTAGTTTTAAAGGAATTGAGAGAGACTCATTTTTCCTAAGTTACCTTATGTCCAAATGTTGTATAAAAATTTTAAAAATCTATCTTTAAATTTGAGATTTTCTAATAACAAATCTGAGAAAAAAAAAAGTTTTCAATCTTATAGCAAACTGTACCTATAAGACCAAATTGCTTATAAGACATTTTGTTTTAAACATCTAATAGACAACTTGTCCAAAATAAAGAACAAAGTTTCCATCTTCTAATTCAAAGTGACAACTATCCTCAATATTTCCAGCTTCATCAATAAACTCCTCTGCTCTAGTTCTTTAATTGAAATTATTAAGCCATCTTTCATTTATTTTTCTTTTTTATTATATTTTATCCAAATAAATATTATATTTGGGAAATATTTTTCCCAGTGCAACTCTGCATAAAAAACATTTTTTTTATTTGATATATTGTGTTTTTTTCTCATAGATCCTAGAGAACCTTATCATAAAAACTGTTAGGGCAAGCCCATCAAAGATTCTTAAGAAATTCCATTAGCAATGAACAGAGCATACAAAAGCCCCACCCACATGGAGTTTGTATTCTGTTTGGGGAGAGAATTAAACAAATCAGTAAATTACAATAGATTAGAAGGAATAAGTTTTGAAAAGAAAAATAAAGGACAGATAATACTGAGTGTGGGGCTAGCACAGCAATTTTAAGCTGGATAGTCAGGAAAGGGCTCATAGTAGGGTTGAAAAAGGTGAGAGAGAAGGCCATGAGGATACCCAAGGGAGAAGATTCCAGGGGAAAGGAACAGTAAATACAAAGATCCAGAGTTCTAAGGAACAGAGAGGGGGACTGTGTGGCTAAAACAAAGGGAATAAAGAGAAATTAGTGTGAGCTTAGAAAGTAATGGGAGCCAGAACCAGTAAAACCTTGTGGGTATGTAAGGACTTTGGCTTTACTCTGAGAGCAATGTGCAGGTACTGGAAGATTCTGAACAAAGAATGACAAAATCTGGTTTACTTCCGACTACTGTGTTGAGTATAGTCATAGACCTCAAGGGTGAGAGCCAGAGACCTCGAATCTAGGAGAGGCATGATGATGGGGCTCAGAACAGAGGGAGAGCAGTAAAAATTATGAGAAGTGGCACAACTCTATCTTGACAGTAGAGTCAACTAGATTTAACAAAAGATGAAGCAGATGTGACAAAAAGAGAGGAAGGGTGGAGCTACTACCTGAGATGGGAATGACTGAGTGAAGCAGATTTGGGGGTGAGATCTGATTCACTTGTGGACTTATTAAATTTGAGATGACTATAAGATATTATATAGAAGGGGTCTGAGGTTTATGAAAAAGAGATAATGGAGAACATGAGTGTAGATTGAGAAGAAAACTAAGAGCTAAGCCTTGAAGTTCTCCAATATTAAGAGTTCCCTGGGAATTCTAGAAAACATTTCTAGAATTTCTATTTGGTTCTTTTTAAGATGAGCCTACTCTTTTTTCGTAGTTTGCTATTGTTCTCTTTATGTTTTGATTCCTTATTCTTGTACTTAATCATTCTAAACAAACATTTGTATATTATCTATCAGATTATTTTTCTGATATCAAAAATTTTTGCCACTCTATAACTACCATGGGAAAGTCCTTTCAAGATGGGTTGTATATTTGCTTTTGTCACCACTCCAGGGCAGCAGCAGCTGAATGTCTCTGGGTAGTGGAGGACAGGAGCTGGTAACTGATTTTTAATTTCTTCCTTTTTGTGTCCCTGTATACTGTTTTCTTAAGGAAAAATAAAACTTTTGTAATGATAAGAAAGACAAAACAAAAATGGACGTTTAAGTGTGTCCTTAAAAAGGATACCAACAACATGCATAACCTTTTACTCTATATGACACAGAATTATCTATATGTCTGCAAAAAATAAAATATATTTTCTGTTGAGATTAGAGTTGAAAATATGTGCACAGCTCATTCTCAGTGGTACAGGAAAATCACTGGGAGCTTTAAAGAAAACAAAAGCAGCTTTCAATTTTACCATTCTATTCAGTTGTCTAAATAATAAATTATGTGCCGATGTTCTTTCAACATAGTGCCTGGTATCTTAATAAAAATGGAATATTTCTTACTTAGTCATCTGAATCTTGGTCTATAAGACACAAACTTGTGGGTTTTTAAAAATGACTGGGTTGACTGTATTTTTAAATCTGCTTGTTGAATGCAGCCATAATGTGAACTGCCTACAAAGAACACTTTCTTTCATTTCATTTTTAAGGTGTCTGAGAAAATTTATTGGATAAAGACAGGGAAATAAAGAAAGCTATTATAGGAATGTTTCCACTTAAGGGGTTCTTCCTGGTTGATATATATTTCTCTGTAAAACTGGGGGAGGGGGTCTTTCATCTCTGTCAAATCTTTGATCCTAACAAAAAAAAATATGCCAGATGAAGGCAATGAAGGAATGCTTTTATGAAGTTCTCTCTTTTTGAAGATTGTTAAATGCCAAAAAGTTGCCCCTCCATTATACCTGTCCTTGAATCTTAATATGGTTTACTTCACATTTACCAAAATAAAAATTCAAACAAATAGAACTTAGGTAATAAGCTAAGTAAATTGAATATGAAATGAATTTTCTAGTTGCAACATTCATAAATAAAGCTACAGCAAAATGAGAATTTCTTTCCAGAGAGAAGAAGGAGGAGAAAGGAGAAGAAAATCTTGCTGAGACTGTATTTACACAGGCAAAATAAAATGGAAAGTTAAGATACTCTTTGGGGAACCTGGTCTCTGATGATATCTCAGCCATGCAATTCCTTCCTCCCTTTTTTCTTCCTAATCATGTCTGTTATTTCAGTGATGTGGCAAAAAGGTGACTTTCATGCAAAAATGCCCTAAATCCATTTTTACAATTTCCAAAGAGGCTTCAACAAAATCATGTAAATTTTATTATTTCTCTACTACAGTTTTCCTATCTTGAATCAGAGGAATGGTAGGAAAGTCTGTCTTTCAGCTCCTGTCAGTAAGTGACAAGTTCTATTCTTTTCAGAAAAGACTAGTCTGCTAAGATTTTATCCTGGTAGATGTTTAGAAAGCCTAAAAAAAATGAGTTTAGATAGTTTTAATTCTCTAAAGATGTTTTTTTAACTGCTTTAATTTCTTGAAGCACTGCAGACAGGAAAGGAGGTGGTGATTCAAAATACTCTTGCCAAAGTTATATTCTTGAAGGGCCAGGGGTATTTACAGCTAGCTACACATGGTGTGGGAGTTCTGCACATCACATTCTTGTCTTCTCTCTGGTCTCCTCTACCAGAAAGATTAGTACAGAAATGTACTATAAAAGTAACATACATAAAAGTTTCCCATTGGACCAGAACTATTACTCATCTGCTCCTGGGTTTGCTTTCCTTTGGAATCATAATTGAAAACAAACAGAAATTCTTAGTAATACTAATGTAACCCTGTAATTAGTAAGTGCAAGAAAGGAGCTATATTCCCATTTTCCCTATTTATATTGTACTTTCCAAGAAAGAGATATGGCCTTCAGAGGTGGGGGCACCAGGAGGATGGATAATGTTTCATCTGTGCATCAGTAATTGGTTTGGAAAGTTCTTCAATAAAGATTACTTTTTGTTTTCACAATAAATAAAACTTTTGTTAGGTATTAAAATATACTTCCTATCATGATACAAAAAAAGGCAAAAATTTCTTGCCAGTTTCTGGTTGACAAACTGTTATTCTTCTGTAAATTCAACAGATATGCTTTAAGAAGAAAAGTGATTTCTAGTAGGGATTATTAAGACATTTCTTGAATAAAGAACTTTAGAAGCTTGTATTTCTAAGGGTTTAATGTAAACATAGGGGGAAAATTATCTGCTAGAATTAACAAATTATAGGAGGCGAATTAGTGGGAAGATACCATGTATTTATAGAAAACTTTTTCCTAATAGGCTTAAGATTCATTTAAAAAAATTTAATTATGATTTCCTGTAAAGCAAGTAGGAGGCACACATTGTATTTTACAGATTACAGTTCAGAATCATGAAGAGAGATTTAATAATTTGATAAAGGTCAGTGGCAAGTTTTTCACACTATGAAAACTGACACATGATTTCTCTGGCATTGTACACAGTTTTATACTCATTAGATTATGTATGATTAATTTTAATATGGACAAATCTTGGACACAAACTATATTTATAGAAATAATTAATAGAACTGACCTTAAATGTTCCTAGAATAAGAAAAATAGCCTTCTGTTAGCCGAATTTGGTAGTGGCTAGGTGGGTGTGCTACTGATTTTACCAACAGACTCTTCCCCGAAATATTGCATCACCATTCTGGAACACAGGCTACTGCCCTCTTTAATTATGTGTTTGGATGGCAAGCTACTTTCTGGAATTGGAGAAGTAGCAGTTCAGCATCTAGCCTCTGAACTGAACTGGATGACCTTACCTTATAAAGAATGGCAAAAAAGGCACTGACCACAGGCCCATCTGCTGGATCTAAAGATATGTTTGTGGGCAGCCATGCTGAATACCATTATGAAGTATGTGTATTTCTTTATAATCGTCTTTTTTAAAGGTCAGAAAATAGGAGGAGAGAAGAAATAAAAGAAATGGAGTTGATGTTGATTGTGAGATTGCACATTTTATCTTTGGAAATTCTTCAAGCTAAGTTTGGGGCCTGATGATGAATGAAGATAAGGGAAACAAGATGGCTCCCATGAGAGATTCAGAAAAATGCAGATTAGTCAGTCTAATCAAGCCTGTGATTTATCAATTATGTAAATTTTAAACTGTACTAGTTAAATAAATTCAAATAGCATGCACCTGTGCCCCATGTTGGAGAGTCTTGATAGATCAAATTGTAACCATATTGTTTCTTATCTTGTGTCAACATAACTGAATCCCAAAACCAATGAAATAGGAAATTACTAATACAATTAAAAGTCATTAATATGGCATAGAGTTATCTTTTTTGTCAAGTTTGATATAAAGTTTCTGTATTTTTCCAAAAACAGTTTCAGCCCAGCTTCTCTTAGTGGTTTTGAAAATGCAAACAGAGCAAGCTGAGATGGTGTGTTTCCTCCAACTCTATTCCCACAGGTGGATTTAAGTTAGTGCTACACAGTCCAAATTGCTAAAAAATTGGCAGCTGTAATTTTGTAGTCTGAAGCTCATTCCAGCAATTGTAAGAGGGAAAAACACACAATATTTTTTTGAAGAATATGAATTCCTTTACTAATATTTTATAATTTTATGTGTAGAAAAGACTTTAAACAATTCTTTCATTTAATAGATAAGAGAGCTGAATGCCAGGCAGAATTGTTTGATTTGTCCAAGGACACTCTGTTACTATGCAGAATAAGAGAGGCAATAACTTCAGTTTCTTGGCTAATAGTCAGGTGTTTGTAATGGGAGGCTTTGTTGTTTCACTTTTTGATATGTTTTGTTGTTGTCATGATATTTTTTCCCTGGTTACTATTATAAAATTCATCTCAAGGTTCTCAGTAACAAGTAGAAAGGGGGCATAGACTTAGAAATATTGGGGCGGAAAATAAACAGGCTTGAAACAGAAGTGGACTAGATAGGTAGGCAGTCTCAAAAAACTTGAGGTCTTGTCTTTGTTACAGTTATTTCTTAGTAGCTATGGACTGTTTGCTTCACCTCTTAGAGTTTATTCTCTCCTTTAGAAAACAAGAACCACATCCTTTGCCCTGTCCACCTCAGTGGATTGCCAGAAGCCTGAAATTCAATCATTTAGATAACAACATTTCATTGTAAAGCACCTTAAGTACAAGCCATCATTATCACAGAGTAATGCTCAAGTTTTGAAGATATTCAATTTGGGTTCTGAACTGGTAAGAAATAATAACACTAGTATAGAAAAAAAATTCTTAGCATGAAGCCATTCGTTAGAAGTACCAAATCTGATCCAAAGTGCTCTCCTGCACGGGTGTTTCAAAACTCAAAATGACTAACACACCAAGTGTGGGAGATTGAGGCAAGGAGAGCAGATCCTTTTATAAGCCTGGAACATGTAAACCTTTTCTCAGCTCAGAGTGAGGTATTGAGATAATTGCTATTATTCACTTGACTATCATTTTCCAAAGTAGTTAAGGCAACTATTTCTGGTGACCTATATTACCTGAGAGAAAAATATGTGGTAGTGTATCATAAAAAATATTATTAGGGTGTCAAACATTGTTACATAGGAAATTTTATTTTCTAATGTAATATTTTAAAAAAGTATTTACTTTAGATTCTTCACAACCTCTATAGTGTTATATAAATAATGCAATAGTGTTTAAAATCCTTTGAAGGGAATTGTTATTATTGTATACTTTGTCCTGATATAACTTTTTACATTATGATGGTATTTTGCAAGTATGGAATAAGACTTTGAATTAGTTTACCTATACCAGATAATTCTTTTTGGAAATCTGACAGATCACATTAATAGAAACAAAAAGGAAAGAAAAAAAGAAAGAAAGAAAAAGAAAATCTTAGAATGAAGTATTCAATAATTTTTCATTTGTTCGTTTTAAATTATTTTAAATATATTTTTAATGTGTTTAGTTTTCTACATACAACTTATGCTGGTTTATGGGTTTTATTTTAGAATCCAAACATTAAGAGAAGAAATAATATTTATATACAATGAAAACAGCACATATTTTCTTCTATTTCAAAGCATCTCCACCCTCTGAGGGCATCAATTTCATTATTACCTACTGAAGAATAGTGTTTATTCTATTCTTATATTATTCTCCCTCATCTCTCTAAATAGGTTATATCTAATAGAGTGTAACTTATTTAAAACTTTTATAAACTTATATTTCAAAAGAGCTTTGCTTAATTTACCTAATTATTCCCGTCTCATTGCTTTAGAACAGAGGTCTATTAAGTACAGCTTGGGGGCCTAATCTAGTTCTTCATCTTTTATTTACAAATAAAGTTTTATTGAAACACAATTATGCTCATTTCTTTATATATTGCCTTTGGCTATTTTTGCCCTACAATAGCAGAACTGAATAGTTGTGACAGAGACTGTGTGATGCACAAATCTAAAATATTCACTATTTGGCCTTTCACAGAAAAAGTTCGGTGACCCCTGCTTTCTAAGATTCTTGTGTACTCAATCTTACTAATGCTGGGGGCCTGAACACTTCCTTCCTCATTTCTTTCTTCTTGACGATCCCTGGGAGATTATATACTTCTTAGAAATTCAACAATAAGAGACATAAGTATATCCACAGCCACCCTGCTCTTTCCTTCTCAGTGGGATTCTACATGGCGCCCTGGTGGTTAGAAAGTGGATACTCAATCTAATACTATTGCACATCCTTGATATCAAGTTACCAACTTCTGATCTTCAAAACTACCACACAGTTGACAGTATTTTCCTCTATACATGTCTCATCTTCCATATTATCTCATCTTGAGTCAATCTTCCTTGTCCGCTATTTAATAAGATCACCCTATTTTGAGTTCTTCTCTAAAACTCTTTCTTAAAATGGTTCAGAATCTCTCTCTTCTCTCTTTTTATCCATACACCTTTTTCTATCCATTTACCTTTTTTATATCAACACACCCTTATATCATATTGACCTAGTCTTTCACTGTTTTATTCTCACCCCTAAGTATTCTCTTGGACCACACATGGTCTAAAATGCACCTTGCCATAAGCCAATTTCTATCATATAAATAAGGTCAATACCCTAGAAGATGATAGAGTACAAGATAAAGGAAACTTAGGTTCCTGAAGACCCTTTGGGTCAGAGCCACCTGCTACCTTGAACCACTCATCTACTTCTGAACTGGTGTGTGAGAAAGAAATAAACCTTTTTGTCTGAGCCACTGTATTTTAGGTATATTTGTTACATCAGATTAATCTGTAATTAATGCATTAATTAATCCCATAATCCCATTAACTTTGTTTTTAAAATAGTTTTACTGGTGATGCAAGTTAAGTGCAGAACTCTGAATAAGCTAATAACTCCTATTCTCTTTTGCTATTTATCTCTTTAGTCCTCATGTAACTTTAAAAATAATATATTTTTTCCCATTTTGTGTTAATCTAATTTGTTTGGAATAATAATACATATCATATTTTTGGTAAAAAATCAAAATCTTTGGTAAAAACTCACAATCTTCCTGTATTGTGAAACATATTTTTGATGCATTTTCTCAGGCAAGTTTAAGTTCTGTATCTTGATGACTTTGATTCATTAAAATCTCTAACAGAGATCAAAGGACTATTTGTGTTCTGATGATTGTTTACCTTCAGACAAAAGGAGCTGGTAAAATAACTTTGGTTACATTTAAATTTAGCCACAGTTACCTGTCTCTGTGAATATTAATACTAAGCAAATATTTCCCAGGCTAACTCTAAGGGAACATTGTTTTTTCATTTATTTTAAACATACTTTCACATACTAACCATTATTGACACCACCACCCCCTCCCCTCCCCATACCTAATTATCAAAGTGAAACACAGAAAGAGAATGTTTGCTTTATTTACATGGTAGGGGAAAATTTGAATAGGGTAGGGTCAATTAAATGGTTATGAATTTTTAAATTTTGGCCAGGTGTTTTAACCTTCCAATATCAAAAAGAAAGAAAAAAAAGAAAGATGGGGAAAATGATCTTCACACAATTATAAAATTTTAGGAAGTAATATCTCAAATATTTCAAATCCTTTGAAAATATAGGTTTGGTAGAAATATAAACAGCCAAGACAATGGGTCTTTTTGATCAAAGAAAGCCTCATCCGCAAAAGCTTACTGATGACCTTTGAGGAAATTAAACGAGACCTGTAAGGAGTACAGATCAGGCTGAGTGATTTTGACAAACAGATTGAAAATCTGTAAATTAGAGTTTTGTTAATTCTCCATTAAACCAATACCATTTTAAAAACTAATATTCCTGAAAGAAACAAAACCATTTAAAATGCTGGGTTTGATTTATGTTTCCATTAATTTTACTTATAGGATCTACATTTTCCAACAGGATGACAACAATAATTTCATATACATCAGGGATTTTGGGGGGCCGACAAATGAAAACAATATACCTTTTTAATGGCAAATAGAAATGTGATCAATCACAAGGAAGGAAACGCAATTCTTTATATCCAGAGTGCTGAAGATTAAATGCCTTCTCACTAAAGAAGATTTAGAGTAAAGTATGCAGTAAAATTCAGGATCTCAGCCTTTGGCATGAGGATCACAGGACTGTATCTAAGACAGGTAATGTCTGTAGTAATCTGTTTCAGAAGGAGAAAGAAGAGTAAAGAAACATGCCTTAAAAATAATGGGAGAAGAAATAAAGAGAAACAGACTTAAGCTACCAGAAATCTTCATGAAGCAGTAAAAAATGTCACTTTTCCTCTAATGGCCTCAAAGTACCATATTTTTCAGACTTCAAAGAGCTTTTATGTGACTTCTTCCTAGATTATTTTCTAACAATAAACTATATTTTTAGCTTGTTAAATATCATAGTAAAGATGTGCAGGAAATACACTTAAACCTTAAGTTTTTATGAAGCCTCAGAAAAGGAAATTAAACTAGTTTGTTTTTATTGAAATGGTGAATTCACAGGCACCAGCCAAATGCTAAAGTTAAACATTCAGGAATATTGGAGTATCACTAGCTTTAGTAGGTTGAATTTTCAGTCACTTTATCATATTAAACTCCAAATAAATTTTAATCTACTGGGAGATATAAGGATATCAAGTTTTACATTCTCTCTTTGAGAATTTTACTCTTCTTTTAGTTGGGGAATATTTCTTTGTAATTGTCTTGGACTTTGATCAGAGGAAAGTATTTATTACGTGGTTTTTTTTGTTTTTTTTGTTTTTTTTTTGCCACACGGACAAGTAAAAATAAATGTAATATGTTACTAACGGGTTTCCAGGTGTTTTAGGATAAAACCTTATTTTTATTTGCATGCTTTGAGTAATTCTCCCCATGAACCTTTGAGCACTTTAAAAGCAAAGCAATTTTAATGGAATTTTTCCTCCTATGTTGGCAAGTGTTTAGGGCCCTGAAGAAAATGTTCTCTAAATTTTTTTAAAAGTACTTCAGTTGTATTCATTGTATGTTTCAAAATGCCCAGTGCAGAGTATGAATAAGCTAATAGAAATAAAATATTAATTAAAAAATTTTGAAAGGAACTTCTAACTATATAAATATATCTTTAAAAATCTTTAATAATTTCATTAAACATATTTTATAAGCTACTAATCAGTTGGAACAATTAAAGAAGTAAGCTGGAAGGTGAACTGGTATAGTTACTAAAGGAGGTTTCTTTCCACCTGGGGTTAGGACATCATGGATACAGTGTTGCTCAGCATTGGCTTTGGGGCCTTGCAGGGGAAGAGGTATTTCAGATGACAACTACTGTTACCCCTCTGCTGCAAAAAATCCTGAAAATTAAACTCAGGAATTACTTAGCTGGGTTAAGGTGCCAAATGTGATACATAGGCATTATCAAGATACCTAACAGCATTCAGTAAGTAACAAGATTAGCTTCACAGATAGCCAGGTTTGAGTCTCGGGTCTACCATTTACTGAGTGGTGGTAGAGGAGGTGATTGTAGGAGGAAGGAACCTTAGACAAGTGATTTAATGCTTTCAGTACATTTTTTTGCTGCATAGTTTTCAGGGATTCATCTATGTGATAGAGATAACAATTTCCATATCATAACATTATTGTGAAGATCAAATGAATTGGTGAATATAAGGTATTTAGCAGAGTACAAGGCATATACTACATAGCTCAATATAGGGCATCTATTATTATTATAATAAGTGCAAATAGGTAATAAAAAGCTTACCTTTGGGGATCTATTGTCCAGAAGTATACATGCAAACAGCCATAGATATGTTATACAATGATTAAACCATTAATGTTTATAAGAAAAGATTCTTAAATTCTCTCTGGATATTTGTGTTGTCTTAATAGTTTGCTCATATTATATCTCCCAAGTTAATATCCAATACATAAAATAACATAGCATATATTAAAAAATAATTTTAGTAGGAAAAAATGATCAAATGTACCTGTTCTTATTGCTCTAGGCCAGAGGTTCTCAAAGTGTGCTCCATAAACCTGAGATCACCCAAGACATTTTGAGAAAACTATTTCCATAACAATACTAAGCTATTATTTTCACTGTGTCAACATTTACACTCATGATAAAGAGTAACAGTTGGTAAAAATGCTGTTGTCTTACCACAAGTCAAGCTAAAGACACCAAACTGTAGTAGTAATCATTGTGTCCTCCACCATCACTTGCAATGAGGAGAAAATGCTGGTTTCATTAAAAAATAGCATAGATAAAACAACAAGAATATTAATTTTATTAAATCTAAACTCTGATGCACACAGCTGTTTTAGTATTCTGTGTGACAACATGAGATTACACATAAGGCATTTCAGCAGCTGCATACCAAAGTATAATAGTACTGAGAAAAAACACCTGCGTAATTGTTTGACTTGTGAGATAATCTAGCCATATTTTCCATGGTATTGCTTTTACTTGAAATAATTATTAACAGACAAGGAATAGTTAATGTTACTGGGTATTTAGAAGACATTTTGTCAAATATGAACTGAGCTTATCACTTCAAAGAAAACAACTAATACAATTTTGCCAGTAATAAAGAATTTGAGCTTTGATAGAAAATTTAGAATTTTGAGAAACTGGTCTCTGCCATTGTAAACCAAATGAATTCCAAGCACCAAATATTTAATAACTTGTCTGAGGAGATCAGTGGTGATATTAATAAGTGAGATTTTTTTTCATATTGTTTAATGAAATGTGTCAATCTTTGGAAAATTTTCATAACTGTGAATATTTAGTCTTCTGATGGCCAATGCAGGATGTTACCACACACACACACAAAAGACCCAAAGAACCACTCAAATTTCAAGGTAGATTGGTATGTTTTACAATAAATGAGTACGAAAAGTTCACAGACTTGATTTCAGATTCCAGACTGAAACTAACCTTTAAAAACTAGTTGAGTTTTGGTGTAGCATTAAAGGAGAATCTCCACAATCATCAGAGGAAGCTATTTAAATAAATTATCCCTATTCCAACTACATATTTATATGAGACTAAATTTTCTTCATAAATCCCAACCAAAACAACATATTTCAACAGATTAAATACAAAGGCAGAAATGAAAATCCAGCTGTCTTCTATACAGCTAGACAATAAAGATAGGCAGAAATTTAAAGCAATGTTACTTCTCCACTAATATTGTTTTTGAAAATATAGTTACTTTTTATAAATATGTTACTTTGTTAAGATGTAATGGATTATTGCCATTTTCAAAATAAATATAACATTTCTGTTTTAGTTTTTATATCATACATAACTTTAGTCACAGATATAATTCACAAAACAAAAGCTCTTTGAGATTTTCCATAATTTTTTAAGAGTGCAAATGAGTCCTGAGACAAAAGGTTTGAAAACCTCTAAAAATCAATAACGTGAGACATCAGAAAAAAAAAAAAGAGCAAGGTAAACCCAGAATAAGTTGACAGAAGGCTATAAGACAGATAAGAGAAAACAAACCCAGAGAAATCTAATAAAGCCAAAAAATGGTTCTTTGAAAGGGTCTACTAAATTGATAAACCCCTAGCAAGACTAATGAACAAAAAAGAGGAAAGGGAACATAAATTATCAAAATCAAAAGTGAAAAGAATTCAAAACAGATTCTACCCCCAAAGTGATAATAAATATTATGAACAACTTCATGCTGACAAATTTGACAACTTAAAAGAAATAAACAAATTTCTTGAAAATACTTTGACAAAACTGATAAAAGATGGAACCAAAAATCTGAATAGTCTTTTTTAAAATAAATTGAAACTGTTATAAAAAATGAAATAAATAAAAATAAAATAAAATAAAATAACCTCCCACAAAAAAAGTCCAGGCTGTTGGTTTCACTGGCAAAATCCATCAAATATTTAAGGAGTAAATATCACTAATCTTGTACAAATTCCTTCTGAAGATGGAGAAGGAAAAAACACTTGACAGTGTTGTTTGGTGGATTGGATGTGAGTGAGAAAATGAAAGGAATCAGGCTGACATATAGTTTTATCTTGTACTAACCAGGTAAACTATTGTATCTACTAGACTAGGGAAGAAATAGATGTGTAGGAAGAGAGAAACATACATTAATAGCACTGTTTAGGACATAGAAAGTTTGTTATGCTAAGTGTGTATGCCAAGCCTAAAATTGTATATATGGGTCCAGAGGTCTGTGGTGTCGTTCAGGGCAAGAGTTTTAAATTTGGGATTTATTAGCATATAAAATGATGATTGAAATTACCTATAGACTAAATGTACATGGAGGAAAGAATGAACCACAAGACTAAATACTAGAGTATACTGGCATTGAAAGCTAACTAAGAGCACAGGCACCATTGAATTTAGTTACACTAAAGTCATTGTTGACCTTGAAAAGAGTATTTTTAGGGAAGGGCTTATTAGAGACAGTTGAGTAGAAAAAAACAGAGATAGAGAACATAGACAACTCTTCAGTAGGTTTTGATATAAAGGGAAGTGAAAACATTTATTAGTAGATTGAAGATGTAGGGATCAAAAAAGTTTTTTGTTGTTTTTTTTTTTTTTAAGATAATATTCCAATGGACAAACTCCAATAGAAAGGGATAAATTGGTAAGGTAGGAGAAACAGGGCCACATTAAGTCCTTGAGAAGGAGAGAAGAATGAACAGAGATGTTGAAAGGCAGAGAGTATGGACAAAGACATAGATAGGTTTCTGAATTGCTAGTGAGAAGAAGGCATTCCCATCAGAGGGCTTCGGTTTTCTTTGTAAGGTACAAAGAAAGTCAACAGATGAACAGAAAAGAGGAGGATAGGACAAAGTACGAAATACTGGTGTTGGAAAAAGGAAAAGTGAACACTTTAGGGAAATTTCTTAAGATCGCCAACCAGGATTGAAGGCCCATTTGAAAAATATTGTGAATTTGAAGAGAAACCAGTTAGTTGAGTTGTATATTTCTTTTCCAGAATGTTCAATGACTTTAATTTAACTAGGAGTAATGGGATAGTTAATTGGGATTGTGAAATTGTCAGAACAAACAAATTTTACAAAGAGAGAAGCAAGGAGGTAAGAGTGTCTGTAGAAGCATCTGTTTTCCCTGTCATCGGAGTATAACAATTACCAGGGACCTTTTACTTAAAATCCACTGCCAAATACTGTATGAAAGGGATTCATTTTTCTAGAGCTTGTGGTTATTTGTTCATGACCTCCACGATTTTCAGTGGAAGACAGGAATAATAACAGCCTGCCATGCTGAAAGTTCTGCCTGGCTTTTGAATTCTGCCTTCCTGTATTTTCAGCAGTCATCTGACCAGGAACACTGCTATCTCAGGTATTTCATCCTCTGGTGGGATATCGAGAACTTATCTCTCACCCTGCTCACATGAAAAGCTAGTTGTTATGTATGTCTTGAGCCTCACACAATTCCTGTACAAGAGAGAGTTGGCTTCCTTTTCCTGATGACAGGAATTAGTGTGACAAAATTTCCAACACCAAAGACTTGATAGGGACTACAGAATTGTGACCAACAAAGTTAATAACATTGTCCTTATCCAATCTTACTTATTCTCTGAAAGGCCCACTGTGGGGTCATTAGAATTCTGATCTATAAACCAGCAGGAGGTGAATTTTATACAGGCTGGTGATCTATCTTTAGAGCACCCTGGAGTTCTTGGCTCTTCTAAAGCTCATCATGTGAAATGTTTCAGTCATCTTTGACAATGTTATCACCCCACATGCACATGAACTTTGCTTAACACTCTAGCCAGTACTAAAATATAATTCTAGGCTCTAAGACTAGTTGCTCTAGTCTGAAAATCTATCTTAAAAAACAGGCATCTGAACATACAATTAGTTTTCTTCCATAACATTATTCATTTATTGGTAATTATAAATAACAGCATTTATAACAGCTAACATTTATCAAGTGCCATCCTAAATGTTTTATGTGGGTTGATTCATTTAATCCTTGCAATATCTTTATTAGATGGGTACTACTATTATTGCCATTTTAAAGATTAGAAAACTGAATCACAGATGGAGCAAGTGACCTACTCAAGATGAAGATAATCTGTGTCAGAGCTATAATTTGAACCCTTACATCCTGGATCTGGAAGTTAGTAAAAATCACATGATATTGCCCCAATAACTTACTGGGTTGAAATAAGAGAATGTTTTTTTGGTAGATTTTGTTATCCTGTTTGTACTAAATTTTTTTTTTTTTAAATTGCTCTGTGTTTAAATATTGTAGATCTGATCATTTAGCTTGCTGAAGTTGTGTTTGCACAAAAAGGAATTAGACTAGGTGATCTAATAATAGAATCCTCTAAATTATACTTCCTATATTATAGTCAGGAAAAAAAAAAGGTAAGTTTGAATTACATGCTGTTATTTTACCCTTTGTTAACAAAAAGGGCAATTTTGTGTAGCTCAGCTTAATGCAAAGGAGAAGTTACAAATCCACATTCAGTCTGGCTCTCTGCATTATTTCAGTATCCTAATGATTTTCATTGTCATTTGTGATCACTTTCCTGGCCCCTCCTTGTATCAGGAACAAACACCATCACTTGGTGAGAAAGCAAGTCAAGGCCAGGGGCGTAGACTATAAGTAAGGAAGGAACCTTTTCTTTTAACTTGGCCCATGATGTCTGAAGCCTCCTGACCTTAGCCTCATTTGCCCTATGAGTTCCAGCCCAAGCACTCAATAATGTGAGATGTGACTTGCTTCAGAAAAAAGATTCAATCCAAGCTTTTATTATTTTATTGTTTTTCAAAGAATCTCTTCTTGAAACCTAACAGCAAAATACTTGGTCTTTCTGATTGGAAAGTTAATTAATTACAACGGTTCTGAGAATTCTATCAGACACTCAGGAATCATAACACCTACCATGTGCTAAAGTCCTCATTTCTGCCACAGAATTTTTCAATGCTAAAAACAGCATCAATGCCAGTGTTCCTGGCAAAAACATTGCTAATTGACAATCAGACAAATCCAGTTAATGTGTTTTACTGAGTATAACAAGACAGGTCATCACATCCAGAAGTTCCAAAATAGTTTTCTTTCTTTAGAAAACGTGTATCTTCCCAGGACAAGTAGTGGTTCTCTCACGTGTTTTAGTCTGTGTTACTGGCTACTGCTAAGTCAGAACAGAGGTGACTTCTGGGCTACTGCAAGTGACATTTTTAGTATTTGGCAAGTGTGGCAGTCTGGACATCCTCACCACAGGAAAAGGTTGACAGAATGGTCATTTAACAATTTGCCCAGCAAGCCTACAGAAGGTACGTGAGGTGGCACCCAGAAGATAAATGGTAGGAGGGTCAGAGGACAGCAACATGGTTGTTATCGCTGACACAGACCATTCTTCCTGTCAGCAAGATTTTACCAACATGTCTTTCACTGTGAGGTGAAATGTGTTGGAGATATAAATAAGAGAATATAATTTCTATCCACTTCAGAAAGAGATAAACAACACACCAATATGAAGCAGACTGTAGAATAGTTAATAGCACTTGGTTTTATAATCCCCTCTTTCCAAATTCCTAATGATAGTTAACAAAATTAGTGTCATTAGACAAGAAGATGTATAATCTTATAAGTATTTTGGAAGCTTATCTCTATCAGCCATTATTAATTAATGTATGTGCTGGGAAAATTGTCTGTAATTAAAGTGATAACAAGAAAAGAAAGAAAGAAAGAAAGAAAGAAAGAAAGAAAGAAAGAAAGAAAGAAAGAAAGAAAGAAAGAAAGAAAGAAAGAAAGAAAGAAAGTAAGTTACTAAGAGCTGGGGAAAAAAATACAAGCAATTCTTCATAATATTGAAAATAATCCTGCTTTTGGCAGGGCCTTAGATATCATATCACTCAATGTCTTCTCTTTACAAATAGAGCTAAATAATATGTATTTAAAAATAGCATTTTATTAAAACTCAATACAATGTTCAGTTTTATTTTAAGAATTTTTTAAAAATTATGTTGTTTCTGTCAAGATAACAGAATGTCTGAGCTGCTAAAGGTTGATTAGAAATTGAAGACTTTCAGCTCTGTTTAACACTTGGAAGCCAGTGAAGTATACTCTATGTGATTCTTGAGAAAAGAGAAATATACACCTATCCTTCATATTCAGCCTTCTTCAAGTATCTCAATTAGCAAAACTCTCAACAAAAAGATAAACCTTAAGACCATTTATTATGAAAAATAAGTGATTTTCAGGTTAAAAGAGTTGGATTCCAGAGAGTTAAGGCTGCTTGATATGAAGTACAATTCTGTCTAAGCCCCACTTTGCTCATTTATAAAATGTGTTTTATACTCCCTGACCCGAGCAAAGTCCTTCAAAGTTGGATTTAAGCCTTGAATTAAATTACTCCCAATTCATGACTGTGCATACGTTTAACTTATACATATGTAGAGGAAATGGCCAAAAATGTTACTTTTTGGCCAAAATTCTATTTTAAATAGTAAAATTGAATTATACTAAGATTAAATATAAATAATAATAATAATAATAATAATTCACAAGGTTATTTAGAACAGTAGATGAGACACTATATATTAAAGTAGAAAATATTACATAAAATATGTAGTAAAATTTGGTATCCTTTATTTATTAATATAGTTAACAAATATTAATTATCTATTCTGTGTACTGTGTAAACCCACTACTGTGGTAGAGGTTTTGCGTAACAAAGCAATAAATTTTACCCAAATTCTATCAAGGCTATATTTGTATAAATATAATAAAATTGAAAAGAGGTGCTATTGTAGATGAATAGCTAAACTACTCTCAGATAGACTTAATGAAAAAATGAACAGTCCAGGCCTCTGGTATATAAGAAGAGACTGATAAAAACTGTTATTGTCCCAGCTGGACATATGCCAGAATGGATGAATAAATAAGAGAATGAGACAGAGAGAGAGGGAAGGGAGGGAAAAAGGAGGAATTACCATGTTTTTGTGGTATTTCTTATCCAATTCCTCCCAAATCACACCCTCCCCATTCTCATCCACCTCTCACCCAACACAATATTGTTCTTCTTTCTATTAAATTATCACTTGTGGCTTCCTTCTAAATACCATAAGTACTCAAGCTATACCTGTAACCCTTCCAAACTTGCTGTCATCACAGTGCTTTCACATAATAGGCACTCTAAAAATACTATTATATTGATGAAGTGATGAATGAGTCAGCAAATACCTAGAATGCATTAAAAGTTGAGTTTTAGCTTTTTCTGATATCTATATATAATCTGATCATCAAATTGCTCTCTATTGAAAAAAATTCCCTGGAAAATAAGTGAGGGCTTCTCCTCTTGGCAGAGTGTACTCACACTCTCTTTATACCATACCCTTTTATCCTGATCCCTCTTGGACAACAGGAAGGTTATTAACAGTCACTTGACCCAACCAAATCTCTGCAGGTAAAAAATTCTTCTTGGAACATTTCTGAGAAATTATCAGTCAGCCTCTTCTTGAATACTTGTTGTGAAAATCTTAACTTTTGTCAATGCATTGCAACTACTGCCGGTCAATCTGATTAACAGGACTTACCTCCTCATATTGAACCTAAACCTTCTTTTCCCTTTAACATTAATTTGATGGCACTAATTGCATATAGCAAATAATCTTCTCCCCCTCAGATATATTATTGAAATTAGCTATTATTTCTCCTTTTAGTCTTTGCATCTATATACAATGCATCCCAATACTTCTGAAAATATTGAGTTTCCATCTCAAAGGATGACACCTAACTGTAAATATTGCAAAGGCAAAGTTTACCACATCATGCTGGGTTCTTAGCAGTAGTAGAAGAAATCTGCTAACCTAATTCACTACATAAATGTAAAAAGGTATAACTTCTTATGTTTTGCATGCCAAATATTTAAAAAAAATTTTTTTTTGATCTCAGAAAACCCCGATGTAGGCATAGCTGACATTACTATTTCAAGTCATAATTCATATTACTTGGGAAAGTTCTGATTTAGGGATTTAAAAATAAGCAAATCTCTAATGTCTGTCTTTCAGGCTATGCGACTGATGGTTGAGATAGAGTGTGTGTGGATGTATGTGTATGTTTTGTAGGAATGTTTGAAAGAATATATTTATGTGCTCCTTAAATTTTTCCATAGGTAGCATGTTATCATTCAGCTAGATTTTACAACACAAAACCCACAATATATTGAAAAATCAAAAGAGCTAATTGCTATCAGATCAGTCACATTGGTCACCTTAGACACCTAGAGTCATCACCGAGGAATATTCCAAAAGGTAACCAGAAGTTTAATGTTATTTCCATCTATATACTATACAGCCAGAAATATGTTGAGTTTTGGGAAGCTGACTTTACTCTTTGCATAATGATCCAAATTATATTAAACTGTAAAGATAATGTAATGAACTTAGGACACTCTTTTGCTTTTACTATCAAGCATTTAAAATAATATTTAACTACTAAAAATTTAGTTGCTTTAATTAGCCTTTGAATTTTAGGGCCTCATACACAAATTTTACTTCTTTATAGGTTTTTCCAAGGCACTTAATGACATTAAATCCTATTCTTATCTTATAACAAAAATCCTATTCAGCAAAGGCATTCTTTACTTGTTTGATAAAAAGTCTTTGTTATATCAGGGGGAAGAACTTATTAAAACTCTTGGATCATCTTCTTATAAAATTCATTATCAAATCCATTGAATTCTCTGTCACTTTGTTTTTTATGACTTTAGGTTATGATTTATAATTTACTCTTAGCACTATAAAAACCACTGTAATTTTTAACTGCAAATTCAGATTATTTTGATTAGAGAGAATAAACATTTTAGGAAAGATTATCTCCCCTCTCATTTAAATTGCTTTGATTTTCCATTGCATTGTGATTTTGACCTTAAAAACATCACACTTGAGATTAGAAGCCTATTTATGCCACTTACTAAATTGGTGACTCTGGTTAAATTATTTAAGATCCCTGAACATGGGTGTCAGCTATACAATGAGGATGAGATCAAAGGTTCTTTAGGAAAATTAAATGAAGTCATATATGTTGATGACTTAGCACAATGCCTGGCATTTCATACAACAACAGTTTTTATTATTTTATTAATAATGCATTTTGCCATCATTCTTGATGAGATCATTGCCTTTATCCTGTTTCACACTCTTTTTCTCAGCAATTTTGGGTATACTAAAGAGAGAAATATACTGTCAGAATAGCATCCTGTTCATTTTTATATTCATTAAAATAAGCCTTGATATATTTTACACCATTGTTCCTTATTAAATTTATAAATCATTTGTAATAACCTGTTTTTTCTTTTTAAACAAAGAAATCTCATTTATTCAATGCTCTGTTGCAACACAGCTACTTCTTTACAGATCTAAGCTTGTCCAAGCTGAAGTATTAAACCTGTGCCTACGTGACAGCCCAAATTTGGGAATTTTTTTCTAAAGACAGTAAAGTCCCCTCAAATTCTACAATTTTTAGAAAAGTCATTGTTTTAGATGTTATTCAGACACTTAACAAGATGTCACTGAGAATGTAGATTTCACATGAACTAAAACTTGTTGTATGTTTCAGCCTTACACACAACCATCTGTCTTATGTCCTTAACCTAAGAGAAAAATTAAATGATCAATAACTAGGTGAATTCCATTCAGTTCTTTCACCCAAATATGTCATCTTATCTTCCCAAATTACACAGACTCAGAAAGACCAGGCTATTTATTCAACAAATCAACAAATATGCAAGTGCCAGTCACTGAAGATATAGTGAGGATATAGCAATGAACAAGGCAGACACTGTTCCTTCTCCTGGAGCTCATATTCCAAAAGAAAATGAAAACTAAACATCAGTTTAAAAAGAAAGAATGATGGCACCTGTTATGAATAGAAAGAATGTTATAACAAACAGTCAGCTGAATTAGAAAGTTATATTGGTGGGTGGTGGAGATAGACGACAATGATAAAGGACCTCCTTTAGGTTGGGGAGATGCTGAGAATGTGGCATGAATCCCTATATGTAAAAGTTGGAAAGAAAGTTTTAGAACCCATTCTTAATGCAACCAGAAATACTGAAATGTTTTATATTCCAAATTATATTATCTTATTTGTGTTTTATTAAATGTATGGGGGTGGCATTGGTTAATAAAATTGCATAGGTTTCAAGTGTACGATTCTATAATACATTATCACTCAAAGTCAAATCACCATATATTTGACCCCCTTTACCCTTTTCTACCTCCCTCATCTCCTTTTCCCTCTAGTAAGCACTAAACTGTTGTCTGTATCTATGGGTTTCTCTTTGCCTTGTCTGTTGCTTTCAGTTTTACATCCTACATATGAATAAAATGATTTGGTCCTCAACTTTTCCTGTCTGACTTATTTTGCTTAGCATGATAATCTCAAGATCCACCCATGTTGTTGTAAATGGCAGTATTTCATCTTTTCTTATGGCTAATATTCCATTTTGTGTGTGTGTGTATGTGCGTGTGTGTGTGTGTGTGTACACCACATTTTCTTTATGTGTTTTAAATCACTTTAAGATGTTCTCTATTAGGTTCAACTAAGAGTTGTTGAAACAAAATGCCTTTTCTGATATTTTTTTTATTTTGAAAATAATATTATTGCTTAGAGTCAGTTCAATAAATATATATTAAATTGTTGTTACATGACATGTCACTGTGCTAGACACTGGCAGTGTACAGATTAGTGAAAAAAGGTCTACATATTTATATACGGGTTAATTCTAATAGCTGAACACCTATATACAGTGTTTTCTTATTATGCCTATAAAATTGTTTATATTTCAAAACCAGTGCACTAGAATTATATTTCTTCTTCACAGTTCCTGTGCCCTAACCCCTGTGCCACTCAATAAGTAATGTTGTTAGTATCAAAATCAATCGGATATTCTTTTCTAATTTTCTATGGCACATTCTAGTTTGCTTCATATTTTAACCATGACAGACTCATATACCTTTTTTTTTTTTTTTTTTTTTTTGTCCTAGAGTTCAACTATTTTCCCTCTTGGTAAAAAAAAGAATCTGTCTTCACAACATTCTAGATTTTTCCAATCCTTTAATCTTATAATGTATGGCATAGAACCTCTCTTTTATTCCCTCTAGATATTCTGTTCCTGAGCCCACCAGTTCCCTTTTCCAACCTGAACTAGCTGTGTTCTAGTTTGTCTGGAAAAGTTGCATGCAAACATTTCCCTCCTCTGGTTTCTAAGTTAAATTCTTTCATGCATCTCAGATCTTCAACTTTCATGATTTTCTCCCACACCTTACTGAGTAACATTTTAAACAATTTCTAGAGAAAAAAAAATGTATAGATGGGAAGGCTTCTCAAGTCTTGCATGTCTAAAAATATTTGTTTTGGCCTTCACATTTAGTTGACAATTTGTGCTGAGTATAGAATCAGAAAATCAAAATCTCTTCCCCTCAGAACTTTAGAAGCATTCTCCCACTGTTTTCTCAATCCCCATCATTCTACCCCAAATGACTGAAGCAAGGTTTTTCCTTCTTTAATTCTATTTTCTCCTCCTCTTCCTTCTATCGTTCTAGTAAATTTGGAATCATGTCTTTATTATTTGTGTGTGGAAAGTTTACGATGATATAATTTTCATGTATGCAGGCCAGGTTATGGTAAGCATTCCTGGCCAGAAGACATTTCCTTTCTTCAGCTCTGGGAAATTTTATTTTATTATTGCTTTGATTATTTGCTTCCTTTCACATTTGTGTTCTCTCTTCTGGGTCTCTCATCTAGCGAAATGTTCAGGCACTGGTTTTTTTTGGAGCAATTCTCTATTTCTCTTTTTTTTCATATTTTCTATCTTTGTTTTCTTCCTATATATTAGAAGACTTTATTAATTTCATTTTCTAGCCTTTTCATTAGACCATATTTTGGCAATCCTCTTTTTTTTTTTTTTAATTTCCAAGAACCTCTTCTGTTTTTTTCTATTCTTTTATTATTTTCTTGTTATATGAATATAATAATTAAAATTTTTCTAAATATAAATTATAGTTTATAATATTCTCTCCTGTTCCCTGAATTATCTCTGCTTGCTCTGGGTTTTGTTGTTCTGTTAATTTTGAGCTTTTTTAAGCTTCTGGTTTTATTTATATGCCTAAATGATCTCTAAATGTTCCTTTATTTTTGACAAAGAATTAATATGTTGATGATTTAAGGTAGCTGGGAGGTTTCCTCTGCTGTTGAATTTATACATCTATTTTTGAACGAGAGGGATGGCAGAGCTCTGAATCATTGAGAAGAGCTTGTCAAAGGACAAGTTTCAAGTTGGTGAGTGCAGATGACAAGTCTGCCTGGAAGTTTGGGTCTATGGATGTCAACATAAACAGAGTTTTAATTTAGACAGCAAAATTCACCTCAGGCATTCTCAGCTGTTCTTCAGAAAATGTGTTCAGTTGCTTTAGAGAAGGCCATTTGCTATAGCTTTTGCATTTGGCTAAGTCCCCGATGCCTATCATTTGCCACATAAGTATAGACAGGTAGGCAGGGCAGGACCAGAAGAGCAGTTCCATGAAGGTGACGTCAATGATTCTCATTTAAACTTTGCTCCTCACCCCTAGGTTTTCACAAGGAGAATGACTCCTCCCTCCACTGCAGCCCTGACATGGAGTGTTGGAAACCATTTTCTTTTGCTGTGTTCAGTCATCCATTCACCTCCATCTGCTTTCTGCTGTCCAAAAGAGTGTTCTGCTGTGGCTTTGCTGAAGAACGTGTGTGGTGGGGAATATAGTCGCTGTCATCTTTGAAAAATACAATCTATCACAATAGTAAATTCTACAAAGATAACTACTAAATTTCAGCACAGCATGAAATGCGGCAGGTATAATGTTTGGGACAAAAACAACTCATTTCAGCTCTATATTCTAAAATCAAGAATTGAGTTAAAATATACTTATTCGGAAGACATTGAGAACATAAGCTGTCCTACTACTTAATTTCTGTTCATATATTTGCTACTCTTTATTATCTGTTCTTTGTATTTTTTAAGACCTTTAACATCTTAGAAAAATACTAACTCTTCTTTTTAATTCAACTCAGGAAATATTTACTGATACTGATTCTGTTCCAAGAGTGCTCACAATTTTTATGTTGTCTCCTCCCCAACTTGAAAATAAGTATTCCCTAATTTAAATACACAACTTATTGTGAAGTTCTTTATCTACTTATAATATTGTGCCTTGTATGACTTGATTGTAGATCTATGAAGTAAGAGACAGGTCTTCCCCATTTTTATATGCCACCTAATGCCCAACACTTAATAAGCATTTATTAGATTAATAAGTTAGCTTCAGAAGCTCGGGCCCTAAATTCTATATCTTTTAGTAGGAAAGAATTCCTCAGGTATATTTACTTTTGTTTTATCTAGAATTTTTTTTTAAGATGTGGTTATATGATTAATCAACCTCCAGAATAGAAGTGAAGAGAAAGAACTCTTTTCTAGACTATGAAGGAAAAACTTACTTAAGAAGCCAGACAATAGACATTACACTAAAGAAAATAATAATAAGAAGAAGAAATACAGCCTGAATTTAAAAGCATAATAGTATCAGTCTATTTAGAATATTCAGTGTGGGACAAACAAGCATTAGTAATTGCTAAAAGTTTCCCTGTATTCAAGCCCAAAATGAGACTCAACATTCATAACCATGGCTGTATGGCATTACAGTTAAGCACAGGAATTTGGAGGTCCAAATTCTTAGATTCAAACTCTGGCTACTCCACTTAATGACTACATGTTTTTGCAGATGTTTTTCCTCTCTGAACTTTGGTTTCCCCATATTTAAAAAGAGAATAAAAATGCCTACAGCTCTTAAAACATAGTAAAACTCAACAAATGTTAGTTGTTACTATGTGCTTAGCCTTCTATACCAAAATTATTTTAGATATTTTTCATTTAAGAAAAGTATAGGCAGATCTTTAGAACAATTTCAATCTAAAATGAATCAAAAAAAATGAGAAGTGAATGAGGATATTATCTATTTAACACCTACCATTTTTAAGTTACTGTTGTGTCCCAAGCACTACAATAGGAATTATATATAAATTTCTTCATTAAAAATAGCATAATTGTAGGTATTTTTATCTTCCTTTTATAAAGAACCTAGGTTCAAAAATAATCTTCATCTATTTTTTTAAAATCATTTAAATAACATTTATTGAGATACTACTATTTACCAAATAGTAGCATAAGAAAAGCATAATGGCCTAGATTATTTTCTAGAAGTCTTCATTTATTTTTAAAATTCATTTAAGTAAAATTAGTTATTTTCTACACTAAATAAGTGATTTATTATTTTATATAAATAATTATCAAATATAGATTTCAATGTGATAAAGTGAGGTACTCATAGTTACTAAAACATGGTCATGAATGTTCAAAGTATATCTATATAAGAAAAAAACATAAGAAAGGGAAAACATAAAAAGTATAAAATAAACCTAAGCTCTTCAAATACAAGTATTTTAATACGCAGGTCAAATCGCGTACACTCTCTGAAGGCGCCAAATTTTCTGTTAAGCCTTGATTTTATAGCATTAAATATTTTCTAAAATATTTTACTTTGAAATATCTGTCAGCATCCAAGAATATTTTCTTTGTAATGTTTTCCTAATAGTATTTAAATACATAAATATAGCATAATTTTTTCAATGAAGAAATGTTTCACACCCTTCCCGGGTCCTTCCTAGAAGTTCTGGGTATTTTATTTGTTACCATCTTTACCATCTTTAAGTTTCAAAGCTTTAGAATCATGTAGGCAAGCACTAGAGTTCAATATCATTTTAATAAGACATTTAATAAATATCATTATTTATTGGCTTACTTGCATATACTCTCAAAACTGTGGTTACTTGTCAGCTCTTGAAAGTTGCTTTGATTGGGCTGAATATTTGAGATGTGATTCAAGTGGTTTTGTCCTTTAATTCTCACTGAGGGAGCAGTTTCCTGGCTTCAGTGCTCTCCTGGCAGAAAAATCTGGATTCAAAATATAGACATTTGGTCCAGGCATTTTAAAGTTTTATTCATATTCATTACTTTATCATCCCATATCCAAACCGTCACTGATACTGTGGTAGAAACCACACTACATTAGAAGTTAAGAATTCAAGGTTCTAATACTGCCACTGACATTCCTTAGCTTTGTGGCCTTGGCTAAGGTATTTAACCACCATCCTTCTTATTAGTCTCTTCATCTGTAATTTGGGTTATAATATATCCACCTCACGAAGATAAGACAAATAAAATTAAATCATGTTTATGCAAGCAGTTTGCAATTTTTAAGCTACATGATTATGCTGATGTTAATCATGTAGGATACCCTACAAAATGATATCTAGTTGTACCCAGCTCTGTTTTAAACAGGTCCCTCCTCAAGCTTTATAGTCACAATTTTCTCCTTCAGAGTGTATAGTCCAAACTCATAGTCCAATGCTCTCTCTCAGCATTCCCGTCTTCTTTCTGTTAAAAAAAAAGTATTTGTTTAGTCCTTTACAGTTTATAAAGCTTTATATTATTAAATTTGATTCATACAGCAACCGAGTTAGCTACCTATAGAAAAGGTTATCTTATTGTTACCATTGCATTGTAGTTTAGGTCTTATCTCCTTTTGTAAACATTTGAAGTAATAGAAATTGTAAACTACTTTTCTAATTAAAAAAAAAAAAAAAAAAAAAACAGACTCAGAGAGGCTAACTGGAAAAAGAAGAAATAGATAATTGGTTGTAAATTAGGTAAATCCATGTCTCTTAACTACTACCTATTTTAAGTTTTTTTTCTGCTGGGTGATCATGTCTTCTCTTTGTAATAATTCCGAATGATATTCTCATCTGTATTCACTTGTTCTACATTTAGCCAGCAGTTTAGTTGCTAACTACATATTTTTGAAATTATAAATCTCTCACTTTTTCATTTATTTTACCAGACCCAGAGAAATATGAGTTGAAATGATATGATGAGAGGAGATAAATAGACAATGTTTTATATTAAGTTGACAAAGGCAACCAATTTAAGCATTTTCCATAAAATTATAAACAATAAGACATTGAATTGGGAATTAAGCTGCTTTCTAATACCTCTTGAGACAGATCTTCTCTGTCCCTTATTTTGTTGGAAGTACTTCGGTTCATAGAATATCAATTATGATATGCAACACTAAGTGCAAAACATAAACCTAAAACAAATGTAAATTTTGTATTACTATGTCATTGCTCCTCTGTAATTTTACGATTACTTCTATTCACAATTAATCTGATCACAGGATTCAGTGTTTGTAATATTCAAAAACATATTCTTCTTTGAGAAAAAATAAGCCAGATTTCAGTGAAAAATATTTATCAAATTTTGTAGTAATGATTAAATGCCAACAAAGTAGTATACATATTCCAAGACAGTATGAAACCCATTAAAACATGAGGAAAAAATATTTATAATCTCCATTTCCTTTCACTTGTATCTGGTTGAATATAATTTAGGTTCAAGCATGGCATAAACTAACAAGTAAATAAAATTGCATCCAAAAATGCAATTCTAATATTTAATAAGGTGTAAGAAAGACTGATGACCTTGAAAATTTTCTTAAAATTTCTTAAAGCCTTAAAAACATGAAAGTAATAAAAATAAATCATAACATTTAAGTAAATAACAAAAGGTATTTAACAATATTAATAGAATGAAGATACAATAATTTTCATTTGTGCAAAATATTATACTTTCAAATATTATATTAATTCATTATTTACTACTTATAATTTATGGTCCTCGAAAATTGTTGATGTTGATTATTCCTAGTTATTGAAAATTTTAACTGTACCACTCAGAGCTACAAAGAAGTCCAGAGAAAAAAAGTCTAGATTTCCTTGAAAAAAATCTTCTGAAAGGAAATAATAGACGACGGCATTTGGACAAGGTGAGAAAACTCATCTTCCTTTACCATTTCATATAGAAAATAAAATTAGTTTGTCCTATTATTTGTTTTTATCTCATCTTTGACATCCTTCTGGCATAATATATTCTGTTCTTTCTTCATAATTTCCACAAAGAAGGGAAAAAATTGAAAAGCCCAGCATTTCCATATGTAATAAATCACCACCATGAGGAATTTAGGTGATTGTTATCTATTGTCCTTGGTTTTGATATTTCCCTTTTTCTGTCTGCATGTCCTTCAACACCTACTACATTTCCTCACACCTGCTAAGGTCTCTTAGTTGAACAAATAGTAGGTAACTCAAACAAAGACCAAAACTGCAGACTATTCAGTCATTTTCCATACATCATATACTAAATCTGCTGACAATTAAAATGCAGGTGAAGTTTCTTTCCATATTTTTAAAAGGACAAGTGTATAACTGCCAAATAGACATTTTTCTAATAAAATAACTTGGGAAAAGAAAAAATTATAAAGAAATTATATCACTGGGTAGAAAATTACATGGAAAGTTGAATCTCACCAAGTGTGTGTGGCATTTTGTGATTCTGCTGTAATGGAATAAGACAAAGTGAACTTCAATTGAGTTTCCACTTAACATTTAATTTCTTATTATTAAGAAATTGGATCTGTATATAGAATTCAGAATTAGAAAATAAAAAACTAGGTCAGTATCCAAATGTAGATATTAATTTGGATTATTCACATTAATCCAAATGTGGATAAAGACGGAAACACCTGAAAAACTATTTAATCACATGCAATTAAACCCTTGGAGGGTAAAAAATAGACCATGAAAATAACCAATTCTAGTTCTTCACAATTTAAAATTTTATATTATTTATTCCATTTTAAATATTGAATCATGTATTCTTGTTATTTCTGATTTATACCAAAATTATTATTTTTAATTTCTAAAGAAAAGAAAGTGATATTTTATTTAATAAGAACTGAATTGGAAAAGAGTCAGCTCTCCCTGCTATTTATTATTAGTTGGACAAGAATATTTCTATAGTCAAGTAATAATTTGGTACTTGGAAGAGACTTTTTTGATATCACTAACTTCTCTTTTAGAGACAGAATATTTGTAGTCAAGTCTAGACCTAAAGAGTCCCACTTTAGTGAAAAATAATTTGACAAATCAAAACTTGGTTATTTTGTCCCCAAGTTCAAGCTCGAGCACTGGAAGAACATCAAGAAAGACAAGAAGATTAATCTTACCTCCACAAACTTTGACATTTTGCATGCAAATTAGTCTTTTCTCCAACATTCAATATAGTATAAATTGACTTGTTTCATGGAGAGATTATTTGTATATATAAGTCCATCCTGGAATCAATGGAAGTTCTTTAGAGATGTCAAATGAAAGAAGACACAAGTCTGACATTAACCTGTTGGTATTACTAACTTTATCCTCTAAATTCCAAAACTTCTACAGAATTTTTTTTATGACAAGTCAAATTAGAGCAAAAGTCCTTTCAGGCTCTTTATTATTGTATAAAGTTTCCTTTCTGGCATGTATGGCTACAATTCTGAAAATATCTAGGATTTATTCCTCTTGGATGTCACACATACTTAGTGTTCTCATACTGGAGCTGATGGCAAAATGTTAACAGCTATGATTAGGCATAAAATAGCAGTCTCCTCCCACCTCCCAACACACACAAATGTACATTACTTACCCAGTTAACCAACCTAATGTCTTTGTTCAAATTTGTCAATGTAAGAAAGCAATAACCACAGATAAGAACTTGTTGACACACTTGAATACACAGACATACAAATTAATTTGATTGATATTAAGGCTAATAGCATTCTTAAAATGCATATTGCTGATAAAAGTATAGGCAAAAATAACAATATTAAAATAATCTATAGCAAAGGAAGATATGAAACATAATTCAAGAGGCTGAGAAATACAAAGCAGGGAGTTCAGTTGTTGTCTAAGAAATTCAGAGATCCTTCCACAGTAAGGCTATGTTAGAGATGAGAAACTACTAAGTTATGATCAACAATAAAGAAAGACAAAAAAAAATTATTGGCTGTCTAATAATCAGACTGCTGGGAAGGAAGTTGAGAGCACCAACAAAAAGAGATGGAGGATGTCTGTAATCCCATCATTACTATGCTCAGGGGTGAAGTGGCTCCACCTAGAGGTATTACTTCTAGACCCAAAATCAAACAGTATAGTTAAGCAGACCAGAAATGCATATTCAAAAGCCTGTCACAAAATTTGAAGGACATGCATTTATAGCAAAGTTAGTACAGTGGCAGTTTAAGAATCCCCTGTGAGATGTCATTTCTAAGTATCTCAAATTTTTGAATATGCTTTATCATCACCCTAAATTAGTGGAAGATACAATTCCCATCCTTTAAAATACAGACATTTAAAACCAGCACCATTAAACATTTTGTGATAGATATTGCTTATTTTTAGAGAACTTATTTAGGTTCTAATGACAGAGGTAATAAATCTTTTTTCATCCCACAGACTCCCTTGTTGCCCAGTATCCAGGAAGAAGCAGAAAGCATGCTTTGGCTGAGTTTGGGGCTCTCTAACATTGTAAAAATTGGGGCATTTCTCAGGGAGAAGGATAACTAGCTTTACATAATTAGGTGTACCAAATTTTCTGCTTAGCAACAAATTTGTGTAAGCAAAAAAATGTATTCAGCTTGAGTTACTCTGATGAAAGCTATAGAGGCCCTTGAAAGCCTAGAAAATCTTTTGGCCACTTAGGGATGCTAATTTACAAGGGACAGAAAACCAATATGCTAATTTTTGTAAACAGCATTTCTTTGGACAAACATTCTGGAATGCTATGAAGAAACAAGAAGGGACAGTACAGCTCCGTTATTCTCAGAGAAACAAAATAGCCTGATCCTAATATTCTAATTAAAGGGGTATTCTATGAAATTTACTTCATGGGTTGAGGTTTTTCAAGATGCTTGTTTTGATATAAAGTCCTTGTACCTCTTTAGTTTGAGAGAAATTTAATTTTCTATCTTCCAGGTAGTGTTTTCTCCTTTCTAAAAATATTTTTGATGACCTACTTCAATTGGGCCCTTTGGGGATAAAAAATCTTAGAAATCTCTTTTTATAAACTCCTACCACTTTAGAAATGTTACTGAAAGTATCCCTGGCATATGTCCCTTTTATCACTGTCTGACACTACCAATAAGGGAATTCATAACTTAAAAAAGAGGGTCATTCAATCTCTAAACAACCTAATTGCTCTAAAGTTTTTTTTTCTATATTATCTTTCTAAATCTTTCTTTCTCAATATCTCTGCCCATTAGCCTTAGCTTTATCTTTTAAGTATATTAAAATTAACTTTTTTCTCCTATGCACAATCCTCTCAGTATTTAAGGTCAATCATTACAACTTCCTTTTCCAGGAAAAACTGCCCAAGTTTTCTAACCTTTCTCTTTTAGATTATATCATTTTTATTGCAAATAATGTTCCTTAAATTTGTGATTATTTATGTACTTCTTTCATCCCTCAAGAAAATATATGTTTGTGAAAAGTTGTTTAACTCCTTTCTGTATGATTACCAGTTTCTTCATACATACTGAGGATTAGCTTATTATGACAATTCATGTATTAAAACCTCGAGTAGTAGCCTCAGTGGTACAGCAAGAAATAAACCACAGAATATAGTAGGCTATGAAACTGTGTTGCAGCAAGAAAGATAAAACAGATGTAGACATTAGGATCAGGTGACATGAAGTGAACTGAAATGGTACTCTCTCAGACAACTGTGAAGATTAAAAAGAATACGAGAGGAATCACTGTGGTTATGGATCCTATGTTCACATTGGCTTCTAGGACCACTGAACCGAGGGCATGCTTTCTTAGATACAATTAAATTTGTGGGAATGTATGGTTCCTCATGTTGTCATTGTTCTTGATATCTGTTATAACTTTCACATAGTGTATATTTCGATTTTAAAATATAAGATAAACTAAAAGCAATCTCAGCTGAGACTTGACATTGTTGGATAAGACCTTGTGGTCTGGCTCAGCTTTCTGGCCTACTATTACAGGAGGCAATAACTTTCAAAAGCTTATCAACCAAAAAAGTCTTAAAGCTCTAATTCTATTTGATAATTAGTTAATGTAATTCACAATACCCACAGATTACTGCAAGACGAGATTATACAAGATCAATACACAAAATCAATTGTATTTTTATATCTCAGCAATAAAAAATTAAAAATTTTAAAACAGATATCATTTATAATAGGACCAAGCATGTGAATAATTAGGTATAAATATAATAAAATTTATGAAAGATTTATAAATTTAAAATTATAGAATGCTAATTAAAGAAATAAAAAAATACTTTTTTAAAATTATAGAATGCTAATTAAAAAAATAAAAAAATAAATGAAGAGACGTTAATTTTCTTCTAACTGAAGAACTTTTAAAAATATGTTCTTAGGTAGGTCTGTTGGTGATAAATTCTCTCAATTCTTGCATGTATAAAAAATATTTCACTTTCTTTTTTGAAAGATATTTTCATTCAGGATAGTATTCTAGCTTTAGACTTTTCATTTTGCTTTTAGTATATCAAAGATGTTCTACTATCTTCTTACATTCTTTTTGAAGAATAATCTGCTATCATTCTTGATTTTGTTCCTTTGTACATAATGTTTTTTTCTTCCACTGGGTTCTTATAAGATTTTTCTCTATATCACAGATTTTTAATATTTTAATTGTATGTCTTGTTATAATTTACTTCATGTTTTCTGTGCTTGGGATTTATTAAGCTTCTTAGGTCTGTGTGATTTCTTAAAATTTGGAAATTTTTCAGCTATTATTTCCTCAAATATTTTTTTTTTCCTGTCACCTACTCTCTCTCCTCTCCTTCGGGGACACCAATTACACACATAGTGTATCTCTTGAAAGTGTCCCATAAATCACTGATGTTCTGTACACTTATTTTGCTTTTCTCCTCAGGAAAAGTTTATGTTATGTATTTAAATTAATCTTTTGTTGATATTTCCCTCTTCAAAATCAAATCTGCTATTAATCTTATCTGGGATTTTTTTTTATCTCAAACATTTTGTTTGGGGGAGTTAATTTAGATATTTTAAAGTTTTATGGCTCAGCATAACATTTTGAACCTATGGAATACCTTTATGTCTAATGATTTCCTTGTCTGCTAATTCTAATATTTGTTTAAATTCTAGGTATATTTTAATTCTTTATTTTTCTACTCATGATGGGTTATATTTTACAGCTTTTCTGAATGTCTAATAACTTTTTATTGAATACTAGACATTATGAATTTTACCTTGTTGAGTGTTAGTTATTTTTATGTTACTATAAACATTCTTAAATATTTTTCTGATATGCAGTTATTTAGAAACAGATCTTATTGTGTCTTGCTTTTAAGCTTTGTTAGTCAGGGCAGAACAGCCTTTATTTAGTCTAGGGCTAATTATTTCCCACTAATGAAACAAGATTCTTTAGGGTGATCCACACAAAGCTCCACGTATTATCAGGTTTTTCAGTTTGGTTGGTAGTAACAGGCACTCTTTCAGGTGCTATATGAATATTAGACCCTTTTCTCTCTAATCCTTTGGATTGTTCAGATAGTTTCCTTACATAAGTTGATTAGTAATCAGCTGAATACTAGAGGGAGACACTCTGCATATCTCAAAAATTTCATCTCTGTGTAATTCTCTTCTCTCTAGTACTTTGTCCTGTGAACTCTAATTGCCTTGATTTCCCCAAATGGTCAACTTCATCTTGTCAAATTAAGGTGTCTGCTGGGATATGCCTGTGTTCTTCCTCCCTACAGAAGGGCTAGGACTCACTATCAAAGAATTCAGTTGAGGAATTATAGGCCTCACCTTATTTGTTTCCATTCTCTCAGGAATCACTCTTCTTTATTGTCTAGTGTACTATGCCTTAAAAACAATTATTTCATACACTTTGTTCATGATTTGGTTGGATTAGACAAAAAATATAAATCTGGAATGAAAGAAATACATAAATAATCACAAATTTAAGGAACATTATATGCAGTAACTTCATCTTTTCCAGAAGTAAAGTTTCAAGGAAACTATTGTAATAACTTCATAACTGGTTTCCCCACTTCTAGATTTACTCTTCTTAAGTTTTATTGTTACTTTCTTAGTTAAAATCTTTCTGTAATTTCAAATCACCACAGTAAGAGTGCCCGAAGGTCTGTCTTTAGTGGCCATGTCTATAGAGAAGTTCTCACCAGAGAAAGAACAAAAATAAGAATAGTGTATGAGTATTTAAAAATTGAAAAAAAATTTATTGTGAAATATAGCATCAAATTTTTTCAGTAAGTATAAAAATCATTGTATAGTTCAATAAATTATCACTAAGTAAAAATTCATTTAACACCACCAAAATAAATAATAGAAAAATACCAGCTCCCTAGAAATCCCATACATGTCTCTTCCAAACCACATATATACATAGGTACTATGTTTTATCTTGCTTATTTTTTCAATAATTGCTTACAGTTAACTGAATTTAATTATACACTGCGATATGGTGGATTACACTTGGAACCTCACTAAACTGAGGCAATCTAAGTGACTTTCCTAAGAAAGTGCTATTTAAACTGAGGTATAAAGAATGACTAGTGGGCATTGTATCAAGGAAGAGAAAAAAGGTAATTTAAGATAAACTGGGTTTTCCAGGCAGAGGCAATTTTCAGCTAACCTCTCTCTCTCTCTCTCACACACACACACACACACACACACACACACTCACCCCCCAAATATATATAACTGGGAATGAGAAGGGAATAAGACTAGAGATGATAGATATTAAAATCATCCTAAAATTGTATAAAATATCATTGTTACTAAACTTGAAAATTCTAGTAAACTTAATATTTTCTATAAAAAATTATTATTGTTAAAAAAGAACAAATAAAATACCTATCTATACTGTTAATCATGAACAGATTTTAAAAGTCATAAAAGAATTAATCACGTAACTATGCTGATTTTAACAATTTCATAGGTAATTTAATTCATATTTACAAGGAGCTGATAATATTATTTCTATAGAAAATGTTGAGGCACACGAGAAGGTAGAAGGCTGCAGCTCATTTTATAAAGCTTTTAAACAACACAATAATCTATCAATTAATCTCCTACAAATATCAATAACCTCCTACAAAAAATTTTCTAACATCAAATTAAATGGAGCATGACCAAGAAGGGTTTATCGTAAGAATGAATGGATAATAAAAAAAATCTATTCATAAAGTAATTATAGCAACAGATAAAATATAATTTTTTTGTAATTTTATGTAATACTAAATATTGACTCATTAAACAAATAATTTTGGAGCACCCACTATTACTAGGTATTGTTTAAGTTCTGGGGGTACAGGATAAGCAATACAACATTCGTGTCATAATGAAATTTATAATAGGAGAGAAAAATACTAAATATAAAAAAATTAAAAGAATAAATACTCTATTTAAAGTAATACTAAGGGCTATATTCAAAACTATAACAGTGTGAGGGGAAAATGTCAAAGAAAGAAGCAGCCATTTTAGAAGGCAAGTGAGAAAAAAAACAGAAAAATTTGAAAGATGTAGAGGAGTTTGCTAAGAGAATATTTGAAGAAGAATTTTGCAGGCAGAGAATAACATTATATAAAGTTTCCAAAGTGAGAATGAAGATGGTATGTCTTGGGGGCAGTAGGAAAGCCAATATTCATAAGAAGAAAAGGATATGCAAGGTAGCCAGAAAAGAAGAGAGAAGCCAAATCTCTGAGGAACTTTATTGCCAGGATTTTAAGTGTTAAAAGATGCCAATTAGAAGTTTTTAAGCAGAAGTGATGTAAGCTGATGCTTATTTTTTAAAAGGTACTCTGCTGTGTACAGAACATATTATAAACCACAAAATAGAAAAAAGGAGAACAGTTAGGAGAAGACCAAACAAGTTGGTCTAGGGAGAGAAATCTTAAGTGGTTGGATTAGAGATATATTGTGAAAATATCAGGACAGATTTTCTGAATGGATTATGTGTTATAAACTAAGTCTATTTCATGACAATAGGGAGTTCCAGGGAAGAGAAGATGTAAAGAAAGAGGCAAAGAGATTAAGATATTAAGTATGCTGCTTTGGACACATAGATTAGACACTTATGATGGTATTATTGGTTGTTGCCACATCCTCAAAAGTAGCTTTCATCATGAATCTGAAGCCAGCATACCCTTTTATTGCAGAAAGGGAGAAGAGAGTAGAAAGCAAACTGCTTAATTATAATAACATGATCCAGAAGTTAAAGACATCTCTTCTGCTCCCATTACCCTGAACAAAACTTGGCCTCTAGCTGGAGAGCCAGGTGCTCAGCTGCAACTTAGGGGTTCTATTATTAAAAGGAAGAACAGAAGAAACCCTAACAGGGAAGAATGAACAGTCTCCAGCACAATAACAGTTTCTGGCAAGGCACTAAAGTTGGATGCCAAATAGGCATTTGACATAGAAGTCTAAAAGTGGTTTCTATAATTTAATAAATGATATTTATATGAGAAAGAGAGCTAATATACTTATTGTGAAATATTAGAGAACTTTTTCAAAATTAGATCTAACAGATGATTATTGACTAACAAGTTGCTGGGCTTCTAAATAATCAGTCAAATGAGAAATTATTAGTACTAATAAAACTAATAGGAGTTCAATAAGGTGACTAATTTCAGAAATACACAAAATAAATTTCATATATTTATACACACATATATAATTATATTTATAATATCAACAAAAATGTGTGGTATTTATACTTTAGAAAATAAAAACAATAATCATCTCCAGTACCTTTCCAACAAATCTTTATTATTAACATAGTCTGAGAAAAGCACAAGAATTAGGGGGAAAATGATGGAATTAAAGTAAATTTATAGCCTAGAATTGATTCCTGGGACAATATTTCCTAAGAAAAAGCCACAGGATTAGTCCCTAAGTAATAATTATTTAAGCTGAAAGAAGCAATGTGTTTGTGGTAAACATGTTTAAGAATCTAGAAGTGAACACTGATTGAGCAAGAAGATGTACTTAAATTATTTATGCCAAATAAATGCCAATTTCCCTGGCAAGGGTATAGAAAGGTCTATGGCACTACTGTTAAAATTCTAGGACAGTGGAATACCGAGTCAGCATTTTCTTATCCTGGTCACAGTGTTACTTCACCATAGTGGAGAGGTTGTGAAACACAGCACATTCTTTCCTATTTTGATATGATGTTTATGGGTATGCTGGCATTTGTTTCTTTGTGGAGAATTGCATTGCAAACTTCAATAGAACAAGGTGGAATGTTGAGAAAATAAAAATTCAACTTGACTAATTTATGTAGTTACAGTTCTGGTTGTGCACTACTCTCCATATTTTAAATTGAATTATTAGCCACAAGAGAAGAAAGTATACGTAATTCCCTTTGACTATTTCAGTGAATTTGTATAAAGTGATAAACCTGAAAGACACATTGGGAATTGATCTCCCTTGAGATCAATATCCAAAGAATATCCTTAAACAATGCCAGGCAAATGAGAATCCATAAGAAATATCATGGCAGAACATCCTATATTCCTTTTTTCTAATCATCAACTCCCTCTTTGTCTTCAAATTATAGTAAGCAAAATTACAAAGGACATTCTTTATCTTTAAATTCAGAAAAAAATACAGTTTAGATTTAATGATGTATATAACCCCACATTTCAAAACAAATTTTTCTTCAAACTTTTCTTGTTTCCTCATCTTACAGTGATATAGACTATTTAAGTAGATATTCAGACCCCAAGAATTAGAAGATTTGTATTGTATTTCCAGTTCTACCATTAGTCTTATATCAGACACAAAATTTTCTATGTACTTCGACACTCTTATGCAATAAACAGATGAAAAATTCATTTCCAAAAATATCTGAATTTTTTATTGCAAAGGTATAAACAATTTATTCTTCCAAGTGTGGAAAATCAAAAATCTCCTTTCCAATCAACTCATGTACTTTTCTTTATATTGAACTTAAAGAGTAAATTGACTTTCCTAAATGTATGTGAAATAAAAGATAAGCATTGTTTTCAGATTAAAAACTCTTCACATCCTATTTGTAACTCCTTGCAGTCTTTCAAGGTAGACAGAAACGTTATTATTTTCCTATTTTACAGACAAGAGAACTGAGGTTTAAGCAACATTTCCCAATGCCACATTGCAATTCTGGCTCAAAGCTCATTCTGCCATACTATATTGTATATTTACCAATAAACCATACTTTTTAAAACTATCATCTACTTGCTAAACACTACCTCTTTTAGGTATACAAGAAATCTAAGATATGGTCACCAACTTTAATGAGTATTAATGTATTAGTCAAAACACTTGAATTCTAGGAAGAACAAACATAGCAGGGGACATATTAAATAAAAAGTTACACAAAATTAAGTCTACCTACAATGTATAGATAATGAAGAAGGATCTATATCATCTGGAGTATTCCAGAAATATTTCATGGCAGAAGACAATATTTAAAACTCATTATTTGGGCAAGGGAGAAAAATCAGGAGGCTCTCTGATTAGAGAAGGGAAGTATTTGTTAAAACACAGAGACAGGAATAGATGTGTGTTCCTGAGACAGAATTCTAAAGTAGGTAAAAGATCTTGTAAATGTTCCATTTAAATTAGATTAGCCAGATCAGTCTGGCTAATATATGTAGTATGCTTTTGAGTCAAATTGGACTCAGGGTGTTGTAGCAATTTAAGTTTACAGGGATCAACCTAGAATGGTAAGCCATGGCAGTGAGGAAGAAGGAACATTCATTTTTTGGTAAAGAGTAGATGAGCAAGAATAACTTAAAGAGAGTTTGAAAGGTATTACATCTGGGGTTCAGAACGATAAAAGCAGGAGTTCCATGGAGAATGTGGTTAACAGCCACTAGTGTCAGATATGGAGGAGGTTGTAGATTGATGGAGAAAAAAAAGAGTTGCTAAAAAAGTTGCATCCCTGGATTGCTTTAAAAGTTTGAAATTATTTTCTAATAGCAACATAAAATTTTAAGTGAACATTAGCATAATCACTACAGGTATATTTATAATGCGTTATATAAAGAGAGTTATACTATAAAATTATTTGGGCTATAAGTGAGATGATAAATGAGATGTTTTTGTTGCCCTAAATTGCTGGTTAAGATCCAAGTCTGTGATACAAAGAGATGTCCTATACTAATCAACCTAAAGTGAACTTCAAACAATTGGAATCACTCCTCCAGCAGTTTTTAAGTGGTTGCTGAACTCACTGCTCTCCTTAGTAATTACCACAAACACCTCTCACTAGCTGCATAAGCAGAGATAGAGAGAGAAGAGTAAACTGGAATAAAAGTTTTGGAGTTGTAGGGAAGGGTTGTTTTTCTTTCCCTTACCCAGTGCCAATTAAGGTGAGGTCAAGGAGAGGGATTCAAAACAATTCTTCATTGAGAGGTCCCTACACCAAAGAGAGAGAGGAGAGAGAGAGAGAGAGAGAGAGAGAGAGAGAGAGAGAGAGAGAGAGAGAGAGAGAGAGAGAGAACTGGTATTTCATTCATAGTTAGACATTAGTTTATGAAGTGGACTTGCTGATCTTCCTCAGCATTGTCTTGAACAAGGAAAAGAAAAAAGATGGATTAGGAAGGGAGGAAGATCTGTGGGAAGTTTGAACTACCACTGTGAGAAACAGAAGGGAGAAAGGTCAAATGGATCCCTTGGAAGATAGCTAGTCTTGAGCCCTCTTCCTATTCCAAGCCCAAGATGGCCACATAGGTATGTCAGCAATAAAAGGTTTTGTAGCAAATATTCAGAAACAAACTCTGAGAAGTGATTAGGAAGAAATCAGATTGGACATGGTCCCTCACATCAGGGAACTTTGAAATGGAAAGGCCCCATTCCCCACACACAAGGCACCCCAAGGACTTCATACAGGAACCCTAAAAAAGAATTGGTATCAAACAGTGATTAACCAGAAGAATGTCAAATGGCAAAAGGAGAAGCGATATAACTTCCATTATAGACATTCAGCTCTCTTCATCTTCCTCCTTTTTTAAGCAAGGAAATACACACATGCCTGCACACACACACACACACACACACACACACACAGTGAAAGAACAGACATTTTTTCTCCAATTTAAGTCTCTTGGGACAAAGATAAGAAAAAGAAGAAATAGATGAGCAGTAAGATGATGGCTTTTTATACTTGTGAGTGACCATAAGGCTAAAGAATCTGCCCAAGATTTTCTTAAATGAGAGGATGGGACAGTCAACAGTATTTGACTGAAGGCAGTGATTGGGAAGCAAATGAAAGGCACATAGTCATTTCCCACAGTTCAGACAGTTCAATAAAATAATATGTAATGGCATAACTATGTAGAGTATTTTGTGAAATATTTGATACTTATGAAAGTTGTTTTGATATTTTTATATAAAAATAGAAAACATATTTGAAGTTTTAGAGGCTTTTTTTTATTTCAAGCAAACATAAGGTATAGAATGGGAAATAGTTTGTTTTAAGAATGAAGAAAATTCAATCTGTAAATGAAAATGCAAGTAAACTGAAAACTATACAACACAATCAGGATCTAGACTTATTTTGGAAAGCATGTTTTCTTATAAACTCTTGGAATAAAAATGTGTCAAACGTCCAATTTAGATAAAAACATCAGCTTTAGAAAAAGTAGTAAGCTAGCTTTAATAGGGCTTATGAGTACATGACACATAGTATTGTTCTTAAGTTACATGAGAAACAAAAGAAAACAAAAACACAAAAGGTTATTTTAAAACAAAAATTTTCCCAATGCAATGCCAAATAGCTGCTTATATCTTATTCTAGATTCAGTGAAATTCCATTTTCCCTTAATAGGAATAACAAAATAATGGATCTTATCAGAGCGATATTTTATAATTCAAAGAAAAATATTTCAAAATTTTATTCTTGTGAATTTCAGTGTTCCTGAGTCTGGGAGATTCTCTCACAGCACACATGGCCATAGATCACTCAGCCAAAGGTGTCTGCTCCAACAAAAGCCTTGCCCCAATTCTAAAGCATTATGAAACTCTAAGAAATAGTTAATAGCTAAACTTGTGATTAAGATAAAATTAGACATCAGACAAATACTAAATTCTCTAGGTTTCTATTTAAGTAAGTGATGATCCCCATTTTGAATCTGTATGAGCCACTTGTTTCTAAATGATAACTTGGAAATTAAATTCTCATATAATAATTGGATTTAAAGTCCAACTGCCTTTAGCCCATGAAGCAGTAAGAGATTTGAACATAAAGTCCAGAAGCCAGATAGAATGTCATTACTTCCTAGTCATATCTCCTATTTGTTATTTCTATATTGCACGCTTTTTTTTTCTTCTTTAATCTAAGCATTCACTCAACCTAACATCATTCTCTATATAGTTGGGAGAATTTTTGACATTTACTTGCTATAAGATGAGATCTCTGTGCTCCAAGTTCTCACAGCAGCAGTCCAGGTCTCCTCCTCTTTCTAATGTTCTCTGAAATGGTTCCATTTGATTATAAACACTTGCCAGCAGCAAGTTCTGAAGTTGTTTATTCAGCTTGCTGTTAAGAGCTTTCACACCATTGCCCTCAGCTTTAATTTCTTCCATTTGTGAAGAAATGGTCATCCAGTCATTTTTCAGCTCACAAGGCCTGAAGAAGTCCTCTTTTATTGCAGATAACTCCAGGTTCTGGCATGTTCTTCATTAATGAAATCAATCCCCAAGAATATAAAACAGATAGTTCAATGTGATCTGACAGATAGTGTCCAGAAACATAAGCCAACTGACATCTGAAGAGCCCTAAGGGATTAGAACACATTCCATACATCTGTTCGGCTTCCCAGCACAGGTTTTCCCTCACTACCTCCCAAGATTCATTCTTTCAGTCTAACATTCTTATCTACAATATCTGTGTGTTCAAAGAAAACAGGGCTATATAGAATATGATGACATACAACATAATGCAGTTAAAATCACAATCTAATGACAGCAAGGCTTTGTAATGAGATTCCAATAAGATAGCCTATATTTTCCCTAATCGATAAGACCTATTGTGAGTGATGACTAAGTTATTGATTTAAAATTCTATTTTTTGTGGCACTTAGATTAAAGTTAGTCTGATTAACAAAAGATGTATTTCAGGATGATAAAATTTCATGCCTATCAGGTTTCTGTAGTGCAGCCTGAGAAATGACATTTTACCTCTCTGTTGTATTACCTACCTACCACCCCAGTGCTATAAGAAAGATCTATAAACTCCATTGCCAAAAGTCCAGCTCTCCTGATTAAATACAGCTTTAAGACCCCAAAGTGAAATTGGAAAATATTTTCATAATCTTGGAAACTCAGGTGCAATTAAAAATATATTATTAGCATTATTAATGCATAAACTTCACCCTTTGAATTCATTATAGGATTTAACAATATATTTTAAATGACTAAAAATCTGCTACATAACTACTTCTGCCCATTATTACTGAGATAAGTTATGAAAAGCATGAAGACTCCTAAAAGATAACAATTCCAAACAGATAAAGTAATGTCAGCATATATCTTCATACCAATATTCCAGTTCTAGAAACAGAAAAGTTCTTTTGAATTTACTTCAGAGACAAGATTAGAGTCTGTGTGATATCAACAGGCTTCCTCCCCAGTAGTCTTTGTGTACCTTCAATATGTCAAAGAAGATAAGTTGATTTTGTTGCATTACTGACAATTAGGCAGGAAACAATAACCATTCTCTCTTTGGTATTTCAAGCAGCTCCCCCTCCTAGTCTGCACCTCCTAGCTTAGCTCCAAGAACACAAGGATTTTCCTTCTAATGTGAGAGCTTCTCCCGCATCAGAAGTACAATGATTTTCTCTAGTCACAGACTTTCTTTAATCCCATGTTATGGATCTTATCTATAGCATTGGTATTTGAAAGCAAGTTCCATATGACATTAAACTGTAACCAACTCCTCCATCAGTCTTGCCAAAATTCCATTGTGCAATGTTTTTGAAAATTCCAGTCAGTTCGTGACATTATTAAGTTTTTTCATTGTACCACCCACCTTTTCACGTTGATATTGAGTTTAATCAGCTCTCCCTTCTATGCACTGTGCTTTGTGATGTTTATTTTAATCTCCCAAGAAGTTTCTTCCAGATTTCCAATGTGTTTGTCATTTTCCATAATTTAGAAGTCCAACTTTGCTATTTTAGGCAAGAGTACTTTAAATTTTCCCTCCAGGGAGGTCATGGAGTTGTATAGTTTCTTGATTCTGGAAATAATTTCCCAAAATGAGCTTTTCATGTGGAATCCAGAGATCTTGACAGAGTCATTTCCCTTCTAACTTGCCTTATTGTTTAGATGTTGTAGAAAATTAATCGTTAATGCACCTGATGCCAATGCTAAATGTGTAGTTCATATAAACCATATACTCTATACTTCCATGATGAAAAGCTGGATGAAGAGTGAAAAATATACTCAGTTGTTCAGATAAGTGTCTATTAGAGCCAAAATTTAGAGAAACTGGGCTTTGTTTTCTCTAACATAATCAAATGATGGGTTAGAGAATTAGTTTCCCACATAATGGCAATTTATCTGCAGAGTTTGTAATAATAAAAAAATGACAGTAAATAATACTAAATAAATTTGGAGGAGTTTTCATATTTGAGCAATCAATTAATGCCTTTTAATAATACATGTATAAGAATACATATAAGAATGTATGTGTATGATGTTTTGATTTGATTTGTTTCAGTCAGAATTACTGGGTTATAATTTACATAAAACATAATTTGCCAATTTTAAATGTGCTATTAGATGAGTTTTGAGAAACTTGTAGAGTTATATAAACACCACTACCATCATGATATAGAATATTACCATCACCCTTAAAAATTTTCCTGGTACCCCTTAGCAGTTAATTCTCTCCCCTTTTACCTTGGCCTCTGGAAACCACTGATCTGCTATCACCATTATTTTGCTTTTTCTAAAATGTTATATAAATGGAGTCATACAGTATATATTCAAACATCTTTCACTTAGCATAATGCATTTGAAATTCATTCATGTTTTTGCAAGTATCAGTAGTTCATTCTCTACTGTTGATTTGCTTTTCCAGTTTCTCACTTTTTAAATCAGGATAAACCTAATTCCACAAGACCTGAAGGTGGAAATAACAGTCCAATGATGGGGAAACCCCACCCCTACCCACAAGGATGTGGCCTGATATCATGACCTCCTATTGATAAAAATCCTACTGGCTTTACATCCTTCCTGTGCTCTACGCTGACCTCTGCAGGTGGTGTTTCCCTGGCTTAATGTCAACTGACTTATGGCTGTGAAAGGAAAGGTATTGGAGGGTAGGGGGAATGGAGTCACCATAGTACTTCTCTCTCCAGTTTATGCTTTTGTCAGTTCTTTTGAAAAAGGCTGCATTTCCTCTTTGGCTTCAGCTCCTACCAGACAAGCCCACCATGGTTCCAGTTTCCATCAGATCAGACCAACCCGTGGGCTCTAACAACAGCAGTTTATCTCAATCCTTTGTCTGTCAAACCTAGTGGTGATGGACATTTTTGCTGTTGTCGTCAATTTCTGGGTCTTCAGTGTTCTTTGTTTGGTTCTCATCTCTATCATCACCTATGTAACTAGTACCCTACATTAAATTTCCTCTGCTGTAGCTATTTGAAATACATTCTGTTTTCCTGATTAGATCTTGCTATGGACTGAATGTTTGTGTCCCCTCAAAATTCATGTGTTGAAATCCTATTCCCAATATGATAGTATTTGAAAATGGACCTTTGGGAGGTAATTAGATCACAAGGGTAGAGCGCTCATTAATGAGATAAGCACCCTCACAGGAAGAGCTCAGAGAGCTAGCTTGCTCCCTGTGCCCCTCCATCATGTGAGGACGCAACAAGAAGTCAGCAGTCTGAAATCCTGAAGAGTGCTCTAATAACCGGCATGGAGAAATGCTGAGTAGGCTGAGTGTGGTTTGCAGAGAGTAGGAGAGTGCATTTGTATCTTTGGGAAAAAGCGTAAAAGCATTCTGTAATCCGCTCTATGTGAATATAAACTTTCTGATACTCTTTTCTGACCAGACTGGAAAGAATGCATTTTCCAGATTAATAACCACAAACTGTACCAGAGGTTGTGTTAATCTACCCTAACAACAATATCACATCTGACACAGAAGCTAATATTGGGGCTACTAATTGGTTGACTTTGTGGTAATCTAACATCCTCCAGCGTCCACCAGGTTTTTTCAGAGGAAAGACCGGTAAAGAAAATAAAAATGTAATGAAAACCACCAAACTGGATTTTTTATGCCTTTAAGGGAGGTACTAATAATCACTGCCATTCCTCTTCAGATGAAATATTGTGGTTGATTTACTATTTGGTCAAGAGATGGCAGGCAGAGTTAGATGGTTTTTTTGACCTTTCCTACTACAGTAGCTCCTATCCCACAGGCCAAGGAGTCAACATGGGGAATGTCTCAAATATCAAGCCTGTCCATTCCAATTACACAATTAGAAACTGGAGCACTAACCACTGAGCGGATCTATGGAACCAGGCTTGAGTCCACTGCATTTTATTGCCTGGATTCTCTATGTCCTCACTCTAACAGGCTGTCATAATGGTAACCTAGACCCTGTATCTCTCAGTTCCCAAAATGTTTGGGCATTCTCTTTTTCGTATTTTATAGTTACCTGACTAAATGTTCATAGGTCCCTTTGAGGTAAGAACTGGGGACACATTTCATATATATTGCCAGATCCTCTAGGGGATCTGGCCTTTCTTTTGGTGAATGAAATGTGGGTGTGAAACTGCTTGAAGGCCAGGGATTATGACTTTAATTGAGACAACTGCTTTCAGTCTCCTGATTATCCATGCTTGAATTTCTTGTACAGATCTAATAGTAAATTGTTGGTTATCCATTTATTTTACTACTAGAAAGGCCATGTTCTATTAATCATCTCCATAACTCTTGTTCAGGCCCCCAGGCTGCCTCTCCAACCATGCTGTTCATTATGATAATTATATATACCTAACTCTTGATTCATAACTGCTAACACCTGGCCTTCATTGTTTTGGTATGCCTCTCATCCATGGTACTATCAGTTCTTCAGGGGCATTCCTACCATGAGCCCAGGCCTACAGAGGGAGGCATTACTGAATTACTAAATGATACAGGTGCCCCTCTCGCCAGGACATTTCTGATGGCCTTGACGAATAGTGTGTCCTCTGGGCCTTCCCTTAAACATATTCCTCTGGTGGGCTTACATAATTTATTTACACCATTGTAAGCCCTTCTCTGAATCTTTTACAATGCCATTTCCGTAATCTGCCATGGAAATTCTGGCATTTCAGCCTCAGTTAATATATGCTAGAAGTCAGCAAATAATATACCAAATCCAGACTTACCTGTGTTTATGAAGCAAGTTTTATTGGAACATACACACAGCTACTCTCATTCATTTATGTATTGTTTTATGGCTACTTTTCCACAACAGAGGTGAATAGTTGCAACAGAGACCATTTGGATTGCAAAGCCTAAAATATTTAGTATTTCTCTCTAGCAGCAAAAGATTTCTCTCTCCTGATATAAGCCATTGCTTTTTCCATGTGTCTAGAAGCCATCCTAGTAGGCAAATATTTGTGTTAAATTCTGGATCCTGAGAGAGTATTCCCAAATTGATAAACTCTCCTTTATTCTACTTTATTTTCCAGCCACCTTATCAAGCACTATCTAGTCCCATGTGTAGTCTCCCAATTCTTACTAGTACATACTGGCTAGTTCTTTTAACTCTTGAGATGTAGTCCCTCCCTCCATTATCATGTTCTGCATATCTTTGGCTCTGTTATGTTGTAACTTACCTCTAGTTATTGGTATAGCAGTTAGAAGTGAAGGAAAGGGCAGACCCTAAGGCTGACACATGTTGTCTTGAAAGAGAGTTTGGTCTCTGCTTCATTTTCAAGCAAGGAGAGAGTTCTAGCTTCTAATAGGGAGACCACTTATGCTGACCAGAGGGTTCAGGGAATCATGCCTTTCCAGATTTATATGAACATCAACTCAGATCACCCCATCACATTTATCAGTATTCCATTATTTCCCAAGTAGTACTTCAGTGTTGATATAGCAAGAGTGCTTTACTTGGAAGTTTAACCTCATTGAAGCTCAGATACTCTGACAAGTAAACTTGGTCCCAAGTTTACTCTTTCTTCTCACTGCAGGTGATGATAGTCTCTTTATATACTTCCAAATCATAACTCAATTTTAATTCTGAATTCAATAAAGTGGCATCCATACCAGCCATAGAAGCAAACTTCCTATGCAACAGACATAAATATTTAAGGACTTAGCCCCATAACATCCTAGATTATTGAAATTGTTTAACGTATTAACCACATAAATCAGGTAACCAGACATGTGTTTATGAAAAGGCAATGTGCATATAAATCTGATATATGATGTAATTGTTTCCAATTTAAAAGACTAGATTTTAGAATCCAAAAATAAAAAAGCAGCAGATCCAAGAGAACAAAAACTCTATCAGGGCAGATAAAGGTGAAATTAACTGATTCCTTGGAGATTTAGGTAAATGTCTGCAGGCAACTTCTGTTTCTAGAAATAGGTAAAAATATAATTACTTTACTCAGAGTGTTCAGAAAATTAATTGGTGATTGAAATATAAAAAATGGAGACTCTGAGATGTAGAGGAAAGAATGAAGTCAGGTTACAGATTGGTCATCTGCCAAAAGTTGATGAAATGCGCAACAATGGCAAGGGGTTCCGGGAGTGAAATGCCTTGAAATTTACCAGTAGCAACCATGCAAAGAAATAAATCCAACTTTGTTTCATGAACTTTGGAAAGTGTTGGGCTAAAGAAAGAAGTCATGGCTAGGGAGAGCAGGACTCCTAACCAGGACTTCAGAAACTGTCCTGAGGGAAGAAGGAAAATCAATCAAACCCTGACAAATCTCACCAACACCACATAATCTGTAGAGACATAGAACAAGCGGTAGTAAAACCCTTAAGAGTAGATGCTCAAATTATTAGACAAGGCCTTGGGCTCTCAGCAAATGCAGAAGAAACTTCAGAGCTCACCATTTTACAGAGCTTTACTCTGAATTGTGAAAATAATCTGAAACCCCAGATTGTACTGCCACAGGACTAAGTACGACTAGATACAGGGAAAAATCTAAGAACAGAAAACAGACATCAGGTCATCCAGTGTAAGCTGCATTCAGGCCTTAAAATCATCACTTTCCTGGCCCATCCCATCAGAAGACTGGAAAAAGTGGCTAGAATTCCCATAACACGGCTGTAAAACTCAGCTCACAAGGAGGTACAGTTCTCAGAGATGGTAGTTAAAGGCAAACTGTGACCACCCACCCTTTGGATCATTTCCAATGGTAGGTATGTTCAGAGCTGCTCCTATTTAGCGTAAGCTAAGAGAAAGCACCGTTCACACACACACACACACACACACACACACACACACACACACATTCTACCCCAAAAGAAAAATAAATTAACAAAAAAAAGTCAAGGGAAATCATGGCATGCAAAAGCCAGATGAAGAATTTATTTTGAGAAAAACAAATAATCAAATAAACTCAATAAAAAAATTATATCGTGGTATAAAAGTACTTAATAAGAAAATAAATTCAATAATACAAGAGCTCAAAACTAAGATAAACAACCAAATAAAATAAAAAGAGAAACTCCAGAGCCAGAAAAACAGAACCCAAACACGACTTGCAAACCAATAAATAAATTATAAACAGCAAGCAAGCCACAGATATACAAAAAGGGAGAAGATTATCAAGTGCTTGTAAAGACATGGACTAAGAGTTTAATCAAGTAGAGAGAACTTGATACACATGGAAGGAAAACATGATCCAGGCCAGGGAAATCAGTATACATGATGTGACACACACACAACAAATGGCACAGGAAATTGTCCAGACATAATATAAAAATTGCCTAAAGTAATGAAAAAAACTAAAATAGCAGACTGCAACATTTTAGAAGTACTGGAATATAACTGAAACCTATGAGCCTTCCCAGAAATAATAATAATAATAAAAAAGCAACTAAACAGAAGATAAATTAAAAGAAAGCTCTCAATGTAAACAATGTTAAAGAGGACCATGGTGTCTAATGAGTACTGAATCAACCTATATGCAGGAAGAGTAAAAGTAAACATCGGTGAGATTTGTTATAGAAAAAAATGCTTTAGAATATTTGTCAACTTCAAAAAATTAATGTAAATAATAAAAAAAAAATGAAGGTCAAGTAAGAGATTGGGAACAATACAGGAACTCACTTTCTTATTTTCACATAAGAGATCAAGTAGTACCATATGAATATTAAACTCATAATTTTTGATACACATTGATGCTCTTATAATCTTTTCTTCTTAACTTTAATAGAATTCACAAACTCTTGTGGTAAAGAATATTTGTTCAAACTGTAATTCATTTATTTAATTTTTCTTTGTGTTAAAACATTAGTTAATATACTAAACTAAAATTATCGTATGATATGATCATTTTATAAAAATTATTACTCTGTGTATGTATTGGTGAATATACATCTCTCTATTAGCACAGAAATATAGAGAATTATCTAAAATAATATTTACCTAAAGCTAATGGTGGTTATTTTTGGATTATAAAATTTGGGGTGATATTCTGCTTTTTTTCCTCTGTTGTTATCTATGTTGGTTCAATTCTTCATGTACTATCATTATATCAACAATGGAATCTTTTTTTTTTTCTAAAAAATTGAGAAAAATTAATAGCCAAGTAAATGACAAGTCACACACTTGGTAATGTTTAGCTATTTCACGATTTTCTTGGCTGAGACTTTTTTAGAGCTAAACAATTTTATCCTAAAGAATAAAAAGCTATCAGCCAGCTAAAAATAATGAGTTTTTGAAAAGGGAACTGGACAATAGAAGTACAATAAATATGTTTTGAGTCCAGAAAAGCCTTTTGGAAAAGCATTGTTGACAGTCAAAGAATAATAATAAAAATTTGCATTTACATAGTGCTTTTCGTCTTCAAAGTTTTCTTCACAGAATATTTAATTATCATAAGATGCCCTGGAGATACTAGGAATAATCTTTTTTTTTTTTTTTTTTATTGCTGAAGAGGAGAAATAGTTACAAAAAATCATATCTGCTTCCCTCCAAGTAATGAGTGTTTGTTCACTGTTTTCAATGTTGAGGACATTGAGTGTGGGGCAAGTAAATTAGTGATTTAAGAAAATGCTCACAATTTAAAATTTAAAGTATGATCCATTATTTACATCAATGCTAGAATAATACATTTATATTTTAACTTAAATGTATATCATCCTCACAGGGTTCGTTATCCATCACTTGTAGAAGTGTATTATTATGAGTTTAAACACCTACTTAGAAATATAGGAAATTAAACTAGAAAAATCTCTAGTTCGAGTCCTCTCATTGTACAAATTAGAAAACTGAAATCCTGAAGCTGAAGGAGCATATTTGCAAAAAACCATTTAACTTTAGTGCAAACATTTTCTCCAAGGCTTTTGTTCTATCTATACTATACAAGTGACATTTCTCTTGAGTCCTGTTTCTTTAAAAAAAAAGGAAGGTGGGCTGTTGCCAAACTAGATCCTCTTTGCATCATATAAGTAGTTGAACAAAATCTCTCTTTAAATTCTGATGAAGCTTGCATTAAATCATGTGGTACTTTCGGTAATATCACCACTTTTAATTATGTCAATTCTTCTAACCCATGAACACAAAATATCTTTCCATCTCTTTGTCTCTTCAGTTTCTTTCAATAATGTCTTGTGGTTTTCAGGGTATAAAATAGGTTCTTTACATAATTTGTTAAGTTTATAACCTAGGTATTTTATTCTTCCTGTTGTAATTGTAAATAGAATTTTTTTCATTTTTTTTTCTGAAATTTCATTGTTAGTATATAGAAACACAGTGGATTTTTGTCCTTTTATTTTGTACCTTGCAACTTTACTGAATTTGTTTGTTGTTTCTAATAGCTTTTTGGTAGAATATTCAGGGTTTTCTATATAAAGAATGGTGATGGAAGGAGACTTTATTTGGGTGGTGAATATACAATGCATATACAGATGATGTATTATAGAATTTTATACTTGAAAATGATATCATCTTGTCTACGGCTATGCCACCCTGAACAAGCCCAATCCCATCTGATGTTGGAAGCTAAGTTAGTACTTGGATGGGAGACCACCTAGGAAGACCAAGTGCTGTAGGCATAAAAAATAAGGGATTGTAAACTGACAAGGTCCTTGCAATCTGTGAGGTCAACCAAGGGTTGCCTCGCCTAAAAAAAAAAAAAAAAAATGATATCATCTTATTAATGAATGTCAACCCAATAAATTTAATAAAATTTAAAAAATGGTGTCTACAAAACAATGACAGTTTTACTCTTCATTCTCAATTTGGATGCCTTTTATTTCTCTTGCCTGATTGTTGTGGCTTAGACTTCTAATACTCTGTTGAAAACCATAGAAAGAGTATCCATCCTGTCTTCTTCCTGATCTTAGAAAAAATACTTTTAGTTTTTCACCACTGAGTATAATGTTAGCTGAGGGTTTTTCTTCTTATATAACTAATCTATAGAAGCATCTGTGAAATGTTAGCCTAACAGCAGCAGTAGTAATGCTTCTGCCCCAATCAGCAAACACATTGCTGCTTGACCTGAGCACTTCACAGATGAACCTCATCGAATATTTGAAGAATAAAGAATACCAATTTTTCCTCAGAAATTGTAGGCCAAGGGAGATCTATAAATAGTTACTCTGAAACTAAAGCATGAAGACAAAGACATCACAAAGAGAGAAAATTATAGACCAATATCACTCAGAAAAGATGTAAAACTTCCTAACAAAATATTGGTAAAACATAGATAACAATATATAAAAAGAGACTTCATAACTGAAAAAAATATATATCCTAGTAGTGTCATGATGCTTTAATATGCAAAATCAATTAATGTAAAATTTTCTATTAAAATAAAGGACAAAAAGCACATGATCATAATAAAAAAATTTTTCTAAAGATCTAACACCCAACAAATTGTGTATTGAAGGAAAAATTCTCAATCTGATAAAGGGTATACACAAAAATTTCACAGCTAACATCATCCTTAATGGTAAAAGACTGAATGCTTTCCTCCTAAGATTGGGTGCAGGGCAATAATATTTTATCTTAATGCTTTTATTCAACATTGCATTGGAGGTTCTAAGCCTGATGACAATGATGATAAATTAAAGACAATCAGACTGGAAAAAAAGGTATAAAACTGTCTAATTCATAGATGACATAATCTTCTATGTAGAAAATTTCAAAAAATTCACACACACAAAATCTGCTAGAACTAATAAATAAACAACATTGCAGGATATTAGATCAAGTAAATAAAAGTCAATTGCATTTCAGTACAATAGAAATAAAAAATTTGAAAATAAGTTAATGAAACATTACCATTCACAATGCCATCAAACATAATAAAATACTAAGAAATAAATTTAACAAAAAAGTATTACGACTTATACTCTAAAAATTATTTCACATTGTTGAGTTAAATTAAAGATCCAAATAAATGGAGGGACATTCCAATTCAGGAATTAGATAATTCAATATTGTCAACAAGGTAACTACTAAATGATTTTTAAATTCAATGTACCCCATATCAATTATAGCAGAGTTTTTTTTTTTTTTTGTAGAAACTGACAATCTGATCCCAGAACTTATCTAAAATGCAAATGACATAGAATATTCAAAGCAATTCCAAAAAGAACAAAGTTGAAAGACTACTTGACTTTAAAAGTTACTATAAAATTTACTATAAAACCACAATAATCGTAGAAATATGGGATTGGCAAAAGGCCAGGCATATCAGTGGATTAGAATTGATGGTTCAGAAATAAATCCTTATATTTAGAACAATGGATTTTTAACAGCTTTATTGAGACATAATTCACAAAGCATTCAATTTATCTTTTTAAAGTGTGCTATCCCATGATTTTTAGTATATTCACAGTTATACAACCATTAGCATTATCTAATTTTAGAATATAAATCAGCCCAAATTGAAATCTTATCTTACTAAAAATTATTACCTATTCCCCAACTCTCTCCAACCCTAGACAACCACAATTTACCATCAACTTTTATCAATTTACCTTTTCTGGACATTTCATATAAGTGGAATCATACGGTATGTATTCTTTTGTAACCAATTTCTTTCATTTTGCATATTTTCAAGGTTCATCCATGTTGTAGCATGTATCAGTACGTCTTTCCTTTCTATTGCTAAAAATATTCCATTGTATGAATATGCCATATTTTATCCATTTTTTGGTGATCACTTGTATAGTTTCCCCTTTGGGTTATTATGAATAATTATATTAATATTTGTCTACAACTTTTTGTGTAGATATGTTTTCTTTTCAGTATATACTAAGGAGTGGAATTGCTGAGTATTGAGATAACTCTATACTTAACTTTTTGAGGAACTTTCAAACTGTTTTCCAAAGTGGCTATACCATTTTACATTCTAGCCAAAAAAGGGTGAGGATTCTAATTTTCCCAAATTCCCACCAACAGTTGTTACTGCATGTCTTATTTTATTATAGCCATCCTAGTGGATTTGAAGGAGTATCTCATTTTGATTTATATTTCTTTAATTGCTAAGGATATGACCATCTTTTCATGTGCCTATTGAACGTTTGTGTAACTCCTTAGGAGAAATATCTATTCAAATCCTTTGCCTGTTCTCAATTGGGTCATTTCTCTTTTGTTGTAAGAGTTACTGTCTTCGAAAGCTCAAAAGTTTTTAATTTTTGTGATGTCTAATTTATCTAAATATTGGCAAACCGTGGAAAAACTGAAAGCCTCATACATTGCTTATGAATGTAAAACAGTATAATCATTTTTGAAAATAGTTTGGCAGCTTTTTACAAAGTTAAAGAAAGTTATAAAACATAGTAACCCCACTGCTAGGAATCTACCCAAGAGAAATGAAAAATTATGTGTACAAAGACACATACACAAATATCCATAACAACATTATTTATTATAGCAAAAAATGCAAAACAATCCAGTTGTCCATCAGTTGAAGAATGGATAAACCAAACCAAATGTTCATACTCATACAATGAAATGCTATTCAGCAACAAGAAATGCTGAAATATTTTCACTCAAAAATATTAAGTGAAAAAAGCCAGATACAAAATAACTACATACTGTACAATTTATTTTATGTAAAATGCTCTGAAAAGACAAATTTATGTTAACAATAAACAGATCAGTGGTTGCCTACTACTGAAGGTGGGAGTGGAGATTGACTGTAATTGTAAACAAGGAAACTGGGTTAATAGAAATGTTCTAAAACTAAACTTTGGAGATGTTTGCACAACTCTAAAATCTAAAAATCACTGAGTTGTACATTTTTAGTGTGTGGCTTTTATTGTATTTAAATTACATTTAAATAAAGATAAAGTGTTTTTTTAAATAAACCAAATTATTATTTTAAAGGTAATTAGTAACAGAATCTATTAAAATCAAGCACAAAGCATTAAACACTAGATTTGAGGTCCTAGCAAGTTTATCAAGAAAAGATGAGAGGCTATATAAAGATTTAAGAGCAAGAAAAAAGATTTTCATTATTCAAACATGATTTGGTCCTTTTATCTCTGAAGAAAAACTAAAATAATCTACCAGAAAATTATTTGAAATAATATAAGCACTTTGCAAATTGACCAGATATAAAATTGATATATAAATATTAATTACATTATATAATGGGGATCATAATTTAAATATTCTTACATGTAATGCAAAAATATATTTATATATTATGTATCTAGGTCTATATTTATATATTGATATCTAATATAAAACATATGCTACATATTTTTATATCTATCATATACACATATATACATATGTAAATTATAAGGTACCTCATAATATATCTAAGAACATGTACAATAATTCTATATAGGACACTATTAAATATTAATAAAGACATAAAGAGTTCCCCATTTACCATATTTATTAATCACTTTTACTGAGGAGGAAGTTTCAATACTCAAAAACAATGTCAAATTTCCAAAAAGAGATTTGTGGATTCAAAAAAATTCCTGTGAAAACCCCAACAAAGTTTTTCATAGAAATATATAAGCTGATTGTAAAATTTATATGAACAAGCAAAGCCCAAAGATTAATCAATATACTGCTGAAGAAATGTGAGAGGATTTGTCCTAGAAAACATTAAGAATTATTAAAATAGCAGTGAAAACATTATTGTTTTGGAGGAGAAATAGATATACCTATTCATGTAACCCTTACAAAGAGCCCAGAATAAGACAAAATTATGTTCTTGATAACATAATATTGAGCCAAATATGACATTAAGCCACAGAGAAATATATGTTAGTGATTCAATAAGAAATCATTTTTATGAAGTTTAGAAATAAGTAAAACTTAAATATATTATATATATAATAAAAGAATATATACACACACTGTATTTTATAAGGAAAAGGGAACACTAAATATATAGATATAGTATCTCTTTTGTGTTATATAATAACTTTTAAAAGACAATGGAAGTAAGGTGTATAAAATATGCAATCATGAAACATTAGTTTTCAAGAATTGACTTCTCTCTCCAAGGAGACCATGTGACTTTTCCTTCCTTATTGACATCACGCTTGGCCATATGACTTCCTTTGAGTGATGATAGATGATACAGGAAGTGTAGAACCAAACATTCAGTTGTACAGTAGCAGTTATTCAGCACAGTTGTATCACTAACCTGGTACCTAAGAGATTAAAAGACTCCACAGAGCTCAGCATGTATGCTTCATCATCCTCATGCAGCTTGTGAATCCTGTCCTACCACTATGTGCTAACAGGCATGACCACTTATAGGTATACAATTTCAATGCATTCAAATAAAGAGTAAGGACTGACTTTATTGTCATGTATATGGATCAGAAGTCATGGTATGAAGGGGTTCAGAATGTCATCCCAAAATATGCCATTTTGACATATTGATTATTATGAATCAAAAGTATTTAAAAAACAGTCAATGAAAGAAGGACACGCTGTCCCTCCTTTGTACTCCCGAAAGCAGAAGATAAATCTTCCAAGGGAAAGGTGCCTCCTTTCACAAGGAGGGCAGAAGATATCCTTATCACCAGTGACAGGAAATTAAGAGTCATGAAGGCTATATAAACAAACTTTATTAAATAACATTTACCTTGCTATTACTTCTTCACCATTTACTATCTCTAGCCCAAATCCCTTTGTCTTGTCAATTCTTTACAAATTTATTTGTTTCTTTGTGTAAAAGGTATAAAATCTTCCTGCTCTGGTCACTTCTTCAGGCTTTCATTGTCTTATGAAGGCTCCCATGTACATGTAAAAATTCAATAAAATGTGTAGCTTTTCTCTTGTTAATCTGTTTTATGCCAGTTTAATTCTTAAGCATAGCTAGAAACCCAAATAAGGTAGATAAGAGTTTTTCATCTCCCTCATACTTAATGTGTTATTTAAAATCTTTTTTCATTAATTTTTAGGTCTCCATTTCTGTAAGATAATTTATCACCCTTGAGCGGTTGCCTTGCCACCAGCATTTCCAGTAAAAGGAGAGGTCATTTCCTCTGAATCACGAAGATTTAAGCAATAAATGCCACCCAAACTGGTCATTGGATTCTTGAGCAAACTTTTCTTTAAACAGTTATCCTTTCATGAAGTGATTTTGTTTTTCCAGAAAATTCAAAGCAATAGGAAAATAACATGGGAGCAACAGTATGATTAAGATAAAGATGATTAGAAAGCAGAAAGGCAAAGTTCAAAATAATTTCTATGTTTTTGCACAGAATTTTCCTAAAGTCCTAATTAAAAACACAGAGTCCTCATTTTACCTAATGTTAAAGAAGAGTACTGTAACATAATTAAAATGAAAACCAAAGAAATTTATCATGATTACATATAAATTCATAGCTAGAGTCCGTCCCACTTAACTTTCACCAAAAAGTGGCAAAAAAATTAACTAAAAAAATGAAGCCTACCAAAATCATTTATAATCTAACAGAAGGATAAATTACACTGTTTTATCCAGATTTTTAAAAAATAGAAATTGTTATAAATGTATAAAAAAATAGCCAGAACTTGGGAGGCCTATAGTTTAGACCTTGCACAACTAAATTTGGGAATCCAGGTATTCTCTGCTACTGGCTAAAGATCCAGTACCAAATATGGACATTATTATAGAATGTGAGCCACAAAAGCACATCTAATAGCCAGGAGGTAACCTCAGAGCAAGAGGAATAAGAGGACCATAAAATCTTTTCCCCAGGACTCCTATAAGTTTGAAAGATCTGGGCGAGGTATGAAGTTGATAGTGAGCAGAGGCTCCAGCAATGGGCAACACACATAGATAACGAGGAACTCATGGGAACAAAACTCAGCACTTGGAAACTGAATATATGACAGGTACACACATACCAAGTACTAGGTTCAGAGAAAACAAAGAAAACCGAAGTCTTAATTTCTCCCTGTTTTCAAGACATAAATCTGATGTGGGACTGAAACTACAGAAAAGAATTATTAATTATAGTAATAGAGAGCTTGGAGACAAGACAACAAAGACATTGTACCTAATGCAGTTTCTGGCACAGGTCAATGTTCCATATTGATTTGCAGTCGTTGATATAAAAAAGAACAACATTTGGCATGGTCAGTTACTTATAAAATAATATACATGGCAACATCTAAACAGAACAAAAATGTAGAAGGTAAAAGAAGGTAATAAAGATTTTCCTCGGGGGGCCTCACTTTCCTCTTTCTGCCATCTTGGAGCCTGTGGAGGCATGCTGGGAACAGGACTTCTAAAATGACAAATATGTCTAGAAGGCTATGGTCCAACGCCATTTTTGCTGGCTATAAGTGATTCGGTACTGGAACCAGAGGGAGCATACAGCTCTTCCTAAAATCGAAGGTGTTTATGTTGAAGATGAGACTGAATTCTGTCTAGGCAAGAGGTGTGTTTATGTGTACAAAGCAAAGAACAACACAATGACTATTGGTGGCAAACTGAACAAAACCAGAGTAATCAGAAAAGTGACTTCTGCGCATGGCAATAATGTTTTGTACCAGATTCCAAAGCAACCTTCCTGCTAAGACCTTTAGACACAGATTCTGTGTAGTGCTATACTCCTCAAGGATTTAAACTTATTGAAAATAAATAAGCAAAAGAGAAAAAAAAATTTTCCCAGAAACTGACTCTATGCTCTTAAGTTTAAATTTCTAATAGCTTGCTAACATTAATAATAAAATGTCTATACCCAAGCAATGAAGGGTCTAAACTTTAAAATAGCACTGACAACAGATTAGTGATGCTATAATGCAATCCAACAAGAATCCATCATTTCTTTTAGATAATTTTTCCCTACATTTTTACTAAATGTTGAAATTAAATGGTTGAAATTAAATGGTATGCTTAGAAGCCTCCCAAGAGTAAGGTTCTCTTACTTTAATCAGGTACATCAAAGGCAAATGCAAAAAAAAAAAAGTTAGCTGTACTTCTACACTACATTTTCATGCTATACTATATACTTTTCATTTTGTATTTTCAAATTTATAGCCTATATATTCAGAATGACTTAGTTAAATTGGCAACAGTGCAAAATTCAAATCCTTCTTCCATTCTCAAAGACACTATGGTACTGTACCTTCTGATATTATAAAAGCACTCAGTAGTATAATAAGGAAAAAAATATGAAAGCAACAGATATGATTTTACAATAAAAAAAAACAAACTTTTAAAATAATGCTATGAACCTTAGAAAAGATTTGTTTGTTGCACTTTATTAAAAATATTATTGTGCTCATTATAAAACAAAAACTATCAATGTTGTAATTTTCTCAAGTCTACAGCCAGAAGTGAATATGGTAGGGTTATTTAGTTTGAATATCACATTGGCCTTCTGCTATTTCCTTCTGTTTGGATTTGGGTAACTGTATCATGTGGAAAGAAGATAGGCTGACACTCAGGTAAATGTTTTAGAGGTTCTGAAAATTCACTTGGAGGCTAACACTTAATCTGGAACTAATGGAAGTTTTAGGAATTTTAATTTTTCAAATCATATTCTAGTTTATCATACAATCAATTTAAGTAAACTAAAGTAATATAAGAAAGGAACTAAAAGTACAGGTTTTAGAAGGAGATACTAAATAAAATCCTCCCTCTGCTTTTTATTAAGTAATTTGGGTACATTTTTAATCTCTCTAAATCTTCATTTCTTTCTCTAAAAAAAACAAGAATAATATTATTAATTATCTTGTAGAATGTCTTAAAGATTAAGTAAGATTATACATGTAAAGAACTGAGCATTGCCTAGCACAAAATTGATATTCATTATTCTAGAATCTTCATTATTCTTATTTTTATTCTTGTAAATATGATAACTTTTAGGAAGCCTCCAAGACAAGTGTTGGAGATATGATTCTAATTTAGCAGATATCAATGCCGGTCACCAGTAAGTAGGCAGGTGACCACTGATCTTTATCAGAAAGCACCTGTGGTTAGCTGAATGTTGGCTCCCAACACTAGCCTATACTTAAGCTAATGGGAAAGACTCCCCCTAATAAATGTTACTAATGTCTCTAACTTGCCCACTAAGTATTGGAAGAGAAATCTGGAGAGCTCTTCCAAATCCAAACAAAATTATTGGACTTGATTCAAGCAAAAAATCTGCTCATTCCCAAACGAATCCAATCACCAGAACACAGAGCAAAATGGTTTTAGTTTGTTTTAATTCAGTCTCTTTTTCATGCCTGTGTCATCTAGCAGCAGGAGCCTAAGGAATATTTCCCTTGGTAGTTATTAAAGCTCAGACCTACAGAGCATTCGTAAAACTCAGACTCCAATTCTTAACAATCATCAGCTTTTAAATTTAGTAAACTTTCTAGCTAGAGCCTCCATTGCCACTGTAACAAGTGGCCGGTATTCATGAAATGAACCATGGTTCTTTGTCTAACGACACATTGATTCTAATAGATGGCAAAGACCAACACACAGAAGAGACCTTAGGGGAGTTGTTGAGAAGTTAGCAGTATTGCCTACTAACTTTAACATCATCCATTTACACATACACTGTGAAAGGTCTGAAATATCCTGTTATTCTTTTCACATGTCCATTCCAGTCTACGCATTTAATTTAATGTAAGAGGTCTTCAGGGACCTGAATCCCTGCTTCTTTTTAACATTCTGTGTACCACCTAGACAAAAGGAAATACAGGAGAGAATGAATCTGCACTTCTGTGTTCCTAAAGGAATATGTAGAAAGCATTTATTCATATCATCCCATACGTTGCATTAGAACTTTGAATTCTATGCTATTGTCTTATTTATTTCTTTGCATGAACTGTACAGCATAGAAAGGACAATTGAAGTGAAGCAAGTAATTGCCAACAGATAGAAATAACTTCACTTGCATCACACCTTAATTATTAGTATAATTTACCTTTTGCTATTTCAGTGCCATTTTTATCCTACAGTGTCACAGATGAAAAGAATCATTTTCTAGGCATCAGGCTGTAGCCGACCAGAGGAAATCATTCCTCAAAGAAAGTGCAAAATTGTTCAACTTTAACTCTTGCACACTAATATAAGTAACTTTTTAGTCACTTCTAGTACAATTTTGCCACTATCCTCAGTCCCCTTGAGTATTAACAGGAAAACAGTTGTTATGTGGTAGGAGGCCCATCCACATGTCCTCCACTCACAGCCTGCTCCAGCCAAGCAAGGAGTAGGAGCCATTACTCCTACTGAGTATAGATGTCTTCCCTTATTCTCCTGTGGAAAAAGAAAGAGAAATATCTTGTTCAGTAAGTCCATAGCCGCTACAGCTCTTGGTAGAGGATACTGAGAAAGGTTTTATTCTGCCTGGACACAGAGTTGAGGGATGGAGAATGCAAGAGAAGGGACTATATTGGTTGTGGTTGAAATATACTATATCCCCAAAGAGGAAGGACAATAATATATAAAAAAGGGAGGGAAAATGCAATTACAGTGTTTTGTATATGCTAATAGTACCTGTTGGTTTATGATCACCACAGGTAGTACTAACTTCTGCAGGTGAAATAAACTTAAGCCATATTTCAAGAAAAAACAACATAGTTGAAAACTGATTTTGAAATGAAAGGGAAGAATAAAAAAATTAAATATTCCAAAAATTTTTCAAGTTTATGATGTATTTTATCTGACTAAAGAATATTTCTTCAACAAAAATTTTATTTTTATCAATGTTTATTGAGTAAATACTAAACTAAAATAAATATTCTTGAAATAATCTGAAATGTGAGCAAAAATGTATTCACAAAGTAGTGTGAACTTCAGATCAAATCTATAATAGTAAAACACAAGAAACATTACAATGCTCAAATCTTGTTGATTAAGAAAATTATGTATTTCAATATAATAAAAAATGTATAGACATTAAAATGTTTACAAAGTTTTTGTTTGGAAAAATATCCATAAGATAGAGTCAATCAGAAAAAGTAATGTGAAATAAAAAAATTAATATGTTTGATGAGAATAGAGTTATTCTGCCAGAGAAAGTGCGGGGCTTTATTTTTTGTCTTCTGGGAGAAATGGAATTGAGAAAAGAGGGAAGGAAAGAGGATAGGAGAGACAGCCAAATAACATGAGGAAATCACCCGGGAACTTTAAAGAATAAGAATTCCTAATATTCAATTTTAGAATTGCATTTGCCAAAGTAAACTATTTGGCCCGCTAAGATCTTCAGTTAGAGTCTCTTATAAGCTGAGCCCTTGTAAAAGAAGGATATTTGGGAGAAACAAGAAGACAGATATTAATTTTACCTATGGGTCAATGTTTGGTTAGATATTAGGAAGACCTTCAAATGAGAATTTGCTGGGGGCAGTTAGCTATAGCCTGAAGTGGCCATGAGGCTTGGAAAGGGCCCCAGAGAGCAAGTAGCAGAGCAGTGTCTACACTCTTAATGTAATCATTCTTTAATGGAAATTCTCTAATAAGAAGAAAAAATAGCAGTAAGCATTGAAATGCCATTTTAGTATCCACATTAAAGAATTGTTAAGAAGCTGTCCAAGGACACGAGAGTAACATCTATGCCTGTAGATCGAGTGGCAGATAGCATATCATTTGGTTGCAAAAGGAGCTCAAGAGTGCACAAGCAAAGACAATTTAGACCCCCAGGAAAGAGAAGTCAACATCAGAGAAATCAAACAAAACATGTCTGTTTTTAAAGGAACATAAGAAAATCTTGGAAAGCTAGATCCTGTAGTTGATCAAATGGGGTGTTTACTGAGAAAGGCCCTATGATATATGTTCTATGTGTACTGGCTCATTTAAATCATTTAATAAATCTGTGAGAGAGATAAATGCTATGGTTATCAACATTTAAAATATGAGAAAATCAAGGCATTGAGTGATTAAATAACCTAGTCTATGTTATTCAGATATTAAAATGTATGGCCAGGAATTTAACACAGATAGTCCAACTCTAGATCACAATCCACAATAATAATAAGGGTTTAGTATGTCCAAGCATTGTGTTAGGGGTTTCACTTGAATTACCTGTATAATCCGCACAAGTTCTTGAGATAGGTACTACTATTATTTATATTTACAGGCAATACACCAGGGCACCCTGGCTCATGAGTAAAAGTATTTTATCGCTTCATACTTTATCATAACTTATGGTGCCAAGGTCTTTTTATTCTCCCATTTGAATATTTATTTTGAACCCTATGAATAAAAAACATACTTTCATTATCATAAATCTATTTATTATTTATATAATCATGCATTTACTCATTGAGAGGACATTGTATAATAACCATATGTTAGTGTTTTACATGATAAAAATATGAAGATATCTTTTAGGCAGGAAACGTATTTCAGCTTATCAATGTAGCTTATATATACCAGCATCATTTTGTAAATTACCTACATATTAACGATCCATCGTGAACATCATGTAATTATGCTATCAGTAGTTATGGCTCAAGTGATCTCGAAAGATTTAATTATTAGTTGACATAAAGCATCATTAAAGTGATATGTTTGGTGGAGTTGTGGGAGTTACTATGAAGAGAATGAAAAGAAGGAGAGAAAAACGGGAAAGTAAAAACATTTTTAAAAATGATGTTTCCACAAAAAAAGTCAAAGCTAATGAGAGTACCTAAAGATTGGGTTATGTTGCTGTATTTTGTTTTGGATGGCTATAGCACCCTCTGGTGAATAATGTTTATATTTCACAATTTTCTCCAAAATAATATAGATGATATGCTCCAAAATTTCCAAGTGGATTTTAGAAGTAGTACCTCTAAATTCTCTCTTTTTTTTTTGAATTTATTTTATCTCAGAAGCTCTTCTAATAGCAAAGTGAGTTTTATGGAACATGCAAATTCTACTTATGAAACAAATAAGAAATAAGGGGATTTAGGAATCTTGAATTAATCAAGTTAGTTGCAGAGCATACTAATTTAGAAGAAGTAAAAGCCTGTGAATTTTATCTACAAAGTAATGTACACCAAAAAGGTTTTTTTTTCACCATTTTCATGTATAAATTTCAAATTTTCATTGGGCTAAAGCTCATAAAACTTACCCACACACCTCTCTTCCAACCTCTTTTAGATCTTTACTCATGTGCTACTTTCTCTGTGATATTTTTACTGATCATCTTATTTATATACATAGCTCCCAACACCTAATACTCCCTGTGCCTTTCTCCCTTCATTTTTCACTATAGTTTGGTGGGTCAAATAAATTTTTATTTAAATCAAGCAATTTCTGAGAGCAAAAAAGAATGTTATTACTATTTACACTGGGACACACAAGCAGTGGGAACACTGTGACATGGTCTCCTCACTCAAAATACCTATTATCTTTTAATGTACTATGTATTTTATATATTAGTTTCTTTCTTTTCCCACTAAAATGAAAACTTCACAATGAGCAGGAAGATTTGCCCATTTGGTTTTGTTCTTTTGTTTTATTTTGTTTTTCTCATTGCTATAAGCCCAGTAGTTACAATGATGCTCATATAGGTGTTCCATGGTATTGGTTGAATAAATGAACATGTTTACCTACTGTGGTTATTCTATATGGCTTTAAATTCTTGACACTTGTCTCAATGAGAGATGGCAATTATTTCTCTTTCCCTGGAATCTAGGCTGGTTCTCTGACTACCTTGATCAATAGAATGTGACAGAAATGCACTGTAATGATTCCAGGCCTAGCCTTTAACAGGACTGGCAGATTTTATGTCCTGACACTAAGAATTCTTGTTCCTGGCTTGCTTCCTCTTGCAACCCAACCACCATACTGTGAGCAGGACAGGCTACTCTAGTAGACCAGCTCAGCTGAGCTTCCAGCCAACAGCCAGGGTAAATGACCACGTTTTGAATGTTCCAGCCCATTTGAATCCTCAGGTGACTGCAGTTCTAGTAACATTATATGGAGTAGAAAAAATGCCTGAGTAAGTTCCAGAGGAATAATAAAATGGTTAGTGTGTTAAGTCATTAAGTTTTGTGAGGTTTGTTTTGCAGCAATAGACAAATGTAATATCTGCTATATCTACACTAGACATGATGAAAGAGAATTGAAAAAGATTGATCTTAAGGAACTGTGAGTTTAAAGGGAGAAAAAACTCATTTATATGAATAACATTTTCTTGTAAGATGATTAATTCTATAAAAAGCCAAAAGTAACTCAGGAGTTTACAGAAAGGAAGTGTTCAAGGGACATTTGGGGAAGTAAAGGCAATTTCATTAAGTTGGTGAAAAACGAGGAGCACATCACTAGATAGAATTTGACAATTAGAGGTGATGAAGCAGAGTTATTGGTAGAAGCAAAGCTAACGGCACAAGCACAGAGGTAAAGAAGCATGAATACTTGTTCATCTAATAGCAAGAAGTTCAGTCTGGCCAGGACATAGGCCAAACTAAAGAAAAAGGAAAGCCAGAAAGGAGGATTAGAAATAGGTCATGGAGCCTTGAATGTTGTACCAGTAGTTGGATTTCTTTCATGGTCAGAAGTCAGACAGAATTTTTTTAATATCCACTGAGTTTTCAGCCATTGATTATAAACATTATGTGTAATCGATGTAAGTGGAAACTTTTTTAAATATAAAAAAGAAAGTAAAATCACCTCGAATTCCTCTTCCTAGACTTAATCGCTATTAATCTTTTTTTCTTGCATTTCCTCTATAGACACATTATTACAACCGGGCTATGGGAGACAGAATCCATTTGTGTCCTCACCCTTTTACAAACAATCGTTTTATGATCATTCATCCACCTAATTAAGGATTCTTTGAAGACAGAGTTTAAATGTTCACATAAAATTTATTTTATGAAAATATCAAAAAAGTTAAAATATTCTGCTACTAAATATTGACATCATTTTAAAATTTAGATATAGCTATTATGAAAATGAATACCAATTGTGCATTTGCACAAATGTACTTGGAATGGTGACACTGGCATATACTGAAGGATTTTCTAAGAAACAATTGTATGAAATATTGCTATACCTGTTATAGACTGAGTGCATCTCCCCAGATTTATATTATAAAGCTCTAACCCTCAGTGTGAATAAATTTGGAGATAGAACTTATAAAAAGGTGATAAGGGTTAAATGAGGCCAGAGGGTAGGGCTCTAATCCAGTAGAGCTAGTGTGCCCTTATAAGAAGAGGAAGAGACACCATAGCTCTCTCTTTCTCTCCACCAAAAGACGACACAGCAAGAAGGCATCCAGCCCTATGTAAGCCAGGGAATAGACTCCTCACCTGAAATCGAGTTGGCCAACACCTTGATCTTGGACTCTCCAACCTCCATAACAGTGAAAAATGAATTTCTATTGTTTAAGCCACCCAGTGTGTGTGGTATTTTGTTATGGCGGCCAGAGCAGACTAATACAGTTGTCATTAAGATTTGGCTGAGAACACTGTTAGTGACATTGTACAGTTCATATTTAAGGAAAAATTCATTTTTGTAATAAAGAGAAAATAATTATTTTATCTCACAGACATTAAATTGAGCATAAATTATCATGTTTAGTTTGCTTTGAAATCTTATAGGCAAATATGTAGCTCTTTTCTCTTTGCCTTGATTTCATCATTTATTATTTTATATATAATTAGAGTATATGTATCTTATAAATAACATTCATTCTTTTTTAAAAACAGGCACATTGCAAAATAATAAGTGAAAAGATAAAATTAAATGACCATTATTTCAGCCACTTAGGAATAATTAAATATAACAGAGTAGTGATACAATGGAGCTAAGCATTAAGTAAACTTTTGAACTGGAATCATTATATGAACTGATCAGAGAATATATCAGTTTATTTACATATAAATCATGCAGAATAGTAACAGAAGTCATAGAAATTGCATATTTAGTAGGGGCAAATCTAAGAAAATATACCTACCTTCTTAAATCATAGCCAGACAAGAAAATAAAATTTCAAAAATTCCTTGAATAAATAAAAAAAAGTTTAATAATCTAAGGAAAGGCAACTTTCCTTAATAACTTTCATTAAGAGAGAAGACTCAGAGGCAGAAGAGTAATAACTGAACCAGGCTCTAAAGAAAATCTAAGTTAAATAAAATATATAATAAAAACATTTTATAATTTGATCTTTGTTATAGACAAAGATCTATAATCTGGTATGCCTTAATGTAAAATGAACAATGTAATAAATTTTTTCACATCTGTAAAAATGTCATTATACTAATTAATAACATACAACTGTATAGAACACATGGCTTCCTGCATGTGCAAAATAGATTTCTCTGAAAACATTACTAACTCTTAGGAAATTCAATTAGTTTCACAATATATCTGGTCAGCTTTCTATATAGAGTTGAGGAAGTTTTTAGGGCTAAGTGAATAATTGTAGAGTGGAAATATTTTAGCAGGAACCAAATAATACTTTGAGAATTTCCTACAGTGACAGTTATATGCAAAGTCTATTTGAATATCTTCTATAATGCAAAAAAGAGGAAGAAATGACATTTTTAAAGGAGCACAATTCTTTAAATTTTGAGAGAAAATGTATAATGTATACAAAATATTGTATTTTCCAGGAGGCAAGATCCTCAATTTAAACCAATACTTCCGAATTAATAAGAATACCTCTTTTTCTCTGAAAATATTGTGAAAAATTAACCAGAGACACTGAAAGTTTATTTATAATAGTTATGTCTGAAATTAGTGAAACAAGAGAAAGAAGAGAGGGTGAGAGTTAGTCAATATATCAAATAGTATTTCCTATAAGATTCATGTGACACAGTGGAAAGTGACACAGTGGAAAGAACATGGCTTTGAGTACCAAGATATCCTGGCTTCAATTCTTGTCTCTATGTTCCATGAAATATGCAAAGCCAGTCTATATACATGCATTTTCTGATCCTCAGCAACATTAGCACACATTATGAATGAGGAGACTAAGATAAGGGTTACTAATTTGTATGAAATTACAAAGAAGGTAAGTGACTGAATTAAAATTCCAGTACAAGTTATTCTAAAGTATGAGTTATTTCCACTTCATAAAAACAGGGTGCAATATTTGCAAGAACTGTGAAACGGCTGAGATTTTAGCCTTTCACAATTTCATACATGCCAGCAGAAGACATGAGACTCAGGTCAGAAACTTCCAGCACAGCAGGCAGTTCTCTTCACACACCCAAGCCCCAGGTGGGCAATGTACAGAGGCCCAGATGGATCCTGGACACAAAGTGAGTCTGGTCACACTTTATAAATCCTGAGTTTAAGAAATCCTTCGAAATTATAAAGTATAGTACTAGCTAACATTGTCATCCTCTATCCAAAAGGGAGATAACATTTTTACTGTCCTTATTAAGAAACAAATCTTCCCAAATCTATCTCTAAAAAGACCCTATTTCTATCTTCCAAGATTCTTTGATATAAAAACTACCTTGAGAAGATACCTGAGACAAAAGCTGTCACAGTCATTACTAAGATTCCAAGGAGCATTGCCCCTCAACAACAGTATATAAGGAAAAATATAAGTGAAGTAGATTGTGAGATCTACTAAACAGTCTGACAAAGGCCCAAAGAGGTATAATTAAGTTATGCCTGGTATATGTTTGCATACAGTGATATATCTAAATCTGATTTAAATTTAGGTGCTTGCAGTCTAGGCTCTATCTCATCAGCCCATTCACAAATACAAAGAAGGCAGAGATGACTGGGAGCAAGAACAGGACTAGCACCTTAGGAAAAGAGATTAGCAAAAGGCGGTAAAATGTAAGGGCTATAGTCAAGGAGACTATACTTGGGAAAGAAATTAATCCTACACAGGAAAATCTAAGCAGAAAATCAATGGTACAAATTAAGTACATTTGTAAGGAAGGACAAGCTCCTTTCAATTTACTGAGGACTCAGGAAGTGACCCTCTCACTCTGAGACTGGGGCAGATTTGTGTCCTGGCCAAAATAATAAAGCTGATGTCTCCCTCTGGGGCAAAGTATATGCAGTTTATCTCACAGCACCAGATACTCAGACCATAATAGCAAGAATAATCCCAGACTTAGTGGATTTAGAAGCTCTAATATGCTTCTTGCCCAGATTAAAATTAGCTTCCTAGCTGAGCAGAGCTGTGCTTGCTGAGGAAAGCATTTCCAGTGAATAGAGCGTGAAGGAGGCAGAAATGGACAGAGAGGAGATAAAGAGCAAAGGCAGGAGGTCACTTTTTCAAACAGATAGAAAATGACCGAGTGAAACGTTAACAACAACAATGACAACGACAACGAAAACATGCCTTTTGGACAAATTAAACTGCTGCAATCTTTGCCCAAGAATTAGAAGTGAAATGTTGAGCCAGCTCAATAGCAGAATCTACCTGATAGCAGAGCCAGAAAATTAGAATTTGCAGAGAAGATGTTGGCTCTTAGTTATTAAAAAGAAAAAAAATTATTAACCTCTCACTTAAATTACATCTAAAGCAGTTTAAAATCCAAGTCATTACTTTTTTCTTGTTAAATCCCTAGTCACTAGACAACTAAACACTTGCAAGTTCTTAGGAATGCTGCTTTAAGACACTATATTATTTGGAGAATATCATCTTTTTGCATAATTTTTATTCTGGTGAACGATCTCAGAGTCTGTCATATTCAAATCCAGCAATAACTTCTTGTAAAAAAGTAATATCATCTGCCCTATTGTACCACAGCATTTCCATAATAAAAGTTATAGTAAATGCTGATAACATCACTAATTAAAAGAAAGACATGTATTTATGTATGTACATATATAATTATATATTAATTTCAATAAATTTTAAAGAATATCTCTGAGAATAAGCTAAGGGACACAGCTTTCATCTACTTATGAGTCACTGTGTTCTCTTGCTTCAATTTAAAGTTTTGATCATAATAAACTTTTCCCAGGTCTGAGAGAGCAAGAGCAATAATAGCTTATCTTTAAACTTTGTGTGGAATAATGAATAATTCTCATTTTAACTTCATAAAATTGATAAAGGAAATGAGAAAAGATAATTTTTGATTTAAGTAATTTTAACTTCTGCATGTTTAATAATCGTGGTTGCATAGAAAAAAATCTATAAAAGAATGTAGAAATGATGAGAAATCTGGTTCATTTTCTCAGCTATGATTTGTTGTCTAAAAATATTGAGATTATTTTTAATTAAATATACTAACACAGTTTGGAAAGGAATCTAAAAAATAACCGTATTTTGTTTCCAAAATTTTAGTAGAATTAAAAAGTTTCCCTACATGGCCTGTTTTAAAAATCGCAAATGTAAACATTTCATTTTAAAAGTTTTCATATATGGAAAATTATTTCTGTAAGATATTTCAAGGGCTATTGTCAGAATTTCCTTTATTTCTCCTAAACCTACAAGTTCAAAGAAAGACAAGTTTTAATGATTTATTTAGGATCACTTCAATGAGTATATATTCAATGAGAATAAATATTGGCAAGGATATAGAGAAAATGGAACCCTTATACATTTTTGATGGGAATGTAAATTGATACGGCTATTATAGAAAACAGCAGTATGGTGGTTTCTCAAAAAATTAAGATTAGAACTATCATATATTCCAGCAATCCAATTCCTGGGCATATAGATGAAGGAAATGAAATCAGTATATCAAAATGATTTCTGCATTCCTGTGTTTATTGCAGTATTATTCACGATCAAGATGTGAAAACAATCCAAATGTCCTTCTATGGATGAACAAATAAAGAAAATATGATATATACATAGACATATACTTCATATACACACACAAAATAGAATATAACTAAGGCATGAATGAAGGAAATCCTGCCATTTGTGACAATATGGATGAACCTGGAGGGTATTATGTTAAGTGAAATAAATAAGACACAGAAAGACAAATACTGTACGATTTCATTTGTATGTAGAATCTAAAAAGAAATAAGCTGATTTCATAAAAACAGAATAGAATAAAGGTTGTCAGGGTCTAGGAGTAGAGTAAAATGGGGAAATGTAAGTCAAAAAATACAAACTTTCAGTTATAAATTCTGAGGATTTTTTGTATAGCATGACAACCAAAGTTAATATTATAGTTAATATAACATATATCTTCTATAACAATATAGATAATAATATTGTATATTTGAGAGTTGTTGAGAGTAGATCTTCAGCAATCTCACCACACACACAAAAAGTTAACTATGTGAGATTATGAATATATGTTAATTATCTTGATCATAACAATCATTTTACAATGTATATGTAAATAAATCATTATGTTGTACACTTTAAATATATACAATTATATTTTTTAATTATTCCTCAATAAAACTGGGGGGAGTGAGTTTTGTAATTCATAAATAATATGATCTTTGCTTTCTAGACTGTTTCTTGAAAAATCTTGATAGGTTAAAAAATATTTTATAATCTCCATATTACATTCATTACTTATCGTAACTTTAGTGATAAAGTCAATTTAAAGGATAAAAGAGACAAAAGTAAGCTTACTGAAAATATAATATGCCATAGCTTTCAGTTTAGCACAGTTATAAATTTATGATGCCAAGAATTTAGTGAGATTATCTGGGAAAATTAACTCATGTCAAAGACAAATATCTTTAATGATCTATGAGAAAGAGAATTTCTCAGCAAGTGTAAATAGGTTCTTAAGTATAACCTAAATATTCTAAAGTATCAAATCTCAAAGTGCTGGAAATGTTGAACCTAGAAGCTGGTACTGCTCTTCCAAATGGAATATAAACATGTTAAGGATACACAAGGCTTGCGAGTCTCTGAATTTGAACATTAGAATTGAATAGCTTAAGTCACAGATATATGATTCCTGGGCTTGACTTTTCCCAGCTGAAAAAATTAGAAAAGCATCAAATAAAAAGCAAAACCTCAAACTCAAGGATATATTGTTAATAAAGCATGGATAAATAAATATATTTTAACTATAAAACTGAGTGCTTGACTCACTACTTCCTCCTACAAAGAACTTTACCTTGAACAGGTAACTGCTAATTTTTAACATTAAAAAAAAATTTTAAACAATTATTATGTAATTTCAGCTACCAATTCAATAAAGAAAACATTTATATTTAATATAGAAGAGAAATTAGGCAGCATATTACAAATAAAACTGGATTTTATCTTTTAAAATCTTTACATACAAACTTCTATCTACTCAATATTCTAAAATTAGAGGTGGAAAAACAGAACTAGGGGGAAGGACTATTTTTAAAAGGATTATACTGAACAGAGGATCCATGAACTTAGAAAAACCGTTGTCCCATTCTACTCTCAAAATAGATTTGAAGCAGTAGATGTGGAGGTGACATAATTTACAATTAAAAAAAAAAAATCTTTTACCCTGACAGCTCTAAGAAGTGACTGCTGTGCAAATCTTCATCATCCAACTCAAGCTAAGGTCTGGTCCTTTACCACCTTGTCGTATATTATGATCCAAAATTACTGACACCAAAGTTGGAATATATTTCAGGGCATCAATTCAGTCCATACAACTTACCTCTTTTAATTATTTGTCACTGTCTTTTCCTAAACTTAGACATTTTTTTCTCAACTACCTAATGCTTTCTTCACAGCTTCTACACAATTAATTGTCTCTGTCCCCATTGCTCTACTTTTGTAACCCAAATTCATGCCACAGACACTTCTGGAAAATCTGATCCGTTGTAAACACTCATCATCCCTTTCCGAAAACACTGTCTCCACTGTCATAAACAAAACTTCCTCGTCCACAATGCTACTTCCTCTAGGGCAGGTTGTTTCTTCTCTGATCCTTCAATAACTTCAGAGCCTAGAGAGAGCATTGCTTCTCTCCTAGCCATTCAGTTTTCTTCCCTGCCATGTAACAAGTCATTGTTCTTTGAGTCCCTTTCCTCCTCTTGGCTACTATCATCTGCTGACCTCTGAGTAACTCCTTCAATTCTTTGGAGATGTACAATTCACCTCCTGGTCTTGTCTCCTCCCCAATACTGCTATCATCCTGAGTTATTTGCAGCATCTAGACAGATGATCCAACCTACAGAGTAACATAATTTCTCAACCTTCTTGGCTTTAGCAGTCTTCAACCTACGCTCTGCAGTAGTCTCCCCCTCCCAAAGCACAACCTTGTCACCACAGGAAATTGTTCCATGTTTGGTTTCTTTCAAACAACTCTTCTTCAACTGCTATCTTCCTTCCTTTCAGTTTCTCATCCCCTTGCAGACAACATCTCTTCTACCACTGAGGAGGGCAAAGGCCCTTGAGGTTTCCATTCCCTTTCAACCTATCATTTCCTTTCTACCCACTTTCTAATTACTGGCCCCTGGTTTGTCATCAGACAGTATCTCAAAGTCTCTAAAATACAAATTATTCCACTGAAACTAACTAGGCAAACTTTAACCTTGAGGAATACCACTACAAATCCATCTTGTCTGTTCCTACACTTGGATGAACAGGCCCTGCTGGAAAAAAAAAAGTATTTGACTGTATAGTGTGGATCTACCATGAATTCTCATCTCCAACCCCATCTAAGCCCTTAGCTCTGCCTGGCAATCTTGCTATGGCATCCCTGTTAGTTATTTATAGTTTATTTATTCTTAATATAGCTCATTTATACTTCTTACAAATCTAGATGCAATGCTAATCAAGGGTCATGTTCAGCATAACTGATATTGTCAAGAACACAGCTGATATACCACTTTGACCAGGCTTCCAGGGGAATAGAAATAGGAAGTTAACCAAATATCAACTTCTCATACATAAAACTGAAAGGTTTAGTGAATGCTTTGGCTGAACAAGAGCTGCAGATTGTTTTTGATACAGTTCTGTTTTTATGTTTGTTTTCCACACCATTTAGAATTTCTTTGACAGCTCTACCTTATGTAGATACTCAGTAATGACTGCAGTCCGAATGCATTTAGAAAGCAATGAAAAATCTTTCCTAAACTCTCTAGGAGCCTAAAACATATCCATGATTGAAAGTATTTTAATTTTGGAAAGTAGAAAACACTGATTTCAAGAAAAGATATAATTATGGTCTGACTACTATGTTCTAATTAAGGAAGCAATTAAGTATGAGATATATTTTTGTAATATTTTCTTCAAATATGTTTTAATATTTTGAAAGTTTTAGTAGCTTAATGGGTAATTTAATTTAAAAATGAATTAAATGTCTACAATACACTGATAATGGCACCCAAAGGCATTTCTATGTTTTAATGTCTGGAACCTGTGGATATTATCTTTTATGGCAAAATACATTATTCAATTAAGGATCTTGAGAGAAAGAACTTATTCCTTTGTTATGTAGGTGTGCCCTACATGCAATCACATGGATCTTAATGGGCAGATAGATTTTTGAGACAGACACACATAGGAAAAGGCAATGTAAAGATAGTAGCAAAGACTGACCAATGTGGTTACCAGCCAAGGAATGCCAAGGATTGCTGGCAGGCACTCGAAGCTGGAAGAGGCGTGGAACAGATTCTCTCTCAGAGTCTCTGGAGTAAACATGGCTCTATTCAGACTTCGATTTCTGGAAACTGAAACTATGCGATAATAAATTTCTATTCTTTTAAACCACCCGGTTTTGGCAATTTGTTACAGCAGCCATGGGAAACAAATATAATATCACCATGTGCCAGGCACTATATAAGTCTCTAAAGACATGAAGATTAAAAAAAAAAGGAAGGGGCATATTCTCTGACTACTATTAGCTCACAATTTAGTGAGGAAGGTAAACAAAAATTTTAAAAATCACCATACTGTATGGTTTCTAAATTGGAAACATGTATTGGAGTTATAGAGACACAGAGAAATGATTTAGTAAACTGATGTGGAGTTGTGGCCACATGGAACAGCATCTAGGAATCAAAAAAACTAAAAGAGCATTATAGGTCTAGATAATAGGAATAAGTTAAAAGTGGATCATAGGCAGTAGGGACATTGAAAAGACATGAAACAGAAATGGTAGATTATAAAGCAATGCATTATTCTTTAGATAACGTAAAGTCCATTGAAGGTTTTTAGCAAGAAATCAACATGCCCTGATTTTTGTTTTAAAAAGACAACTCCGAAACACTTATGTGGAAAATTCTCTTAAAGTGGAATAACTCCTTCCCCTGATGATGTCCCAAAAATGAAGTGTTACCTAACTAAATTGGTTCCCAAAGCAGGCAATGAATTTTCATTTGTTTTGGCAACATAGTCGGTAAGCTAGTAGGCTTAAATTCAACTACTAGACAGGTCTTTAACATTTCTTTATTCAGCCAAAATAAAAGCTTCAGTACCTTTCACTCCTAAAAAAAGACAGTAAATTCAAGTAGAGAGCCTCAACTTATTACATAGATTATTTAAAAGTATCCAAATGAATTTTTTAAGTCAAGAATCTGAGAAATGTAGCTTCTCAGAAAAGGGTTCATATATCCTGATTTTCCCCGCTTAGTACTGAGTAATTTCCTCCAACGGCTATTGAGTGAAGAATAAATTCATTATGGCCTCATGGGTAAAAAATTATTAACCTAATTGAGTTCATGGCTTATTCCTCCAGAAAAAAAAAAAAATCCCTAGGAAAGAAAGCTGTTAAGGACTTCTTAAGGAATAATAAATGCTGGTCTTAAAAAAATGCAGGAAGTAATATAAACAAGTGGCTTCTGTTAAGCAATGGCTAAGCTGTACCAACAATGATTTTGCAGCTCACACTGTGGAAAAGAAGAAAAACTACTTCCTAAAGTAGCCGCAAGTGAATGAACAGAAGTTAGTGATAAAAATCTACATTTTGTGGGTTTAACAAATAATGCAGAAATGCCAGAACAAATACACATTTTGAAACCGTTCTGTTCATCCAACCTAGAGGTATTTGTTACTTAATGAACCCACTTTTAGGACTTCGATGTCCAAGCCAAGCATTGACCATTGACCAAGAATTACAAAAATAATAGTCTCGAATTTTCAGCATTAGCACCAGTCCACAGAACTATGAGACCATGAACCAAGTCATATTTCAAAGACAAACATTTCTATTTTCAGTGATCAAATCAAACTAGATTTCTGCTTCACTTTTATCCTTGATCAATATAGCCCAAAGTAAAACAAAGGGCCAGTAAATATTTGAGAGTATGGAAAATTAACATAGCCAAACAGCTTTTTACTTTCACCTGAATATTCTAGATTTACTATTTAATTGTTAACTCTGGATTTCATGTTTTGCTTTGTTGACTCTAAGAAGTCCTTCTTTTTTATTTCATAGACCCCGATTGTACATATGGAAAATTCAATGAATGGAGAAAAAAGAACCGTTAATGAATTTATTGCTATATTTTGCACTAGTGATAAATCTACTTTTAAAATTTATGACTTCCAATGAATATGTGACTGGAAAAAGAATAGTATTTGAAAAGCAATAAATATCTACTGCCCTACTCTACCACACATTATAAACTTGGCACGAAACACAGAAAAAAGTAAACAATCTTTGCTCTCTTGGTCAGTAAATCTAACTTTACTGCTGAATCAAAATTTTACAGCAAAAAGAAAACATTTGTGATACAATAGTAATTCTTTAAAAAAAAGATAACGGGTGTTGGTGTTGATAGATATGCACGGGAAACAGGATGTTGGACTCGAAAATCAATGTGACAGAATTGCTCTTTCCCAACAAAGGCCCACATACCACAAGAGCCTAGTTCATTCTATTCTTGATCACACTTCACCTTAATTCACATAATTGTGCTAATTCCTTTAAATGCCAATTGTTTGTTAGGATGCTTCTTATGTACAAAACATGGTGAGAGATATCAAGTAGCTATATTGAGGGTAGAGATGGTATGGTGTGGGGGAAGTGGTGGAAATCTCTGGTAATTCTAGGCCAAGTTACCCACTGATAATAATTCCTGTGGGTATATGTACATGTGTGTGCATGTGTGTGTGTGTTAAGGAGAGGAGGTTTTGAATGATTCCCTAACAGTTTAAAAAGTATTTATTTTCAAGCTAACAAATTGTGAGTGTATGTGTGTGTATGTGCATGTAAAGTTTTCAATTCTCTCTTGTCCTGAGATCTAAGGAGTTTATACATTTAGAATAATCTTGCAAGATTACCATCAAATCCACACTTAGATATAAGATTGGAAAATCTTCATAACCATCAGTTCTCATTAGCTCTATTTCATACTTCCAGAGTCACAGAAACAATGCATTTGAGGTAAGAATCTGAGGCAACATTGAACTAAAGAATCCCAAAAGAAGAGCATCCAATTCAATATTGGCTGAATCAGCAAAAGATTTGCAAAAGAAATAAATGTTGAACTGTGTTTTCAAGGTTAAAGAAACATTTTCCAGGAATAAAAGAGTGAATGGATGGATATTCTAGACAGAGGAAAATACATGCTCAAAGTTAGAGAATCATAGAACAGCTTGGAAAGTTCAGGGAATAGGAAGTAGTTTTGCAGTGAAGTAGGTAGGAGTCTAGAGGTTTGGGAGATGAAGTATTAGTCAAGCTCCCTACCCCCAACACACCAAAAACTCAATCTTGGATTCTTATCTCCGCTCCCTCCCTCCCTTCCTCAATATACATTCCAATTACATTCTGCAAATCTTTATCCCCAATGCTGGCCCCTCACTCTTGCTGATCCTTATGTCCAGGCAGAGTGTCGTATTAGAAAAAGCATCAATTTAGAAATGGAGAGAACTGGCTTTGAATCACTCTTATTAAATTAGTAGCTGTTGGCCTTTAAATAGCTACTGGAACACTGGGTCTGAGTCTCTTCCACTGTAAAATAGAAAAGATAATGCCTTTATCATAGCAGTGTTCTGAAAATTAAATGAGCAAGTGCCTCTTGAGAATATGCAGAATATATTTATAACTTTCAAAAATGCTAGTTCTCCCCTTTCATTACTATGAGAGAGCTCAAGAAAAAGTCATTCTTTTCAAAGGCAGATCATCCTGGTAAGAATTCCAGCTTCTTCACATATGGTCTAGGGCTTAACTCTTTTCCTCTGTTTTCTTATCAATAAAATAAAGATAATAAATCAAATCTCGGAAAGTTGTATAGATTTGATAAAATGTACCTCTCCCCTTGTCTGGCAATTGCAGGTTTTCTTCCTCTGAATATTCTCTCAATACCTATAAGAATATGCTGACAACTGCGCTTAATCTCTTCATTCAACTCTGATCAACCTCTTCATTACTGGTAATTGCATCACCATCTTCAACTCACACTCAACACATGTTATTTTTAGGCAGTCACTAGCTATTTCTGACTTCTCTCCATTACCTTAGGGATTATTAACACCCAGTGTTTTTCTAAAAGTCAAATAATAAATATAAAGAAAACTGGTGAGTTTCACTTCCTGGCTCTTCCTGGAATTCACTAGAAGACATTAATGTATATTATATTAATAAGTATTAGTAGTAAGGAGAATGGAGAGTTCAGTCTAGTGAACATTTATTATTAAAGATATAATATGGATCAGTTATTTGAAAGATTCTCAGAACACTACTCTCAAGGTTATAATTTAGTGGGAGGAAAGGAAGGACACCATGTACCAAGTGCAATACATGGTACATAGTTTGTTTCATCTTTATAACAACCTTGAAAATCAAGTAGTATCAGTATCTCCACTTTTATATAAATCCGGCTGAGCCTCACAATGATTAACTTGTTCAATGACACCAAAAAATATAGAAATGGAGTTTTCCTCAAATAGTTTTTGTTCTTACTTTAGAAAATCAGTTTGTTTCATCAGTCAACTCTTTCCTATATAATAGCATTGTACACTTATACATACTGTACTGAACAGCCTCCAGCTTCAAGAAATTTTCATACTTCATTGAGGAAAATATCTCATTATCTCCTGAATTTTATGGTTTAGCAACACAGCACACAAAGTCAAGCTAATCCTTAATGCAAAATAATGTGTGTAGCTCCCCAAGCAATTTAGGAGTATATTCAACATATCTATCTTATAATGATCAGAATAGCCTATGAAGCAACTTTTAACCCCCCAAAATGGACTCAGAGCTCTTTCCAGCCTTGAGTTCATCACATCATTAATATGTCTGGATTTTAGTAAACAGCGAGAATTCCAGGACTTTAATGGGCCAACAAAATCTTTTGAAACCTTGAAGCAATACTTAAATAAAATACATTACACAAGAAACAAGTTTTAATCTTATGTTCGAACAACAACAAATAGCAAGTCTATGAATTATCAACAGTCTTAGAATAGGATACTTAATAATTACTTCAAAATGTAGTTCTATTCTCAGCCATCTGAGTTTAAATAGAAGATCTATATGTCATGATTATATTAGAAATGTTGATAAGCGGCATTTTATAGTATTGTTTTTAGACAGGAAAAAACTCATAAGCATGGTATCAATTGAGAAACGGCTAGTCATAAGTCTATTTTGGAGCAGTGAGTAATTAAGAGAAACATGAAATGAGTAAAATTATCCTCATCTACCTTGTTGTTTCTACGAAAGGTCAAAATATGGTTCCAATCATTGGGAAGGTCTTTGTGAACTCTACCTTTACAAGTCTGATTAGAATTTTTTTAATCCCACAAAACAACAACAAAAGTAAAATCTGTTGAATAATATAATTTTTTCTCCAAATTATTTTTCCAAATTCTCTGCCAAAGCAAACACATGGTACGTGTTAGTCAGCTGGGTCTGCATCAATTCATCAGTTGTATGAAGTGCACTGGTTTTGTTGCCAAATCTATTACACTAAATCCCACTGTTTTTAAAACCTAACTCCAAACATCCCTTTAAGCTTGTAGAACATTCTAAATGTAGTTCAAGTGTACACTATTTTTAAATTACTTTTTTAAATAAAATTTTGAGAATATTCCTCTTGGATAGATACCAAATTTATAAGTTCTTCTGGTACCTGCTAACGGAATGGTAAAATATATACTTTATCTTTTTGGCATGAAGTATTGAGAAAGGGAAACCTTTTTTATTTCTGCTAAGATTTTATTTAGAGATTTCCAAAAGCAACAGGAGCTGTTAGAATATTTTAACAAAAATGTTATCAGGTGGTTGGAATCCAAAATTTTAATGCACAAATGTGTATTTTATTCTTTCTCCCACAGACTTGTCACCGAAAAAGTCATTTATTCTATCATAAAATAGAAACTACTCATTCACTCTACAATGATCTTAACCCTCGCATAAAAAATCTCATATTTATTGCTCTCTTTGCTCATTAAATATAAGGTTGGTAGTGATGATTACTATGTCCTTGATTCTAAAGAAAAAAAGACCTAAAGGAGAACAATAGTGCTTTCCTTGAATAAGCATAAATTTTATTACAGCAATAAAAAAAGCAACTATTTAACAGCCATTATGTAAATCTGCTAAAATTTTCAAATGGTTTTATTCTCAGTTAATGCCACATTCTAGCTCTTAATTTTAAATTTTAATTCAAGTAAGTCTCCAATTTAAGATACCTGAGATTCACTTACCGAATCTTAATGTTGTATAACTCAATGTAACATTATGTATCAACATTTCACTGTAAGTCAATGATTGAGAACTTTAGAGAAAACATCCACAAGCCTCCATCACCACCACATTCCCCACATCCCTGGATCTGTTTGCACGTGTTCTGTCTTTCATTTGGTTAAACTGTGTGAACTCTCTTTCATTCTTTGCTCTTAACAAAGAGCAGCCTCTCCACTTGCATTCTAATCTTATCAACCCTCTCCAACACAAGAATATCGATTAATAAATTCTTACTTCTCTCTCCTACAACATCAACTTTTCTACCTGTTGTGAATTGATCTATCAACATACAGAAATGTTATTCTCTCACCTAAAAAAAAATCCTCTCATCTCACTTCTCATTCTCCCCTCCCAAGCAAACACTCCACAGACCTCCTGCCCTTTAGAGGAAAACTCCTCAAAAGACTGTTTCTCCACAAATTCTCTAAAAAATCCACTCTACTCAAAATATAGTCAATAATATTGTACTAACTAAGTATGGTGTCAAGTAGGTACTAGACTCATAGTGATCACTTGGTCAGGTATATAAATGTCTATTCACTATGTTGTATACCTGAAACTAATTTAATATTGTATGTCAACTTTAACTAAAAAACAAAATTTAATGATATTTATCATTTAAAAAAAGAAGATAAAAAGATGTTTCTCCCAACCAGATCACTGAAACTGTTCTTGTTGAAGTCACCAATGATCCTCAAGTTGGTAAACCCAATGGCTACTTTTCAGTTCTCCTATTATTTGATCCCTCAGCAGCTTTTGACACAATTAGTCACTCCCTCTGCCTGTAAACATTTTCTTTGCTTCCAGGTTAGTACAATCCCAGTTATTTTCCTTTCTTATTGGACACACTTTTCATTCTTATTTGATGTTTCCTTTTTTATCTCTCTAACAGCCTCTCAATGTTGAAATATCCAAAGGCTCAATCCTTGTATATTTTTTGTCTTCACTACATCTCTTCCATCCAGTCTTTGTTATAACAGATGTCTCCCAATATAGCCTGAATGTCTCCCCTAAATCCTACGCCAAACTACACACATATATGCACTCGGATGTCTAATAGACATTTCAACTTCTCATGTTCAGAACTGAGCTTCTCATTTTTACCCTCCTTCCAAACCTGCTCTTCCCATGTCAATTAAGGACAACTCCATACCTGCAGTTGTTTAGAGAAAGCCCTCTCACAACTCACACTCAATCCACAGGAAATACCATTAGCTATACCTTCCCAATATATCTAGAAGCTAACCACTTCCCACTGTCTCCTCTATTAATTGCATTTCGAGGCCTCTGAATTATTGCCAATAGCCTCTTCAGTGGTGTCTCTGATTCTATCCTTTCTCTCCTTTAGGCTCTTTTCAACACTGATAAAATATAGGTCAGATGATGACACAATTCTCAAAGTCCTCCAGTTGTCACTCATCTTAACCAGAGAAAAATCCAAGTAATTGTGGTGGCTACAAGGTCTTATGCAGTCTAGCTCTCTCTGCTTGCGTTTGTGATCTTATCTTCTACAATTCCACTATTTACTTTGCTCTAGTCACCTGGCCTCCTTAATGTGCCTTAAATTTGCTTGTCATTCTCTCACTTCAGAGACTTCGCAATTTTTATTTCCTCTCCTGAAATTATCATCTCCTAAGTATTCTCATGGCAAGTTTCCTTCAGCTCTTTCAGGTTTTACCTCATACATTACTTTTTCAGAGTATTCTCTGAGCATCCTGTTTAAAATTGTAATCATCCCTCTAAATACCCTCTGTCCTCTTCCATTGGTTTATCTCTTTTTAACATACTGCATAATTTACTTATTTGGTTAGTTTCATTTCTGTCTATCACCCTGAACCTTAAAAGTTTCAAGAGAGCAGGACTTTTTGTGTGTTTCATTCACTAACATAGACCCAGTGGCTAGGGAGTTGTTTTAAACATTATAGACACTCAAAAAATATTTCAAATAATTACATAAGTAAGGAGTAAAGTTCATGGTAGTTAAGAACACAAATTTCATAATCAAGGAGATCTGGAGATGGTTCCTTGCTCTGCCTCTTGTTAGTTAAATATTTACCTTAGACAAGTAATTTTTCTGAGCACCAGTTTTTTCACTATAAAATAGATATCATGGTCCTTAGCACACATAATTGTTTTTGTGCACTTGAAAGGAAATAATAAAATTTAAGCAAAATAAAACAAAAGAGTTACTTTTGCAGTGATTCATATTCACTACCAACAAAAAATAGTAAACTAAATGTTCAACTATATATGATAAATTGCTTTAATTGACCATAATTATTTTAATAATTTTAACTTTACTCAAAAGTTATTTTTCACTAGTGCCATTTGATACTAATTTAAAAAGATTTTAAAAATTATAGTACATTTTCTCTACAGTTTTTAATTATATAATATAATTATTTAAATAAAATAGTTTTTTTATATACTTTTCCATGAAAAGTTCAATGTTCAATTTTAAAAGGTAATTATAAATATTCAACAAAAGCATTTTAAAATAATAACCATAAATTTATATGTTCATTATTTTGATGAGCTTTAAACTTAAAATGGGATTTAAAGTTGATCCTCACAGAATCGAGATTCCAGAAGTAAACTCATATTTATATGAGCAAACAATTTTCGACCAAAAAAGCCAAAAACATACAATGGAGAAAGAAAAGCCTCTTCAATAAATGGTGCTGGGAAAATTGGAAGGCCACCTGCAAAGAATGAAACTAGACTGTTGTCTATCACCACACACCAAAATTAACTCAAAATGGATTAAGGATCCCTGAATATAAGCCCTGAAACAACAAAATGCATAGGAAAAAAACATAGGAATGAAACTCAAGGGCCTTGGACTTAAAGAGGATTTTATAAATTTGACCTCTAAGGCAAGGGAAGTAAAAGCTAAAATAAATGAATGAGACTACATCAAACTAAAAAGCTGCTCAGCAAAAGAAATCGTCAACAAGATAAAGAGAGAACCATCTGAATGGGAAAATAAATTTGCAAGCAATGCTTCTGATAAAGGCCTAATATCCAAAATATACAAATAACTCATACAACTCAGTAACATCAAAAAAACAAATGATCCAATCAAAAAGTAGGCAGAGGATGTGAACAGACACTTCTCCCTAGATTACATATAAATTGCCAACAAATATTTGAAAAGATGCTCAACATCACTAGCTATTAGGGAAATGCAAATCAAAACCACAACAAGATACCATCTCACACCTATTAGACTATAATCGACAGAACAAGTAATAACAAATGTTGGAGAGGATGTGGTGAAAAAGGAACCCTCAGATTTGCTGGTGGGACTGCAAATTAGTACAGCCACTATGGAAAACAGTATGGATGTTCCTCAAAAAACTAAGAATTTTTCTACCATATTATCCAGCTATACTTCTACTGAGTATTTACCCCAAAGACTTGAAAACCCATATCCGAAAAGATATTTGCACACCGATGTTCATAGCAGCATTATTCACATTGTCCAGGACATGGAAGTAATCAAAGTGTCCTACAATAGATGATTGGCTAAAGAAGTGGTGGTAAATATATACAATGGAATATTATTCAGCCATAAGAAGAGATGAAATACTGCCATTTGAGACAACCTGGATGGACCTCGAGATAATCACGCTAAGCGAAATATCAGACTGAAAAAGTTGAAAATCACTGATATCACTTATATGTGGGATATAAACCTAAATGCAACAAATGAACAGGATAAACAGATACTCATGGACATGGACTATAGACTAGTAGTAGCGGGTGAAGGAGGCAGGGGAGGTAGATGAGGTAAAGGGAGTCAAATATGTGATGACAGAAAGAAATCTAACTATGAGAGATGAACACACAGTGTAAATATATATATATGCCTTACTGTTAAAGGGTACAGCTGAAACTTATTGGATTTCGTTAACCAATGTCACCATTAGAGAGAGAGAGAGAGAGAGAGAGAGAGAGAGAGAGAGAGAAAGAAAGAAAGAAAGAAAGAAAGAAAGAAAGAAAGAAAGAAAGAAAGAAAGAAAGAAAGAAAGAAAGAAAGAAATGAAAGTTGGTCTTCATATTGCCTGATGATGCAAGGCTATTGATCTTACAGCAGAAGTTTCTCTCACCATTTCACTTATCTATAGGATTTCTCCACTCATCTACCTCCATTTCCAAGGTAAAGGGATTGCACTTGATGAAATCTAGTTTTGGCTCCATTCCCAGAGACAAGGATTTCTACTTTCCATAGAATTCTTTGTCTGTTTATATCCCAGTATCCACAATGACTATCATGGAGTCAAGCTTCGGGCTCTAAGAAAATCAAAAATAACTGCTTTCCATAAAGACATTGAGGCCCCCTTATACAATTACTCCTCTTATTAGAGAATAAGAAAAGTGAAACTCAGATGTACAAAATGGTTTAAGTGCAAAAAGCTAGTCCATGAAAAAGTTATACCTTAAATGCTTTTTTCCAAATATGTGTATAATCATTATTGAATATTGTCAAAGGAACACTCCAAGTGCCACTGAATATCGTTTTTTGGCTATCTATCTTATAGTTTTAATCTATTGGTATGAAAAAAGCACTTCAGTTATTTAACCGTTTTTACTTACTTTTTAAATTATATTGATTGAATTCTTATTAATAATTCCTATTTTTATACAGAGTTTCTTATATTTTCCAGCCATGTTCTAAGAATAAGAGTACATGCTCTGCACCATATCCTAGCAACAGAACATGAACTTGAGTGAAGGTCTAACTCTGAAGCTCTTTCCATTAGTTACAATACCATTTGACTTATTTACATACCAGGAAGAGAACTGTATGTTTTCTATATGAAGTTGAATTTTAAAATGCAATCAAATGTACTCATTTCTCCCTTCCATTTGTGCCTCAAAATATCAAACTCCATAGCTAATCTCCAAACAAGCTTATTCCAGCATTTTTAGTTCAGATTATATTAGATGGTTTTATTAATTTGAAAAAGATGTGTTTTTAAAAACAATCATTGTAACTTTAATCCTAAAGTATGCAACATTTGTGGTTCATTTTGACTCCTAGAAAAACAGTTTGTTCACAAGTAATGTTGCCAGTTATATAAACTGTTAACTAGGTATAAAAGGAGCTTTGTATTCAGCGATAATACCTTTGTGGAACAGGAAGTGACATGTCATCTCTTGTTGTAGTAACTATACTAATATTGGCTGATGTAGTTCTCTATTTCAAATAACGTTTGTAATGCAAAAATGATTAGGTAGACATTATAAAAAGTAATCTTTTCCTCTGATTCTCTAAAATGCAACCAAACAATAGATTATTACATGTTTATTATATAGATAGGGTAATCCTCTGACAGCAGCATCAAAGTATTTCAAAAATCCTTGTATTTAAAATATTAATGGAAACTTCAATATCCTTACTGAAATAATAACTCTGAAATGTAAATTTCACTCAGTAAGGAAGATCTTTCAACAGGCATGCAGCTCTTCAATTTCAAAGGGAATGAATTAGTAAATATCTACCTTAGCAATATTGAAATAGATGAAAATAATCAGAAGAGAATCTTAATAATGAATAATTAATGTTTTAAGAGCTTATATTTCTGAAATATATCCCTTTTTGCCAATATCAGAAATGTTCTACATGCTTTTGGCTCATGATTTTGGGGTGTATATATAGAGAATTCTGAGTTGTTCAGAATTTACCAAGAGCCATGTATTGATTTTTCTTCACTTTTATCTTACCAATTATATAAAATAACTTTATATATTATAAGAACCTTATTGTTTCCTTTATGACATTCAACATTATTTCTATTGTTAAAATACTATGGTACAGTTTTAATATATTATATGCAAAACTTAAGATTTTATCATAATAAAAATTGTATTGTATATATATACTACTAGTACTTCTTAAAAATGGTAGCTAAGCGCTCATTAGATACTATAGAAATAAAACTTTTCAATAGTAAATCATGTCACTGGAATCAATACTACTTACATAATAGATGAGACTAAATGCCTACTGTATATTTATAGTCAGCATTTTGACAAGGTAGCAAATTCACTGAATCTTATGAATTAGGCTATTTCTAGAAAGTTTTTGGTATACTCATGAATTATTTACATATATTTCACTTTTACAAGACTTATTTACAAGACTGCACAAAATGGAAAAATATGTCATCTCACAGAATATTTTTAGGTTATACAAAATTACTTTTTTAATACAGAAGAAAATTTAAATAACACACACACACACACATATACACACATACATACAAAGAATAAAACTAAAATCCCCTACATCCCAAAGTACAACCCACTTTCATGGAAAGTTAGTTATGTCATATTCTACAGATTATAGATTCCAAGGATCCTAAAATAATGATGCATTATTTAGGCAAGAGAGGGAGGTATGTAAGTGAATAAATTACGAAGTCTGTAAAAGGCTATCATTTTCATGATAGCAAATATTAGCATCTAATTACCTGGGGAATTAAAAAATATATATTAGTAGAAGATAGAAAATTGGGCTTTAGTCTTTGGTATGAGTAAAGGTTTGTCAAACAATATAGGACTCAATTAATATAAAACATTTAGGCTTTCTCTTGTACTATATATATGGTGGAATCTGGAATTTCACATAGGAGAGAGATAGCAGATTGAGATTTTAAAATAAAAAGAAAAAATCTAAAAATAGAGTGAAAGATGGATTTAAAGGCATAGATGGCTACTATAAAAGAAGTTAGAATTACGTTTATTGAAAATTTATATGACTTAAATTAAGGCAACTCCAGTTAGGATGGAAAGAAGCAGATATATATAGCACACACTTGAAGATACATTTTGATAGCATCTGTTGTGGGAGAAATTTACATAATCAAATGCTGGAGATCATCATGATTTATGGTCTGTACAAAGTGAGTCTCAGGAAAGACTTAAGAGTAATGTCCAGAGTAATGTCATACACACTAAAAAAAATAAAAAAAAAAGATCTAAAGAAGTTCTATATGGTCTGTTGAATGTCAGTTACCATAGATGGATTACACATAGTGATGCCTGGAAATGTGTCACTGGGCTCAGTGACCTGAGTGAAAGCAGTTTTCTTAGAATGACAGGAATAGAAATCAGATTATATTGGTTTGAGGAATAAAGAGAATAGTTGGAAAAGTTGAACTGGGAGTGGAATGAGACTATAACTTTATAGAGTTAAGCAGTAAAAGAAAAGATGGCAAAAGTGTAACAGAGCAGGTTGAAGGAAAATTTCAAAAGGCTGTGAGAGCTTAAGTAGGCTAAGAAGACAGAACCAGTGGAAAAGTGACCAAAGACTCATGACAAAGGAAAGAATTTGTGAACCGAGTCCTCAATGAGGCAGGAAGTGATAATAATTCATAATAGTGGTAGTGGCTAATAGAAGTTCATACTGCATAGCAGTCAGTGTCCTTCACGTTTTCAATGTTTTAATTAATGTAATCTGTTTCAGAACTTTATGAAGTACATGTTTTCATTGTATCCATCTTAGAGATAGAGAAACTACAGTATAGCACAGAGGCTAAACAACTGCCCAGTTGAAGAGGGAAAATTAGAACCCAGGCGGTTGAAAACCAAAGACTGTTCTCTTAACTTCTGTACTCTACTGCCTCTGAGGACTTTGGAAAGAACATAAAACAGATTGTTTTAAAGCAGGAGAGAAGGAACTATTGGGTGACATCATAGGTATATACATAACTGGAGGACAGAGAAGTACCCACTTGATAACTAATATTTTCTCCATAAAGCAGAAAGTAATACCATCTGTTGATGATTAGGTATTTGGATAAGGTAGACAGGTTAAGATCATGGTAAATTCTTAGAGATACCAGCTAGAGTAGCTTGAAAACAATTGTGACCATCAACTATCAATCTATTTACTAAATTACCCAATTTGCTCAAGATTATCCAGATAATAAGTGCTGAAGTTTGAATATGAATGGAGGTCTATCATCAATGTCCAGGTTCTTTCACTCCACCACACTACCTCAGAAAAGAATGGAAAAGGGGGTCACTAATGGCAAGTAGAAGTAATACTGAGAAGTATTGAGAGCAACGCTTAGTATGAAAATCAAAATTGTTGTATAGCATCAATCTGCATAGGTAAACAATGCTCCACACCAACACAAGACAATTTTTGAACCTGAATTAGAAAGAGATAGTGACTGCTTTTAACTGTGGTAGGGAACTAACTGGTTAGGTGAGAATGGTGGAAGCATAAGGAGTAGAGGGAAAAGGTAAAGCCAGTAAGAAACTGTTTAACTAAGAAAGAGGATAGGTTATGGCCATGAGGACACATGTCAAGTTAAGAAGAAGAAACAACATGAGAGAGATGGAAGGATTATAGGCATTAAAAGGGAGTGAGATTTCCAAATTTAAGATTTTTTCAGATCGAGTTCAATAAAGTTTGACTGGAAAGGAGAGTTTCTCAAACTCTTAAGCAACTGTTTAATTGTTTTCAGGTTTTTGCGCATTTCTAGAGCCAGTCTAGTTTGTTTATCTTAATTCTAGTGACACCCTTAAGACTTCATAAAAGATTATTTCAGTATTCGTGAGCTAAAAGCTATATGGAATAAGTCTTTCTTATCTTAACTACTGATGTTTCAAACTATAAAAATTTTTATTAAACTTATTAGGGTGACAGTTAATAAAATTATATAGGTTTCAAGTGTATAATTCAATAATACGTTATATATATATATATATCTATATTGCATTGTGCATTCACCACCAAAGTCAAATTTCATTCTGTCACCATATATTTGACCCTCTTTACCCTTATCTACCTCTCCTCTGCCCCCTTTCCCTCAGGGAACCACTGAACTGTTGTCTGTGTCTATGAATTTTTGTCATTCGTCTGTTGCTTTCAGTTTTATATCCCACATATAAGCAAAATCATATGTTTCTCAACTTTTTCTCTCTTTCTGATTTTTTTCACTTAGCATAATAATCTCAAGATCCACCCATATTGTAACAAATGGCAATATTTATGAATGTTTTTAATTCTGATTTTTTGACATTTGTTTATTAGGGTGGGTAGTTCTCACCTGCCTTTGAAATCCTATCAAAAATACTGAGTTTGATGCCAGTATTTTATATTCCAATCAGTGGCTACAAAGTCCAAAGTGAAAAAAGTACAATCACCCTGTTTGGTTGGATCAACCATCATTGCAGAACTTGGACAGCATAGACAACAAATAATAATTTTTTATTACTAGAACTTAATTGACAGAGCATGTACCTTCTAGTAAAAACTAATAATTCATGATTACAAGTATCACATTATAAATAATCATTTTTAACCCTACATCCTAAAATGTGGCATGCAAATAAACCATCTGAGATCATTGTTCTACCCACCTCAATTTACCAACAAGTTAATATACAAAATTTATTGTAGTTAGTTGCAGCTGCCAAGACCTGAGCAGCTGCTCAGCTAAATATTGTGTCCTGACCACTTAAAGTCTTTGAAAGAAGAGAAGATCTTGACATTACAGCTTAACTGATTTCCTGATCAGCTTAATCTATCTTAATTTGACTCAAAAAACATTAAGTACTATGGCATAACAGATCATTATAGCAAGATTTGCCATGTCATATATATTTTTATATAATAGTCTAAAATGACTATTATTGCAGTTAATTTTTCTGTATAAACATATGACATTGATGATTATCAGAAATGCACTCCTATATAAGTAAGAAACATGTTCTTTATACCTTACCTCTACTGTGAGAGGCAAACTTTTATACAGAAAAATATTTTAAAAGACATAAGAGACAGGCATAATAAGCAGTAAAACTTGGTGAAGACTAAAATAGATATCTTAGGTTTTACATTCCATATGCCTGAGTATACCTGATTATCTTCTAACACTGATTTGGTAATGTTCTGCTTTGCCTGCCTTTTAAATATTGGAAAGAAATATGTTTCTACTATACTTCTCGAAAATTTAATTCTCCTCCAATCTTTAATGCCATGTACAACCTTTGAATTTTTTCTCACGGTGAAGTTTTACTTGTTGAAATTTTTCTATTATACTACAATAAAACTTTATATATTGAAATAAAAATATATACCCTCCACAACAAAATAGCTACCTTAACTGATAATATTTTACATATGTGGATAATGAGATGACTTAAGCTATTTAAAAAGGAATAGTAACTCAAAATTACACCCAAGAGAAATCATTCCCTTGTTAAAGATGGAAGAGATAAAGCACAATGACCTTCAAAAGTAAAATCAGAACTTTAAAAAATGGCAACTGCTTTTTGGGTTGTAGGACATGAAGGGAAGTGTGACCTACTTAGAAATATTTTTTAAAAGAACAGATTCTCAAGAATTTTATAAGCTATCATTATTTGCTCATGCTGTTCATTTTTTATTTTTTCCCTTTGTTCTTGTTTTTCATTCATTTACCACAATTTGGTACCAGCTTCAATGAACATATTTCTTCTGTAATCTAGAATTAATTGAGTACGTTATACAAATGCAAATTTTGAAGTTGATATACTTTACGCTGAGACAAAATTTAGAAACACATAGGTGTGTGTGTATGTGTGTGTATATCTTATTTTATTTAAAACTCAGGAAAATGATCGTTACTATATTTCCAATGAAGAGTGCTTAAAATAAATTTAATAAGGTATAATACCTTATAAATTGCTTCTTTAAGACTAAATCTAATTTACATATGATGGTGCCCACTGGTAAATAAGCATTAGCACCATCACACCATCATACTGACTTTATGCTTTAAGTAAGGTAAATGGAACTTTATTGTGAAACTATTTTGACACTATTGTTAGGAAAATACAGAAGATTTGTTTTTTTACTAAAGTGCTTTATTTGCTATAAAAAAATTTGCTATGCTATAACTTGACAAAGCAGAATGTTGGAGAAAAAGTTTTTTCACATGGGATATTTTATGAACAGGACAAACAGAGACTCATGGATATGGACTATAGACTAGAGGTTACCAGAGGACTATAGAGTAGTGGTTACTAGTGGAGTGGGGGAGGAGGGGAGAGGTAGATGAGGTAAAGGGGGTCAAATATGGGGGGGTAGGGGGACGGCAAAGTGGGTAAAGGGGATCAAATATATGGTAGCTTAAGAAAACCGGAATTTGGATAGTAATGACACAATAGGATATATAGATGTTAAATTATAATGCACACTTGAAAATTATATAATTGGATTAACCAATGTTACCCCAATAAACTTAATTTAAAAAAATGAGATGTTTTGGCCCTGAGATCGAAGTGGAAAAAAAAAATCAGAAGAAGCACAACAGAAGCTGCTATGAGTAAGAGTAAAACATACCATTGATTATTCATTCAACAAGCATATGTTTTTAATTCACATCACAGTCCAAACAGGTTTTGCCAATTGGTCTTCCGTGTTGATTTGGAATCTGGTTCTCCTGTGTTGCTGACTTCTTCCATGAGTTGATAATATTTGCTATTAGTGCATAAAGCAATATAAACTACAGTAAATATGAATAAAAATAATCACTAAAGTACTTGAATAAGGGTAACAGTATTTCACTGCTTTGTAAATTGGCAGAGAGACTGCTTAACAGCTATGTTTCTAGTATTTTGTTCTTAATAAAATAATCATTAGCAAAAGTAATAGATATATATTCTGAAGCATAAAAAATCATTTTTAAAAATTGTTAGGTGAGGCAGTTTTCTTTAACTATATGTTTATTATACACAAACTAAGAAAACAAATAGGCATGATATGCTACAAATATGTACATACTAGACATACAAGAAAATGAAACATAAATGATAAAAAAATGAAAATTTCCAGTAAGTTTTGCCTTTTATACCTAAAAGGCTTTTCTTATGACAGGAAATACAAAACATTGGTAAATTATATATTTTTGTTTCCTCCCAATTGGTCACTAAGTCAACAAACTAAGAGCAAGAGTGTCAAGTCATTTTCAGTAAATATAAAACACAGATCATTATTTATGAAGAGTATCCAGTGGGTGCATTTTGATCAGAAGTAAGGAAACAATTTCCAGATGTAAAGACTAGGTTTCCTCTTGGTAATTAAGACTGCCTGCATTCATCCGAGGTCTTTCCTTGCATGAAAGCGCAGTTTTTCTTTAACCAGTTGATTGCTTATATTTTCATGCATCTCAAAACAAAGCATCACGGGCAAAATTTTGCATTTGGGACAGAAAAACAAGCAACTATATGTAATAATTATTCTCAATTTATTTTGCTTATTAAATTAATTAATTTTTGAATGTTCATTATTATCTAGTTTCCTCGAAATATTCTGGGAAATACAAAAATGCATACAATCCTGCTTTATGAGACTTAAACAAACAGTTAAGGAGACTAATAGATTATAAACAGTTAGAGAATAATAAAAGATTTTTAAAAAGAATTTTTAAAATAGCAAATTGAGTTAGTAAGATTTAAGTAAATTTTTTTTTGAGGATAAAAATCAAATGTCATAAAATTTTCCCATTGATTTTAGAAAGGTATAACATTCTAGATTGGAAAAGCCATTTGTGTTTTGCTGTTACTATGATGAACTGATGATGTCTCTTAGTGACAAGTTCTATTTCATTAAGTAGACCTTTTTCTTCTAGGAGATGAATCTGTCTGAACCCTTAATCTATATGATGATGGCAAATGTCTTTCAATCATTGTTGTTTGTCCTAAATTCTGTAGTTAGTATTTTATTCCTCCATCAATGTATAAATATCACTTCGGGCCTGTTAAATTTTTATTGATCTCTTCCACATCAGATTAAAAAAGAGAAAACACTCAAATAAAATCTTTTATCACTGTAAGGGCTATATTTAATGTAATAAATCACATTCTGCATCTTGACATCAAAACTCTATTTCTCAAGTTTCTTTAAACTCAATTCATAGCTCCTCAAGCCTTTTAGGAAGAATAAAAAATTTAAGCAAAAAGTAATAAAAATCAGCTCATTTCAGAGAATTTAGAGACTAATACATTTTATGTTTCTTTACTTACAAGTGAAAGAAATAAAAGTTAATTTCTCCAGTTTTCAAAGAAATATAAGACCTCAGAAAAGGATGAAGCTCTAATATGTGAGCAGTTGTTGAAGAACACAACCACAGACAGCAAAGCCCATAACATATAACGGGTGATTGTGAGACTGCTGTCACACTCACACACACACTTTCTGTGCATAATTGAAATTGATTTATTACAAACATCAATAATTATGCATAACTACTCTAAAAATGAAAAGGAGTCTAAAACTACTGAATGAGAAAGAAAAAGAGAGAATTAGCTGTCTGATCCCCAAAACATTCATCTCTTGCCCCTACTGCAAATAGCACATTTTGATAAGTCTGTAAGTCTGTGTGCTTTGTGGGATAAAACACATGAAGGGTTTTTAAAATGTAAATCATTAAAAAAAAGCCAAAATGAGTTCTTTATTAAATTATTTGAGGATAAACATACCAAGGGATCCAATTTCTCTCATATTACAAGCACCTTTATAAAAACAAAGGATACATGCAAAACATATTTGGGGCTTGGGGGACCCCCAAATTTTTAAAAACAACGTGGAAAATCAACCAGAAACCAAGGCCCATCTCTAGAAGATCCACCATTGTCAAATTCCCTCAGATAGTTCTTGGAAATCAAATCAAAGTAGACTGAAATAAAGGGGAAAAATAATAAATAATTAAAATTAAGATCTAGTTCTTGAATTGATTGATCTTTACCAAGTGGAAAAAATCTTTAAAAAATATCAAACCTGAATGTTAACAGCCTGATCATTAAGATATGTTAGGTCACTCTGATAATGTAACAGGAGTCTAAGGGTATAATGATTTAAGGATACTAGAAATTGATTGAAAACAGGGAGGTGGGGATGAAAGAGGGAATGGGGGGTGCAGAGAGAGGATGATGATGAGGAGGAGGAGGAGTATTTGACAATAAATTAGTTACATAAGCCAGTAGACATGAATTTCTTTCATGTAAAATTGAAATAGAACAGAAAGAGATCAGCCAGCCAAACCAAAACCACTAAAAAGACATCTGCAAATCTCTTTTAAAATCTGTTGCAAGCAAGAAAAAGAGAAAACTACCCTTTCTTCTGGGGCAATAAAACATAGAAAGCTCCATCTGAAATAAGGGGAAAAAGACAAAAAATTAAAAATAGTTTCCTAATTATCCTTAAGTATTCTGTTATTACAGAAAAAATTAAAATCATTAGTGTTTAGCCTACATATATAAACACCCAGTAACATCAAAAATTAACCCACTAATTAAGTTAACCTCCAATCTAGGTATGGAAAATTGATTATTTTCTCATTTTACAAAGACAAATTCAAAGTTCCAGTTTCAAGCTGCAATTTGAGCAAATTTTATAAGAAACTAAAACATTTGTAAAATAAGGTAGGCTCTTATTTTTCTTCATTGTTTTCTTTATTTTCTTTATTGTTTAAAAACAATGAAGAATTCACATTATTTCATTGGCTTAAAACATCAAAATATATTTTTGACAATCTTTGTTCCTCATTTAGTTATAAAGGTTCTAAAAATAGCTTTAAAACTATCCCATCACCTGGAAATTAGCTCATTTTTAGTATTTAGGTTGTTTTACTAAAGATGTAAGATAGGACATAAACTTTCAATAGTTTAAAATGTAAGACTGGAAAAGCTTACCAGTAATCTTGATAAATAAGGTGGTATACCTCATTAACTAAGGGGAATCTTGCTAATTTAAAATATTTATTTGCTGCCTGAATAAGACAAGTTTATAAAATCATACCTTTTAGCTTCCAAAACTTTAGCATTCTGTTAAGGAAGACAGAATTGAAAATAAAGCATGAACTAACAACCTTAAACAGCCTTAAAATCTGCCAAGATGTTTTTCTAGTCAGCTAATTATTCATAGTCATTTTTAATTTCCTCTAATCAAATCTCCAGTTTTCTCCATAACCTACCCCAGATCTCCCGTTTTGTTTAATAAGTGATTATGCCTCCTACCTAGCAAAGAAAGTACATGCCTTGAGACAGAGACTTCATCCCCCACAGAGAATCTATATACCTATTTGTTTTTATGCCCATGCTTTTCTCCCAGTCTACTGATAAAATATCTAATCTGTTTGCTGAAGGTCATCCTCTGTTACTTTACCAGGAACTCTCTTACTTGTTATATGCTCCCCTTGCCCCATTTTACATCAATATGATAAACAGTTCAAATCTCTCTTAACTTTAAAATCACTCATGGGTATGGCTTTATATTCATGATTTCCCTTTCTTCACCTCTTTCTTGCCTTTCTACAGTCAGGGTTCTATTTCAAACTTTCACTAAAGTAATCAGCATACTCCATATTGCTGAACATAGCAGTGACTCTGCAGTTTTCATTATGCTTGAGCTCTCAGCAGTAAAGCCTAAACGGTTCACCACTCCTTCTCGAAACACTTTTTTCTTACAGCTTTTGTGTCACTGTCTGTTCCTGGTTTTCCTCCCACCTCCCTGCACTCCGCCCTTCAGCACTCTCCATGGAGGAGTCATCCTCTTTTGTCCAGACTTTCAATGCTAGAGTTCTTTTAGACAAGGTCTTAGCCCTCTTTACATACATAAAGGGGATTAGTCTTTTATAATAACAAATTTCTAATAGTAAATGAGATGAGGAAATTAATTATTTTTTTACAGGAAAAAAAAAAAAAACACTGAGGCTCAGGCTCAGAGAAGTACGGTGATTTATCCAAGTACTCAGGAAAACACTTCCTCCCCAATCCAGATGCTTCTTTGTGGAGAGACCTCTATTAGAGTAGCATTTCTTGCCTCTTCCTAGAGTCTTACATACTCCTCTACATAGCAAGAAGAGAAACTGTCTGATTTATGAATTTAGAAGAAACTGGAAATACTCAGATTCACCTAAATCTTCTCTCTCTTTGGAATTTGCCTGCTAAAATTAAACATTCATCTACTCTTTTGTGACATAAATTTAAAAGGATAGTTCTTCATGAGAAAGGTTTCTCATTGTCTAGCTAATCTATGACTGAAATATGAGAATTAAGGATAAAATCTGAGAAAGCCTTCTGGGCCAACAAATCTGTTATCAAGTTCTCCAACAGCTTTGAAGGAGAAAGGTATTACTTTATTCTCTTTCTACCTGATGTTTTTATGTTTCAGTTGATTTAGAACATGGATGGAGAAAACAATTTTTTATATATTAATTTCTATAAAATATTTAGGCAAATAACACACAAATATATAGACAGGAATATTTTTAAGACCTCCAGAATTAAAAATAATTTAAATGTGTACAGCCGACAAAAACTTCTTGATCTCTTAAATGCTTACAATATCAAATAGATGGATATTTGATCATCAACAAATAAGGACAGTAATAGATTATAACCCAATGAATAAAATAAGAATCACAAATCTACTTGATAATAAATGCATAGATGGATAAACAGATAAAGGAGAAGGGAAAGCTTTTTCTTACATAAAATATCAAATGGCAAATATAGAAGGAACAATGGTATTAAAAAAAAGTCACCATTTTGCAACCATCAGAGTAAATATATGTTTAGGCAAAAATCATCAATTCATGCTAAACAACTCAGCAGGGGGAAGAGGATGAATTTCATGAGGAACAGGATATTTACATAGCCTCAAAACATCTCTCCACAAATCACTTACTAATTGCAAAATGAAAAATAGTAACTACACAGTGGAGAAAATGGAACCACTGTAGTCAAATGATCAAAATTAGTATCCCCTACAGAGAGTAAATAGATTCATTTAATGTGGATATACTACCCTGAGCATGACATGTAATCACTTCTGTGGTAGTTCAGCTAAAAATTTGTAATCTAAATCTAATAATAGGGACAAATAAGACAAATTCAAACCGAGAAAAATGCAACAACATAATTGGACTGTATTTTTATAAACTGCCAATGTCCTACAAGACAACAAAAAGACTGAGGACCTGTACTGCACTACATATGGCTAAAGAGATGTGACAACTGAAGGCAGTAGGTGTTTCTAGACAGGGAAATAGTGTTATCAAGAAGATTATATGGGTAATTGACAAAAAAAGAATGTGGGCTATAGATTAAGCTAATGTATTAATGTAAAATTTCTTGAATTTGATGACTATACTGTGATCATACAAGAAAATATCCCTCTTCTTAAGTGAACTTTAAACTATTAAAAGATAAAGGAGCATGATAAAATCTACTTTTGAGTTGTTGAGAATTTTTTTTTCTGGAAAAAATATCTGTGGGAGAAGGAACAAACTAAAAATGGCAAAATATTAAATATTTTGAATGACTCAATGTTCCTCCTCTCTTCAGATGACATCTGACTGGGTGAGGGAATGTGTACCATCCCCATGATGGTCTGAGGTGGGCACTGATATAGCAAGAAGAAATCTGGCTCCTGCCTAGTTTCGGTGGGGTGAGGCTCCTCTGCTCAGCTTTCTGCACAGGTAGTTGTGAGCTGGTTTTGGGGGATTCTCCTATGGAATTGCAGCTTTCCCCTGAGAAAGGCTTCATTTTCCCTCATCTTCTTAGAGACCCACTTATTGCTCTCGATGTTCCTGTAGTCTTCTCCTCCACCTGTTAGTGTGGATATGAGGGTTGAAAGGCTTTGAGCTAGAAGAGAAAGACTGCAAAAGAACACCAGCATCTGATCTCCTTGCTCGCTCTTCCCTCCTTCTCCTTAATCTGCTAGAGATTAAAGAAGCAGACTTTTCTTTTATTCCTATATATATATATATATATATATATATATATACACACACACACACGTGTATGTGTGTATGTGTGTGTGTGTGTGTGTGTGTGTGTATATTATTTATTTATCTATCTATCTATCTATCTATCTATTTATTTATTTTATTTATTTTTTTGGGGCCAAATTTTCCCTCTCATATCCCTTCCCAGTTTACAGATTTGTGATTCAACCGCAGGACCCAATGCAGGGAGAAACACCCAATAAAGGATCATGAAATAGAGTTGGGAATAATCTAGTGAACCCATTATGGGAATATAAACATTTAAGTATGTCTCCTAGTTAGGTGTGAGTCCAGGACTAAGATAGACTGCTTTTTGCCAGCACTATTCTCAAAAGACAACTCTGCCCTGTCACTATTTGGAGGCAAAGAAAGGCATTAGAGTTTTCTTATGAGTGTTTGACTTTTTAGCCACCAGCTTTTCTCAGTAATCAGGAGTATTTAAATTCAGTCAAAGTTCAATTAACTCAGAGCAAACAAACAATAGGAGAGGGTGATCACCCTGCTCCCACCATAGCTCCATTCTGGCACATAAACATGATCATGTGTGATAAGCACTTGCATGGGAGAAATCCCCCTTTCAACATCCAAGGTAAAGTGATTAAACAGTACCAAATATCTTTGCTCCCAAGTTGACCTGCTGTAGCCTAAACCTTCCATATGTTCCTTTTATACAAAGTTCCATTTAGTAGTTTCTAGCATATATTTTAAACATAATATACCATTTTCACTAATTTCATAGTTAATAATTAAAAACTAAAAATTATTTGAGCATATGCAGATACCCTTACATACTCAAATTGAGTTAAAGGCCTGATATGCCTAAGGCAGAAGTATGCTATTTTCCTTTCATTTCCTTAAATTCCATCTCTTTTAATGTTTTTTTTTCCTTGCGCATAAACAAATTTGTGGCCAAAGAATATTATCACACAGGTAACTTAATGAGGCTTTTTCAGAGTCAAAAAAGAAGACAAAATATAAACAGAAAATTAAGCTTATTACCATAAAGTAAAATCATACAAATACAACGAAGATCAGATAAACTATTGGAAACTTTATTTGAAGCAAAGAAAAAAAAAAGTCATTGCATGGGTGAAAGGCAGTGAGAAAGAGGAAAGAAAAGTTCAGGTAATTATGAGCTTATATCTTAACATAATCTTTGACTTACTAGACATAATACTGAGTATTTTATCTAATTAAATATCTGTAGTACACAGTTTGAGAAAGAGCCTTAACCTTTAAATAAAATAAGTTTCCTAAGAAGTTCTGGTCTGTTGGAAGGAGGAAAGTCCTGTTATGCACATCCTTAATCATAAAAAGCAATTACATTTTTTGGTATGAATAGGTTGAAAGGTGATTTAACTAAAAGATCAATTATCAACATCTCTGGCCTATTACTTTGTTTGATGCTTTTTTGTTTTTCCTATGGGGGCGTACTTTTAAAGTGTTTCAAGGAGGTATTTATTTTCATATATCCTACATGAAATTAAGATATCTACATAATGCATATTAATTGTCTTAGTTAGCTCAGGCTCCCATAACAAAATTCCATAGACTGAGTGGCTTAAACAACTGCAATTTATTTTCTCATAGCTCTAGAGGCTGAAAAGTCCAAGATCAAGGTCCAGCAGTATTCGTCTTCACGTGGGAGCTCTCTTCTGAATGAAAGAGAGAAAGATTTTTCTATTCTTATAAAACCACAGTCCTATCAGATTAGGGCTCCATCTTTATTAACTCATTTAATCTTAATTATCTCCTAAAGACTATCTCTATAAGTCACACTGGGAGTTAGAGCTTCAACATACAAATTTTGGGGTGGGGGACACAATTTAGTTGATAACATTAATCAATCAATCAAGTTTCTTAGAAATGGTCTTCAGGATTATACAAAACTATTTTCTACTAATACTTCTTGATCCAAGTAAAAATTAAATAAATAATTAGTGTCTCAATTGAAAATGATGGAGTCTGGAATTGTGCACTCTTGCTGTTGATCCCAAGGTTGAAAAGTAAATATTAGTAATTTTCTAAGCCTGAAGGATATGTTCCCAAATGTTTGAGATCGTGATCATTAGTTAACAGGTCATTGCTAGTATAATTATGGGTTCTTCACATCTGAAAGTTGAATGTCAAAATATGTTTTCTTTTCTTCTTCTATGTTTTTAATCTAAGGTTTAAATCTCTATGTCTTAACAAAAACCCTACTGAGTTTATCTTGACATTTTATCTTAACAACAGGAGTCAGTTTTCCTCACCATGAAGTCCACTGGGCTTATGGAGACGCCAGCAATCATCAAAGCCAGAGTCAAGCAATGAACTGGCAAAAAGTATGTTATGAAATTCTTTTGTCAAATTCACTAATAAAACAACACCAATAAAAACAAAGACGTGTTCCTTTTTTCCCTTATTCTTACTTTGACTTTTACATTCTCATTTGGATCCTTACATGTAGGACTAAGCAACATCAGATTTGACTTTTTGGAATTATAAGCTCTTTTCCAAAATATCTGAAACAAAGAGCAGGTATTTTCATGTTGTAATTTGATATCTACTTGCTGAGAGCAAGTGGTGTCAGAAAGCAATGCACCTGGCCTTTCTGCCTTCTGAATGACAAGACTTGAACAAATTTATATAACAAACTGAAGTTCTCCATGAATAAATAATTTCTGTGTCATATTTGAAGATTCAGGTGAAAAAGTTAAAAACAGATTGCAGGACATCAAATATTTTACCAATTAAGAACACATTTTTGATTGTGGATCTGATCAGATAAAAGTTAAATTTTAAGCAATATTATGAAAACAATTTATTTTTAAAAACTGTTACTGATTGTTCGTAAAAATCAAGAACATGTATGAAATGCTTTCATCACATCCCACAATTAGCCATCCAAATGGCATTTTCTCTATTTGTTTTAACCTATTAAAAAAAAAAAACAGTATCTGAAAAAAAATCAGAATATCAGAGATAGTTTTTATTTTTTTGCAACCACATATGTTTTGAAGGTGCACTTATGAGCACTGTCACTGTCAAAGAGAAAAAAATGGAAGAAAAATGGTTTAGATGAGCAGCCCTGTCTAATTGATGTGGATATCTCAGCCATCTGATAACATATGGCAAATAGGAATAGTGAAAAAGGAAGGACATGGAAGAAATCAGAAAGTCAACTTTCTTCATGGAAAAAAATTCAGTGTCAATCCATTGTTGCACAATTGATGGGGAATGTATTTCCTCCATGAGATCTCTTTGTTCATTTTATTTAGTTTCTAGTATATAAATGAGTTAGAGATGGTTCTTGTCTTTTAGTCCATTTGATGTTTATTTCTTCACAACATGTTAAGACAATTAGTCCAAGCCCACCAGCCCCAAATTCAAATTCTTACACATTCATCCAAATGCTTTAAACATACTCCAAATAAGCATATTTTTAGCCATTTAGAGCCTGAATGCTTTGCATATCCCACAAAACAGCACTCGACATCTGACAGTCATAGATAAGACAAATCCTGTGGCTACAATGATTACCATTCGCTGTTGCCCTTCTAGGTTCTCTGACCCAGAATCACCCCACTGCATTCACTGTGCTTTTGTGAGACAGCACTTAAACACCATCACCACCTAAACACATAATCCCTCTCTCTCCTAGAAGTTTTTTTTTTTCCCTCTTTCCCTTCTGGATGGTGGCCCTGTGCTACTGCCTCTGAAAAGTCCCCTGTTGCAAGGGATTTCCCCTCTCATGCAACCATGTCCAAGCTTGTTATGTTACTGTCATCTCATGGTCCTGTCTTTTCCTTGATCAGTCTCAAAATGCTCAAATTCACCACAGTTTCCTTAAGTATACCGTGGATGCATGGAAATCTGAAATATAAAATTATGGTTGTATCTGACTCACCAATAAACAAAGGAAGGACAATGTCAAAACTAGGTGGCAATATATGTGACCAATTAAATTATAAATCCACATTTAATGGATCAGAACTGAAAAAACAGTGGATTGTGCAAAAACTATATAATTCAAAATATAATTACAAGCAGTTTAATTTGATATATCAATTGGAAGCAAATGAAAGAGGAATTAGGTAGCATGACAATTTTATTTATTTTAGTAAAAATGTTGAAAAATTTGGGGATATTTCTATTTCTCTGTAATAGAATAACAAACGATAAGAAAACTACACAGATCAGGGGTTGGAAAACTTTTTCTGGGAAGGTTCAAATAGCGTTTTCAACTTTGCAAGCCCCACACAGTCTCAGTCTCCTTTTCTACCTCCTTTATCCCCTCTCTTCTCCTCCTTCTCCTCCTCTCCTTTCTACTCTCCCTCCCTGAAAAGAAACAGTATATACAAATTTTCACCTTTGGCAAGGCATGAGAGGATTAGGTGATCACTACAAAAGTGGAAGTAAGAATAAATTACATTAAATTTTAACAAACTCTTAAATGTTGAGAATTGACTAGCATATAAGTTTGGAAAAACTGAAATCCCTGGAAACAAGTATATTTTGCACTCACTCACAAACATTTTTTCATGAGCCAATTCCATGAAAACTTACAGTCATGGCAGGAAACTGAAGAGAGCCTCCCTCAATAACACAGTTATGCAGGTGATTAGCTACCTCTGAGGAACAAGAACAAAACTTTTACATAGTTTTTCAGATCTTTCTCTCAAAAACACATATTAAGTTGCTGTAGTAGAGCAAGGAATTGCTACTGCTCTTAGGATCCAGGCAAAACTTTTATGTTTCTGGAGAAGAGAGGCATAACGCATTTGCCTCTGAGGATGAGTAGGAATCCCTCCTGTCTCCAGCACACAGACACCTCCACTGTTTTTGATGGATGAATAGAAAGGGAAAAAGCAAAATTTTTCTACTCTTTGAACAGGAGCAGGTAAACATCCTGGACTCAAGATCCTACAGTGAGTGATACAAGGCAGGGGTGTGCTGTGAGTGGGAAGGAGCAGGAAATACTCTCCCACTCAAGAGTCTCAAAATATGCAAGGCAGGGTTTGGCAGACATGAGAAAGAGGGACAGGTCTATATGAAAACTTTACCCCAAAACCCAGGAGGAGAGAGCTTATCTAAGAATGGAGGTAGACCAGAATAACAGCTGCTACTTGTAACATGAGTAGCAATCAATAGCAATCTATTTCTTGAGGAGAGGTAAGAACATAGAAAGAGATCCCCTCTGTAGTGTAGGCATGAAGAGACTACTGAAAGCTGAAGGTGAATCCGGAACAGTGAGATAAAACCCTGTAGCATTCCAGGCTCCAGTCCTAGCACAAGACAACAACAGCTCACCACTATAAAAAATTTAAAGCCTATGGTACAATAAAGGTTAAAATATCAACAACCACACCCCCATTCAGCTCAAGCTCTGAAAAGATTGACTCAACCCTCAATATGAACTACCTGACAGAAGAGATGTGCTGATTTCTAAGAGTAATAAATTTTATCTCAGTTTCTACTGTTCTTTTGTATATAACATCTGGAATTCAATGAAATATTACAGAACATGCAAGAATACAAAGGGAAAAATTTATTGTCAAGAAATAAATCAATCAATAAAATAAAACTTAGAGACATTCAATATGTTGCCACTATCAGACAGCAACTTTACAATAAAGAGAAAGCAGATAGAATATCCAAGAAGTAGAGGCCAATATTAAACACTAATATTCATGACATTGAGTCCCAGAAGAAGAAGAAAGAAAAAACTGTACAGAAGAAATATTTAAAGATAACCAACACTGCAAAGAGAAACAAAGATAACAATTATAGACTTATCAAAGACTATACAAGCCAAAACACAATACAATGGCATTTTTAAAATACTGATAGGAAAAAATGTCTCCTCAGAATTGTATACCAAGTTAAAAAAATTTTTAAGTTAAAGTAAAATAGACTTTTTTCAGACATAAAAAAAGGAAGAATTTATTACCACCAAACCTGCATTACAAAAAATGTTAAAGGAAGTTCTTCATTCAGCAGTATTATGAGACCAGCTGGAAATCCGAACTTATGCAGAGAAATAAAGAGTGCCAGAAATAGTAAAAATAAAGATAAACATAAAGATATTTTTCTATTTTAATCATTTTAAAAAGATAAAAAGCCCAAATCAAAAATAATAATGAATTGTTGTGTTTATATCATCTGTAGAAGTAAAATATATGATAATGATTGTATAAAAACTGAAATGGAGCAAATGAAATAAACTCTGTATAGAGGTAAATTATAGTTAGTAAGATATACATGGCAAACCCTAGACCAACTACTTAGAAAAAAAGAGGTAGAACAAATAAACCAATAAAGAAGATACAACAAAATCATTAAAAAAAATAATCAGTCCAAAAAAATAGCAGTGAAAGGACAACAGAGACAAACTGATGAGACAACAGAAAACAAATAGGAAAATGATAGATATATGCCAATACTATTATTAAATTAATAATTATGTTAAATGTAAATTGTCTAAACTTCAGTTAAAAGGCAGAGAGCATCAAGTTAGATGAAAAAGAAATAAGCAACTGTATGTTGTCTACAAGAAACCTCTTTGACTATAGATGTCAATAAATAAGAAATAAAAGGAATGAAAATATGTATTATTCAAAATTGATTAAAACAAAGTTAGAATGATTAAAATTTATCAAAATAAACTTTAGAATAAAAAAAAAAACCCTCATACACTGTTGGTGGGACTACAAATTGGTACTAGCACCATGGAAAACAGTATGGAGGTTCCTCAGAAAACTTAAGATTAGAATTACCATATGACCCAGCAGTCCCTTTCTGGGTATCCACTCAAAAAATTTGAAAATTTGTATCCGTAAAGATATATGTACCCCATGTTCATTAACTCATTATTCACAGTCGCCAAGACATGAAAGCAACCAAAGTGTCCTACAATAGATGATTGGATAAAGAAGATGTGGTACATACATACAATGGAATATTACTCAGCCATAAGAGAAGATGAAATAATGCCTTTTGCAACAACATAGATGAATCTTGAGATTATTATGCAAAGCCAAATAAGTCAGACAGAAAAAGTTGAAAGCCACATGATTTCACGTATATGTAAGATATAAAATTGAAAGCAACAGATGAACAAGACAAACAAACAGAGACTCATAGACACAGACAACAGTTTAGAGGTTACCAGAGGAAAAAGGAAGGTGAAGGTAAGTAAGGGTAAAAGGGGTCAAATATATGGTGACAGAAAGAAATCTAACTTCGGCTAGTGAACACGCAATACAATATACATATGATGTATTATTGAATTGTACACTTGAAATCTATATAATTTTATTAACCAATGTCACCCCAATAAATTTAATTTTAAAAAAGAAATATTAACAAGGAAAAGAAAGACATTACGTGATATAGAAGTTAATTAATCAAAAAGATATATTAATCATAAATGTATATATCTCCAATGGAAGAGCTCTAAAATATAAAAATCAAATATTGATCGAATTAAAAAAGAGGAATAGACAAATTTATCTTTAGAGATTTCAACACTTCTCTGAATCATTGTTAGTACAAGAGAGAAAGAATATCAGTGAAGATATAGAAAATTGGAACAGCACCATAAACCAACTTAACCTAATTGACATTAAAACAACAATCTATCTAAAAACAGAATAGACAGTTAACCCTGGAATAATACATTTTAAACTGCAGTAGTTCACTTACATGTGGATTTTTTCAATAAATACTGATATTATATTTTCTCTTCCTTATAATTTTCTTAATAACATTTCCTTTTCTCTAGCTTGCTTTGTTGTAATAATATAGTATAAAATACATAGAGCATGCAAAATATGTATTAATTGTCTGTTAATATTATAGATAATGCTTCCAGTCAACAGTAGACTATTAGTGGTTCAGTTGAGGGGAGTCAAAAGTTACACTTAGATTTTTGACTGTGCAAGTGGTCAGAGTCCCTAACCCTACATTGTTCAAGGGTCAGCTATGTAGTCTTTTCAAATACCTATGGCAGTTCACAAAGATACACTGAGACATAAAACAAATATTAACAATTTAAAAAATTTAAGTCACATAAAGTATGTTTTATGATTACAATGAAACTAAGCTAGAAATCAGGATCAGAAAAATGCCTGAAAATTCAAAATATTTATAGTTTAAGTAACGCTTCAAAGTAACCATGGGCCAATGAAGAAATCATAGGAAATTATAAAATATTTTGCATTGAGTATTAAAAAAACAGTATATTAAAATTTGTGGAATAAAGCTAGAGCAATGACTGAGAAATAATTTCTAGCATGAAATGCTTACATTAAAAAAGAACAAAGGTCTCAAATCAGTATTTTTAGATTCACCTAAAGAAACTAAAATAGTCGACCAAATTAAACATAAAACAAGCAAAAGGAAATAATAAAATAGCCCATGATATATCTATACATACATAAGGTATCTATGGTAATAGAATATAGAATTTGATTCATTTACTTTATTCTCATATCCAGGTTTTCTTTAAAAGGATCAGCAATCAAAACAAAACAAAATTGACAGAATTTTTATGAGTTGTACTTTCTAATATGATACATTTTTATGAGGATAAAAAATTATCTTAAATATTGCCTCATCAGCTACAAGGTTAAAATATCTTAATTCCCTTTGGAAAAGACACATAATGCCTTCATAATGTTATATATAGTCCATTTTTTCTCATGCATAGGTTACTTTGAGATCTAAATTTTTCCAAAGCTAAACAAAAAGCTGTCCAATTTTAAATAGATCACTTAATAAATTCTAAAATCTATGAAGTATGAGTTCATTTGACTCCAAGAAATAAGACCAAAATGAAATTCCAAATTGCAATTTATAGTTATTTTTAGCTTCTAAAATTTCTTGTTTTGAAATATGACAATTCTATTTATACTTTGTTCTGGTTTATAAAAAAAAGCTATATTAATAAACACAAATTATGATTTGATGCATTCATTACAGGAAAATAATCTAATCTTGACTAAAAATTATTGTTTCAAATATTTTGGCATTTAAAACGAAAGAATTTTACTAAGTACTGATTAATATAATTTTTCTGGCAATGTAAATATCTTTTTGGCATTTTAATTAATTTCTAGAACCTCTGTTTAACTCAAAGTAATAGACTGACATAAGTGGTTAAAACTTATTATAGCCTCTATTAATGACAGATGTCGTAGACCATACAAAATTGTGTGCTTTAACTTGTCCTTCTTATGAAATTAAGTAATGTATTCCCCATGCTGGGATTTCTATTACTTTATACATTAATATAGTTGTAAGAATCTCAAGTCTGTATAATTCTCAATTTAGTGAGCATCCATGATATACGTATGTACTCTTCTTTTTATCATTAATAACAAATGTATTGTTACCAGCCAACATTTGTTAAACTATGCTTGTAAACAAGGTGATTTATCATTAGATTCTCTAGTTGCAAAACTTTTAAGATAGTAAGCTTCAGGAGATGGAAATAGAGAGACTATAAAAAGACATTAACCCAGCCTTTCTAAAGAGTACGCTGTGCACTGAAAATCAGAACTAGATCATTCATAAAACTCCCCTGAAAGCAGCAGCAAAGAGAGAAGCATTATGATTAAGGAAAGATGAAAATAAAATTCAGAAATAAGAAAAAAAATTTTATTTGGAAGTATATTTGTTAATAATAACACATTTAAAATAATTAAGGCTTTGTTGTCATTATTGATTTAGTCTGAATCCACATCTTAAAACACCATGTTACCTGTTTTAAAGAATCTCAGTGTTGTTTTTCTTACAGGCTTGACTCTGGTTGAAGATATATGCTGACCAACTTTTCCATTCTTGACTTTTCCTTTTCATCTAGTCTATCAATATAAAAAAAATTCAATAAGTATGTACTAAATATTAAACATAGTTTCAGCACCAAACAGGTTTAGAATGGTATAAGATCTCTTAAAGCTATAGAAGCAGAACGCTATAACTTGTCTCTTTTATTTTTTCTCAGTTCCAATAAACTTTACAACCATTTATTTTTTAAAAGTGTCTAATGTTATCAAGGACAAAAGACATAGGAACCCTCAAACCAGGTAGACCTTCCATTCCTTTCCATGTATGAGATACGATACTAAAGTCCTCTTTATGGAAATATTATATTGTATTTACTCTAAAAAATACAAGAAAAGGCAACATCCCCCTTTTTATAGCATGGTTTTTATATAACAACTTATTTTTATTCAACAAAGATTAATCTTGATTAATAATTTATTAAGTGCCAATATAGCCACTGGTACAAAATTTCTAAAATGTTTACTCATAAAGCATGAAATGTTTTCTTTCAATTTTGACAATTAATTTAAAAGTTAAGACTCTTGGTTTTTTGTTTTGTTGTTTTGTAAATCTTAGCACAGCCCAGTCAAAAACAATATTTCATAAATCTTAGCACAGCTCATAGTCAAAAACAATAAAACTCTAACATGACGTAAAAATTAACTTGAGTGAGTTTACAGGACAGTCAGAAAGTTAGCCTGACTAGAACAGACAAAATTAAAAGGAAGAGTATCAGGAATTTATTATGTGATAGGAGTTAAAGGACAGAAATACCAAGATATGAGTGAGTGATAAAGATAAAGGTAAGAGGGAAACCAAGGAGAATGAAGTAACAATGGGTGTTACTGAATCTAAAAATTACATAATGGATAATATTCATGAGAAAAATTTCAGAAAGGAAAACTATTTGAAAAGAGGTCACGTATTTGATTGATGGAGTTAAGTCATTGTTATATTTATCAGACATAAAATTTCACTATTACAGTCTAATCATGGTCCAGGTGTTCCTCTGAATATAACATGTCCTTAGGTTTTTCTTTCTAAAAACAACTAACTAATACATTTTTTTTTTTACTTTTAGGAGCTTGTTTTGGAATTAAGATCATTTATGCAAAAATATATTTATCTTACTTTGACTTCTTAAATTTCACTTCGATTCTTTCTACTGTAGTTTCATTTAAGTAAGAGTGAATTAAATATTTTTGTTAATTTTTAATTAAGATCTATTTTTCTAAAATTATTCATTTATATTTCTAGCTTTATTATTTAATCTAATCATATACATAATATAATCAAAAGACTCACAAATATAAAGAAAGCAAAAGTCACCTAAGTCTCATTAACCCAGAAAAACCATTAACATCATGGTGTATATCTTTTCTTGTATTTCTTTTATTTTTTTTTATTTATCTTTAATAATGAATTAATGTCATCATTTATATGACTCTTGTCTAAATATTAAATAACATGTACAAAGTAGAGTTCACTGTATGTTTAATACAATATAATGTACACATCAATCTGTTACCATTAAAAAAGGCTAACTGTGATTTCTTCTACATCCATTCATGTAACTAGAACTACAGTAGCATCTGAAAGTCATTTCCTGCTGAATGTTTAATACCCATAATCATTAAGGATTCTTGGCAATGGCGTTATGCTACAAATCAAGTGAAAGTTGCTGATAAGAGAATGAAAAAAGTAAAGAAATCTCTCAATGAATGAGGAAGACAATAATACATTTTTCAGAACTAAATTACCAAGTTATACAATCTCTTGATTTGTGTGTTGACATGCTCAAGATTTTTAAGTATTAAATTTTAGTAATATGTTTTATTCATTTATCCAACAAATATTTATTGACTAATTTAAAAATCAAAACAAAACATAGAAAACTTCATTCTTTTATAGAAAAACACCTAAAAAGATAAGTAACTCAAAAATCTATAAGCATTGTGAAAATGCCCAAATCAAAGGTTCATCTCCCTTCAAAATTTTGGCTAAATGACAAACTATGATCTAGTATAATGTCGTATTTACACACCCAAGATTAGATTGCCCAAGAACAAATTATTATTTAATAAATAATTTTTTTTTATTCTAATAAAGGTAGAAATAATAGAGAAAAGAAATGTGAACATCTATTGGGTTCTTTTACAGATTATCTCACCTAACTTTCAATACTACCTTTCTAAATAAGTAATGTTACCTCCATTTTTACAGACAAGAAAATAAATTATTTGACGTAAGTCTCACAACTAAGACTATGACAGAAGAAGTATTCTAATCCAGGACATCTGACATGAAGACTCGTATTTCCACTATTCCGTGTACAGTAGTCCTGATGAAAAAAAATGTGTATCAGCTACATTAGAAACTTTTCCTGTAGCATAACGTTAAAGCTCTGCAGACTTACATAATGTAATGTATGAGTGACAAAGGTCTATTTTGGTTATTTGATTACTTACATAGATTGGAAGCATCTACCAAGGAATATGTAATGGATCTTTAAAGTAGCTTAAGTAATTATGTCAACCATGTCTTTTCCATCCACATAGATAGCTTGCGAAATATTTTTTCAAAGTTGATAAAGGAACCATACTCTATTTGAATGTTCCAAATTGTTAAACACAATGTATTAAATACAAAAGCTAAATCCGTATTTTATAATAAACACTAAATCTAAAAGCTGCACAGTAGATGTAGCTTTTATTATCTGCCTTTACTGAATATGGAAGAAAAGTTGAAATTAAGTAAGAAAGGTCAGTGGGAACCATTTAATTAAAGACTGCAACATATCAGGAACTTTGACATTATGTCATTAGTCTTTACGAAAATCCTCCCCCTTATTAGAAAATACAAGTTTGTTTCTTTAATACAAAAGGAGACATCACCATCTGGTGACAATGGGCTGAATCTCAGCCAAAGAATCACTTTTTTAGAATATTTTATTTTATTAAATTTATTTTATCAAATTTATTATTAAATAACATTGGTTAATAAAATTATATAAATTCCAAGTGTACAATTCAATAATACATCATCTGTATATTGCATTTTGTGTTCACCACCTAAAGTCAAGTCTTCTTCTTTCACCATATTTTTTATCCCCTTTACCCTTATTTGCCTTCTCCCTTCCCTGCTTTTCCTCTGGTAACCACTAAACTGTTGTCTGTGTCTATGAGCTTTTGTTTGTTTGTATTGTTCATTTATTGCTTTCAATTCATCTTGAGATTATGCTAAGTGAAATAAGTCAGTAAGAAAAAGTTGAGAACTTGATGATTTCACTCATATGTGGGATATAAAACTGAAAGAATATTTTAACTACGTGTCAAATTTTAAAACCAGAGGATTGAACACAGAAATAGATGTATCCACCTTCTCTGAGAAATCAAAAGATCTAACAACACTGAGCATGGAAACAATGACTTCCAGTTTGGATGAGGCACAGACCCTCCTGATCACCAAACCTCCATCCGGCTAACTTCACTCATTTCAATTTTGCTGGGTCACTGTAGGCATTTAGGTTTGTGATCCAGCTTTGAGGAGATGGTCCAAGATTACATTTTTGGTAAGGCACAGGCTGAAAATTAAAGCCAAGTCTGTTTCCACCCAAAGGGTATGCTTTCATTTATGGCTTCCTGAAAAGTCTTTTTGTGTATAGAGAAGATGAACATTGAAATTTTTCATAAATGATTCTGATTTTTCTCCTGCTTATTAAGTCACTGCTGTAAGCAGCATTTTTCTGAATATTGAAGTTTTATCTGAACTGTTTTTAGTTTTAGCTCAATTATTCACTTTTCCCATATATTGTATATAAACTGAAGTCAAAATAAAACTGGAGAATCATAAGTTAATATCAATATTGTTCTACCTCATTTAAGTATATCTTGCAATTCTAAGAAATACACAGGTAACACTGACTTATTTCACTTAGCATAATACCCTCAACATCCATCCATGGTGTCTCAAATGGCAATATTTCATCTCTTTATGGTTGAGTAGTATTTTATTGTATAAATACCACATTTTATTTATCCATTTATCCATCAATGGGTACTTAGGTTGTTTCTGTATCTTGGCTATTGTAAATAATCCATAACATTTTAAAAATATATGTCAGCAAAAAAAAAGTTGATTTGACTACTATTTAAATATAGATGAGCTGAGAAAACTAATGAAAGAATTACTTTGGTTAACATTAGTCTTTCATACCTTCTATGAGCACAATGCTATTACAACAAGTCCCAGATGAATTTGCATTTCCTCATTTTTATGCTGGCAAACACATATTCTTGTACTTAAATAAATTAAAAACATCTTATTACTAGGAAAAGCTACTAGTTTACAAAACAAATGAAATATAATCAAATAACATTTGAATGAGTAATAATCATAAACTATTACTGTTGACCTCACAAAATGGCAAGCCTCACCACATTGAAATATAATTACAAACGCTAAGTACTAACATTGACCTCTCAAATCTGTTTTAGAAAATCGAAGAATAGAAATTCAAGTAAAAAATTTTCATAGTAAAATTAGCTTAATGATTTTAAATTATTTTAGAAAGTCACATATGCCCAGAATGTTTTAATATGCTCCATTAAAAAGTTATACTCTAAATGCTTTTCGTTTACATAAGTTTTCAAAAATGTATCATCAGTCTCATCTAATAAAGTTAAGATGTATATAGATTTTTTAAAATAAGATTTTGAGCAAAATCACAATATCAATTAGAATTATATGTAATCTTTAAATCATTCTGAATGCTCTATAGTTCCAGGATTATGAGTGTCTTGATAAAGTAGAAGAAGCTCTTCCAATATCTTGGCCTTTTATTTTCTCTAGGTAGCCCTCTGCCTGCATCTTCCTAAATAGAGTTTTCCTATAATAACCACAAATTATGTAAAAAGAATGACCTAATAGCATATACCAAAATACTTCCTATGTAACTTTTGTTTAAAACTAACCAGGGTTCAGAAAAGTAGATGAAAAATTAATTTGTTTACAATCTTTATTTTTACATGATATTTAAAATTTTTTTCTACTTCTCCAATTGAAAACATTTATGTATTTGATAGCTGGAATTACATGTTTTCTGAGTTTCTTTCACCCCAACATCGTGGATATATTAAAACTGCCTTAATTGGTAGATTTCAGTTCTTTATACATCTATATCTAAGCATTAATAAACTTTTTGTTTACTTATAAAACTTACTCTCAAAATAAAATTGCTTCTATGACATAATTTTAATTTTAAAAAACAGCAAAATGCAAAACAAATGTAGTTAAAAATCTAATATATTTTTCTGGTTTTTGGTTAATAATAAAATTATCAATACTTCTAATTTTTTCTTTCTCATGATCAAAGTTTGATGGTCATTCATGGATAAATTATATAGAAAGAAAGGTCAATATCTTTTTCCTTCAAAGACTGAAATCTTCAATCATAATTTCGAGGTAATAGAATGGTTACACTAGCAATGTGGAAAACATGGTATCAATAAATTCTAGTTCTCAGACTGTGATAAATAGAAATTATTTTAAAAGTACTGGAAGCATGAATACTATACAAATTATCAAATGCCATAGTCAAACCTGATAGTATATGTCATAAACACATTTAAGTGCAAAAATTCACGGACTAGTGGATTACTATAACTTATTTTGTAGACTACAGAGTATTAAATGAATAAATACGAAAAAATTTCCATCCTGGTTACACTCTCACATCTCAAAATGAAAAAGAGTCTAAAGAATCTCCTTGAAGGTTCCTAATCACCAAGGGAAGAAATGAATGTCCCATTATTGACTAATTGAATTGTTACATGATATCTGTAATAAATCTGAGAATCTAGAAAATATGCAGGGCTTTCTTAGAGATTAAAGTGTTGTCTAAAATGTTTAAAAATTTTTTGACTGTGAATTGACACACACAAGAATGAAATGGCTTTTGTTTCCCTTTTGTTTAGGTGGAATCCAAAAATAGTTTGAGAGCAATCAAAAGTTGTGAGGAACATGGATGTTGAAATGGAGAAAACATGGGTTTGCCTACAAATTCCTCACACCAGATCTGGAATTTGGGGTAAATTAATAAACCTTACTAGATTTGGTTCAATGGAAGTAACATGAAATCTCTTGATAATTACTGAATATCTATCTGTACTGGACACCATTGTGGGTGCCAGAAATTTAGCAATGAACAAGACAGACAAACCTCATGACATTATGGGGCTTAAATTACAGTTGTCGGGGAGGGAAAACAATAACAAATAAGCAAATAAAAAAATAATTTTATTCATTGATATGACACATAGTAAGAAATGAGTGATGTGTTAATAAATGCCTGGGACCTTCTTTAGATGAGATATTATGGAAGGTCTTTCTGAAGAGGAGATACTTGAGGTGAAACAGAAGGAGAAACCTCCTGTGTGAAGATCAGGAGGCAGAATGTTTCAAATTGATGAATTATGCATTTCTTTAGATATCTTTGAGGATTAAAGGAAATTATGGTACAAAAGGCTTAACAAAGTGCCTGATACATAGAAAAAAATCTACAATCAGTAATTTTAATCAAAAGGAAAATATTTACTTATCAGTGATTTCTATTAACATACATAGTTCCTATATAGAACATGTTTGAAAAGAAAAATCACACAGTATATAATTTACATCTATTGTGCTCATCTCTATGTGATGGCTTATTAAGAAATGTGGCATGTTATATTGATAGCATTCTTAAAATTCTGGCTATTAATCCCAGAAAATGATATATGGGTAAAAAAATTCATATGACTGGAAAAGCAAAGATTGAAGAAGCCAAGAGAAAAAGAAATATTGACAAAAGGAAAAGGGAAAAAGGAGGAAATTTTTCTAGATAAGAGGAAAGATAAGGAAGAAGATTTTAAAAGTTGTAGTTAAAAGAAGACCCATGAGGCAGAATTCAGTTCATGTTTATCAGCTAATTCATTCTATGTAAAAAGGAAGAAGAAAAGTAAGAAGTGTACACAGGTGTATAGCCTAATTGGACAGATATTTTTAGTATATTATCTGATTTATCCCTTACTACAGTCCTATTGGAACTACTTTATCTCCACTTAACTGAGTTTATACAAGTTTAGAGAACTCATGTTCCTAACATGTATAACTAGGATTAACTGGATGATCTCAAAGATTTCCATATAATTCAAAAAGCCCAAGATTCACATAATAGGAAAAAAATTATCTGCAAATATAAAGATGATGCATATAAAGATCTTAAAATATAATTTGTCATGTGACCTGACAATCATTAAAAAGGTAGGCTTCAAGAATATGTGGGTAAGAACTGCAGTCTTAAAAACATGAAACTTGGATCCTTGGGCTATGGATAAAGACCTGAAAAGAGGCCCTAAGAGATTTGGGAGAAAATCTGAACAGCCATCCAAACTAATCAAGTTTTATCCAAACCAAATATCCAGGCCTTTAGAAGTTTGCCAGTTACTAATCAAAACCCCACTAAGCACTTTGTATCTCAATTTTAGATAACATCAAACCAACTATCATGTAATATAATTAGTAAAGCCAAATTTGGATTTTGTCTTAGAGCTACACACATACACACACACATACACACACAAGTTGTCTGAAATAGCTCTAGCCAGGCAAAAATTTAAGATAATATTAATTATTCTTATGTTATTTCATCCAGTTATGTTTAAAATGGGTTAAGAAAACCAGCGTTCCATAAAAACTGAATTATTAATGATTATCTGGAAAATTATTTAACTAAAGACTTAGGAATTATTGCTTAATGCTCTATTGCAAACATACTGTAAAAAAAGATTTTCTAAAGACGAAATGAAAGCCTTAATTGTGCAAGGTTCTTATGTTTTGTAGTGTTAGACAAATTTTGAAACTCAAATAAACAGTGCTACTTTGATCTTAATGTATTTTATTCCCTCTAAAATAATAACTATTTTGTCATAATAATAGCTGTAATATCAATCAGCTTTATGCAACTATAATATAAAACATCATGTTGGCCAATTTTCTTCAAAAAGAACTTCAAAAATCTCAACAAAATGATGAAAATATTACAATATAATATTCACATATTTTATTGATTTCATTTGACATGAAATAAATATATTACCACAAAATTCTACTACTGTCATTTTTTCTACTTTTAATCAACTTTTTTCTTTTTCTTGACGCAAAACTAATGGAATGTCAGTATGGAAAAATATTCAGTTTTGCTAAAAAAAATTAGTCCTATTGAAACATACATTTTATCTTTCCCAAATACAAGTTTCAAATACACATTATGTTAAAATTAGGAAAAAGAAAAAGAGAATCTATGCATGTGGTTGTGTCTAAATTTATCTAGAAAGACAAAGAAAAAAGCATTTGGAATTTTGAGAAAATGGTGGCCATGTCATTGCCTTCTTCTACCTCAAGGGGCACCTGTCAAGGGCATGGAAGATGATAAAACCCAGATGGCACTCTAAGTAGCCTCCCAGTCAGTCGCTATTACATTTTTTTTTATTTAAAATCTCTATATATCACATACTCAATATGTTCTTGCTTATTTTATTATTACTTATTTGTTGATTGGTTAATTTCTCTTTGCCTCTACTAGAATATAAGGAGTGCTATGTATCTTCAATGCTTGGAAAATAATTGACCTTCAATTTGGCCATGAGTAAATGCATTATTCACCACCAAATATGTACATAGTAAAAGGAATAAATGAACCAGAATATTTTTAAATAAACAAAAATAAAATAATGGCAAAAATAAAATTACGTAGAAGAAATGTAAGCAAATATCTCAGTTATTTCAATAACTATGAAAGATTGCTTACTCCTACCAAATGACAGATAATCAAATCACTTTTTTAAAGCAGCTTTTTTTGTTGTTTTCAAAAACTACATCCAAAACAGTAACAATGATATTGAAAATAAAAGAATGGCTAAATATAAACAAAATAAAAGAAAAATTAGATATTTAATATTAGATATTAATAATTAAATAATTAACAATAGCTAAAGTGAAATCTAAAGCTAAGGACACTGAAATAGAAAAGAAGAGACATATAACATATTGGGAAATGATGATAATCCATCAAGAAGATATATCAGTAATAAAACTTTAAGCAACAAACAACATGAAAATTTTTTTAAATTAAGTACTCCTATGATAAAAAGATTAACTCGATTAAATTATAATTATAGAAAAATATGTTATATCTTTTTCAGAATTTTACAGAGTAGTAAAAACCTCAAGCATGTGGTTTATTCAACTAATTAAAATAACTACTGGAATATATACTTATATAAAACTATGCACTAAAAACAGAAAACATACTTACTTATGTTCATATAACTTAAAAATACACATCAATTATATATCATTAATTTGAGAAATTCTAAAATTTCCAAAACACTGATATTTCATAGGTCTTTAAATATAATCTAATAAAAATTTATATTAAAGAATAAAAAATTTATAAATTAAAAAAATTTCTTATGATTCAAAAAGAAAAACGGAAATTACAAATTGTTCAAAAAGTAATTAAAAACATCGCACTAAATTATATGGCACACAGCTAAAATAGGATCCAGATGAAAATTTATAGTTAAAATAAAATAAAAAATAACAATAAATAAATATTCACTTTGAGGAAAAAGTAAAAATAATATGATAAATGAAAACAAGAAAGATAATGGCATTAATAAAAGGAAAGCTGAAGTTATTGAAAAGAAAAAACAATAGAAAGAAATAGAAAAGAAGTAGAAAGCAAATCAAATAGATTTAAGACAAAGTAGAAACTCTGGCCAAACTAACAATCATAGAAAATATTAGAAATATAAAGTCCTACTATAAAAGTTTTAAGCAATTCAGATCATTTTTATGGCTGTATTTTTTTACCATCTTGAAGAACAACTTCATGTTTATTACACTACTCTGAACTATAGAAATAGAAAAATTCTCTAGTCTATTTTACTAAGCTAGTAAACATTCATTCTAAAATTTAATTTAAAATAATCCAAAAGAAAAGAATGGAGAGAAGAAAAGAAAGAGAAAGTTAAGGAGGGAGGAATCAAGGAGTGTAGCAAGGAAGGGAGGGGGACACTGGCATAAAAATAGACATATTGAGTTTTTGAGTAACTGCCAAACCATTACTAAACGTGCTTAACTATTTCACATTCCCACCAACAGTGTATGAGGATTCCAATTTCTTCACAGCCCCAACAATACATGTTATTGTTCATATATTTCCTATTATAGTGTGGTTTCGATTTGCAGTTAACTAATGACTAATGATTTTGAGCATCTTTTTATGTGCTTATTGGATATTCTTATATCTTCTTTAGAGAAAAACCCTTTTTCCCATTTTTTAATAAAATTGAATTTAAAATTTAATTAAGTTTTTAAATTCTTTGTATTGTCGAGTTGTAAAATTTCTTTATATATTCTGGATTAGTATAATGAAACTAAAACAATGAAACTCAATTTATCTATTTTTTTTGTTGTTGCTGTGCTTTTGGTGTCATATCTAAAAAACAGATGCTTAATTCAAAGTCAGAAATATGTATGCCTCTGTTTTCTTCTAAGAGTTTTATCATTTAACTGTTACATTTAATTCTATGAAGCATATTGAGTTAATTTTTGTATACAGTATAACATAGAAGTCAAAATTCATTATTTTGCAAGTGAAAATCCAATTGTACCTGCATAATTTGTGAAAAAGTCTATTCTTTTCCCACTGAGTTGTTTCATTACCTTTGTCAAAAGCAATTAGCTATCAATATAAATGTTTATTTCTGGACTCTTAATTCTATTTCGCTAATCATTATGTCTCTACTTATGCCAGTATCACACTATTTTAATTACTGTCAGTTTATAGTAGGTTTTGAAAGAGTGAGTCCTCCAACTTTGTTCTTTTTCAAGACTGTTTTGGCTAATCTGGATCCTTTAAATTTCTGTATGATTTTAGGACCAGTTTGTCAATTTTTGCAATAAAGGAAGCTGGGATTTGATAGGGAGTAAATTAAATATTTAGATTAATTCATACATATTGCCATTTTAACAATATGAAGTCTTCTTATTCACGAGCATGGAACTTCTTTCAATTATGTTTTATAATTTTTAGTTTACAAGTCTTGACCTTTTATTAAATTTATTCTTAAGTATATTCTTTTTTGTTGTGATTAAATATGAAATTTTTTTAAATTTATTTTTGGGGTTTTTTTAATAGTATGTAGAAATACAATTAGTTTTTGTGTATTGATCTTGTATCCTGAAACCTTGCTGTACAATTTTAGTAACTCTAAAAATTGTGTGCGTGCATATTCCTTAGGAGTTTCTGTTTACAAAGTCATGTCATTTTCAAATGGTTTTATTTCTTTCTTTCAAATTCAGATGACTCTGACTTATTTTCCTGCTAAATTATTCTTTCTAGAATGTTCAGCACAATTTTTAATATAAGTGATGTGAGTGAAAATTTTTGTCTCATTCCTGAACTTAGAGGGAAAGTTTTCAGTTTTTTATAATTAAGTCTGATATTAGCTTTGAGTTTTCCATAGGTGCTCTTTATCAGAGTAAGAAAGTTCTCTTCTATTTCCAGTCTGTTGAGTTTTTTTATTATAAAACATTGTCATATTTTATTAAATTATTTCTGTGCATAAAATGAGATTTGTTAAATTTTCTACATATATTTTTCATGTGATGTTTGTCCTATATTTTCTTAACACAATGTATTATATTGATCGATTTTTGTATGTTAAACCAGCCTTGCATTCTTGAGTTTAACTCACTTCATCATCATATATCATCCTTTTCTTATGTTACTGGATTGAGTTTGCTAGTATCTTCTTGAGGATTTTTGCGTATATATTCATAGGGGTTATTTATCTGTACTTTTCCTTTCTTGTGGTGTCACTCTCTGGTTTTGATATGGGAATAATACTCATCTCATAAAATGTGTTGGTGAAACTTACTTCCTTTTCTATTTTGGAAATGTTTGTGAGGATTGGTATTAATTTCTTTTTCAGTGTTTAGTGGAATTCACCAATGAAGTATTTTGGGCCTGTGATTTTCTTGCGAGAACTTTTAAAACCAATTCAATCTCTTTACTTATTCAGATTTTCAGATTTTCTATTTTTTCTCGCATTGGTTTTAGTACTTTATGTCTTTTCTATAAATTTGTCTATTTCATTTAGATTATCTCATTTCTTGGCATATAAATGTTCATATTATTCCCTTGTTATAATCTTTTCTATTTCTTTAGGTCAATAGCAATATTTTCTCTTTTATTTATGATTTTAGTAATTTGAGTCATCTCTCTATTTCCTAGTCAGTGTAGCTAAAGGTTTGTCAATTTTGTGATCTTTTCAAAGAAATAACTTCTGGTTTTGTTGATAATCTCATTTTTCTATTCTCTTTCATTTATTTCTGTTCTAATCTATATTATTTTCTTCCTGCTTTATTTGGATTTAGTTGGCTCTTCTTTTTCTAGTTTCTTAAGATAGAATCTTATGTTATTAATTTGAGAACATTCTTTCTTGATATAGGCAATTGCAGCTATATATTTCCCTCTAAGCACTGTCTTAGCAGCACCCCATGAGTTTTGGTATGCTATAGAACTATTCTCATAAGCCATAAATTGATGCCCTTTTAAAGAGGTAGCTATTGAGTAAGGATTCAAAGGGTTCTACGCTTATATCAATACCAATATTACCCACTCAATAAACCTAATATTATCACTCAAGACATCTGCAGATTTAAACATAATCAATATTCAATTATACAGATTAATATTTCATTCACATGAAACTTTCTACAGTCTACACTACTACTGTCTCTTGAATACAGAGAAACAGATGGTAGGTGGGGGGAGTTTGACAAATATCTCCACTTTAGTCAGCTAAAACTTTTTTGATACTTTTTTCCATGTCAGTATTTTAAATTGTATTAGACAATGTTGATTAAGTACTCTGACAGACAGAATAATGTGATGAAGGTAGAAAGATTTCTTATTTTATGTACATATTTTTCTCACAAATCTCTCAACTTTACTGCCTTCTGTCCTGGCTCATATCATTTCAGGATATACATACTAGTATAGTACACAGAGCACAAAACACATGTTCTAATAGGTATTCATATTAATCTCAGGAAAAGATAACTTTTGAAAGATCCAGTTATTTTTAAAAATATCTAGAGAAAAACCAACAAGTTATGTTAAAAACCAAGCCATCAAAATTAGAGATGTAAAGATGGCTTTATTTTAAAGCATTTATTTACTCTTACTATTAAAAACTGGGCCTTTATATCACAATTTTGTTAGCTGCAATCAAGGTGGGAGTTTTAGAATGCTAGAAAATGCACTTTATAAGAATGTTCTAACAACCACATGGATCATTGTCTCTGTACTTAACTAAAAAAAAAAAATGTGCAGAAAAATCTACCACTCATTTTGGATTCATCACTTCTGAAACTTTCCTCTTAAATATCCTATTTATGGCTTGGAAACATTTTTCTTTTCTAATGTGGCTTGACTTCTTTTGAGGTTTCACATTTTTAATGGGTTTTGTCTTTTTCTTTATTCTTAATAGCACTCATTTTTGGACATAGTTTATCTATTATTTCATAAGAATTCACTTGGTTTTCATTCTAAATAGCCTCTTATATATTGAAAAATTTGATCAGTTAGAATATCAGTTACAAAATTTATGAAACTTGGAATTCTTTTCTTGCTTAGTCTTCTATTTCTATTTCTAACAACTTCTTCTATTTCTAACAACTGGTTATTCTTTCAAGTTTTAGTAATCTGTAAATCAGGAAAAAATGTATACTTTAATTTCTCCTGTTGAGTTCAGTTTGGCACTCAGAACCAGGCCTGTTTCCCACAGAAGTCAAAATCAGACTTTCAGTTTTATTCACCCTATTCCTTGACCCATTTCAAAACAAAAGTATAGTTTTTTAAAATCCTACAAACTTATTATACCCAATATTTGACCTGAAGATAATATAAAGAAGATTTCCTTTTTTCCCTAAGCAAAAGGGGACAATGGGCCCATATCTTGCACTGTAATTTAATTTAATTTAATTTCTGATTCATTATCTCTTTATACCTTCTTCAATTCTTATGTCTAACCCTAAACTCTTTTGACACTGTTTACCTAAACTTCCTTATGACAATATGTCTAGAAATTACAAATGATAATAAGTTAAGTAATCCTAATTTTTTTGAGAGAAACATTTTTTTATAACTCATAAATCATGCATTTTTTAATGTTCTTATTATCTGTCTCAAAGGAAGAAGCAGAGATGAACCAGTTTACAAATCATTCTTTGCTTCTGTTAAGTCCAATTAGATCTAAAGGCAAGTGAAGTAATGAATCATTAATAAAAACTATCTTTCTAATTTGTAAAATAGACCCAAATAGTCAAAGAATTCTCTTACTACCTTCCAAATAATTAAAAGTCATTTTTATGCCATACTAAGACTTTTATACTTATATCGAAATATCAGCAATTCTAAATAATGAGAAATTTAAATAGAACTGTCAAACAAAAAGAGACCTTACAGATTCAATAAAACACTTTTAAATAAATAAACGAAGGTGTGGAAGGCCAAAGACTTGTCAAGATAGCACATACTCAGTGGCAGATATCTGATTCAAATACTCGTTACTGAAATTCTAGCAGTGTTCATTCTCACCAAGCTTCCTATTGTACAACAAATTGTCTCCTTAGAATATGTTTCACACATAAGAAAGCATGAAGATATAATGAGGAAAATAACTCCAAATGAAACTCTTAGCTATTAGGTCACAGGTTTTATTAATTCTGTTAGGATAAAAATACACAATAAAAATCAGAAATATAATACTCTTGAAATCACAGCTATTTCCAACTATAGGTAAAATATGTTTTAAAGAATCATAAATCTTGTTTCTTAATATTTAACAGACTCTTTTTAAAGTTAACTAAACTTAAAATTAGGTGAGTCAGCCTTCTACTTCTTTGCCTACCTCTGTTCTTTTGAAATATCAATTATAAAAATCCCATTTTCTGAAAAAGAACTCAAATATTATCTAGTGTAACTAAAACTCCATAATTATGCACTCTCTATAGTGTTCATATGTTATACAGTATATATCTTTTTAAGTCAACAATTCTCCATCAGCAAGCCTGTTTTCATTAAAAAGGAAAGTATTATTCTGGGACTTGTACTAAGGAAAACACATTTAAGAAAAATTATTTTTCCCCACAATAGTTCCACAATTTTGCCTGACTACTATTTTGGCTTATACTTGGACCCACATGATTAAAATCTAATGTTTATAGTCCTTTCATTTTAATTTTATTTCTCTGGACTGCCCATAATTCCTTCTAATCAATTCAGCTATGGTAGTTTTACCAACTGATAATGCCTGTTCCAACATTCAGGCTTTATGTGTGTAGCTATGTTATTTCACTGGCTTGGAACATTTGTATCATATCATCAAGGCTGAGTTTTCTCAGCAGGCCTTCTTTTAGCCATGCAGTCATTACTTCTTGCTGAAATGTTGGTTCTGTCCAAGCAGTCCACTATAATCCTCCTCTGTGCACCATTAATCTTTGTCAGAGAGAAAATTTTAAATATGGACAAAATGAACCTCCATTTGCCTTTGCCTTTCAACCTTGTGTCGTAGAGAAAGCACAACATGGTTTCATAATGTTAAGTAGTATATATTATAAAGATATACTTTTTAAATATCCTAAACCAAGACCTATCAAATATAATAAAAGCATATTGGATATGTCTAAATCAAAAACAAAGTAAATGCTCTTCTAGAAGAATATTTATCAAACTGAGAGACTCAACAAAATACCTGAGATTCAACTTAGAAAATAAAGGTCAAAAATAAAATTGTCAGCAGAAAGTCTACAGAAGCACTTAAGCTTCATAGTTCACCAAAGACCTTGCTTGAGACATTCAAAATACTCATAGCAACTGCTGTTCAAGATTGGTTTATAACTCAAAAAATATGTTTCACAAACTATCAGAGGCCACTACTTCAAGTTGCAGAGTATATAAATGAACTGTCACACTCTGTACCACAGAGAAATTGTAGAATGATTCAGAGGAAAGAGGTGAGATGGTCTGAAAATGGAGCACTGAGGATTTCCCAGGTTGCTACTCTTATGGGATTCAAAGCAGCAGCAGTTGCTCTGACTGATATTCATGTATCATTTTTAAATACATGTGACCCACTGCATCGGATATCTTTTCTGGCAATAGAATTCTGAGGACCTAGCCCAAAGATTTTGTCATCTTGTTTTTACAAAGTGATTCAAAGCCCACATAATTTTTAAATGATTACAACTTATGTGGAAAGATGTGGTCATTTGTGATCCATCCTATTCTTGAATAATACTGACCACCTGGAAGTGAATCAAAGGTTTAGCTACCACTGTTCCATTTTCATCATGACTGATCAACTTAGTAGTATGCTCATTTTCACCTTTAACAAGCAATTTGAAATCAGAGAACTATGTTAAGAAATACACACTGTTTTGAATTCCTTAGTCAGAAAATGCTAAGATTTCATTATAACAAATAAGAGTGTTTCATTTTAAGAATTAAATCAGTTGTCCACGTATGGGATTTTGTTATGAAAGATTTTCAATTTCCTCTCTGTATACATTTATGTGGACAGGACAGTACATAAGGCCATTTTTGAAGAAAACTAATTGAAAAGGTCCTGTGCTCAGGACTATGCTATCAAGTCCTAGAAAATCTCAAATGTTTTTTTAAGATCATGTCATAATGCTATACACTGACTTGGCATCATTTACATTTAAAATTTTGTGGTATTAACTCTTCATACACTTTTTCTCTTGTTTCTCCCTCATGAAAATCATTGTTATCGTTAAGAACTAAGCTATACTTAATGAAAATAAAAAAATACTTGTAGATAATATTCTCAGACACATGCTTTAGACAGAAAAAGCACTTCTTTAAACCAAGATTTCAAACTTTTAAAAGTCACAAAATTTTACCATGTGCCTTATTTTTACAATATCTCCAACCTGAAAAGTGAAGATACATAAACCCATTGTATCAAAAACAATTAAAAATGGTTTTTTAAAATCACTTAGCATTTGAAGTTGTTAAAGATGATGGAAAATGGATATTTTTATCTCATAAGATTTGGGATCTTTATTCTTGTGCACTAAATAGTTCATTTGTTAGCAGTTTTATTTTGCATACTAGGATTACATAAAGTGTTTCACTTAATTTAAGTTACAAAAAAATGTTTTCAAAGTCTATGTTACCTATACCTCGTTTTTAGACTACATATGCCGAATACTAAATTAAATACTGTCTTTCCCCTTAAAGAAGAATATTATTTGGTGTCTAAAAGAAAATTCAGCATAGGTTAACACACAAATTTATTTCCTAAGTAAAAACTTAGAAATCAGTATTAAAAGTTTTTAGCTTTATAACACTAAAAACGATAGTAGAAACAATAGAGATATAAGATAGTACTTGTTTATTTTCATATTTAGGTACTGAATAGTAAAATTTGGAGTTGAAATACCAGGGAGGAAGCTAGAAATGGTACTCCTTTGTGTTTTATCTTACATAATGCAAGATACTCGTAAGCATGGGAAAACCATGTAGATAGCATCATTAAATAGAGGAAAATTTAAACATTGGGCTGTACTGATAAATTTAGTAAATAATAAGATCATACTTAATATAGCACTTAGGTGTAGCACTTGTTATACTTAATATATATTCACTTCTGTCCTATCCTCACTACACTTCCAGGGCAGGAAAATAAATACAATTTGTCTATATCTTTAGGATGAGGAGTAAGCTACAATGGTCTAAACAAGTTTGAAGCTTAAATTGTCAGGGTTCCAAAAAATAGTCAGGGACTTAGCACTGGGTTTTTATTTTTAAAAAGAAAAAAGTATGAAATAAAGAGCAGGCAAGACTCAGTGAGCAGTTTAGATGCAGAACTTTCTGAAATCCCCTAAAGCAAGGGGGTAGAGTAAGAGGGATCCTTTATAGTATGTTAGTGACTGAGGGCCTGGAAGAGAGGATGCATTATTAACATGCTGAGTCAGAAAAACTTCTCTCTAGTTTTTTTGTATTGACATGTAGCTGCAGGAGTTTTACATAATTTTCCTCTTTAAAGAGTAATGAAATGGAAGTAGCCCTACATTATATTAAAACATACTATAAAGCTAGTGTAACTAAGAGTTTTGTGTCGATTTAAGAACAGAAAAAATCAATAAAACGTAAGAGATACTGCAAATATTTTTTTTTTAAGTTACTAACCCTCATTGTCAGCATTGCAAAGATGAGGAAACTAAAGTTTAACATTGGTTAAATAATTTGCCCAAAGTCACATAGGAAACAAATGGTGATGCTAAGACTAGCTCCAGAACTGAGTACTTAATTACGATTTAATCCCAATTTTAATTTCTATTTAATTCTCATCTGCTATACACTGAAGTAAAATAATGGACATTTAATTTTAATAAAAATTAAATCTAAAATAGTCTACACGATGCCAAACAGTAAAACAAAAAAGCTAAATTCAATCAATTTTCAGTATGTTTTATAAATTACATTCAATCAGCTGCTACCTGTAAAAATATCTAAATAAGGACACAAATTTATAGATTTACTCTGTACATTAGAATCAAATTTTGGAGGATATTTTGAAAACCATTCAATTGTAAAAAAAATACTGATAATTTGGGTTTTGTGATTATATTTTTATTCATTACTAGGAAATTTTTAAGAATGCTTAGGTATTAATAATTACTGTTTCTAACTTTCACTTACAGAACCTGGATCTTAAGCTAAGAAATTTCATATGCCATTTCCAGCATAGTATACCATGGTATCTCCTATAATAATTTCATATAGGTAATAAACAGCAGAATATTAACTCTTTAGAAATAAAGATTGATTTTTACTCAGGCAAACAAAATTCTTCTTTTAACAGAAGCAAACAAAAGTAATCCCTAAACACAAAGGATTTATTTTAAAAACCATTCTGTATCAGAATTATTGTCCCTATGCATCTACTATCTGATGTCAGCATGGTTTTTCAGCAGTTACCACCCCCTTCTGTTGGAATTCTTATATTTGAGTCAGTGATCAACTGTTTCATGTTGATCTTTCTCAGCAAGCGATTAGGTTCACCCCAGCTGCAAAAATTTTCTAAACTCTGAGAAAAGGCTCCATAGGCAAAGTCAGGATACGATCTTTCAAAACCAAACAGTGTAACCCTGTAGGAGTCTACTCAGGAATTTGAGAAAGAAACTTTATGACACTTATAAGTTTATAGCACTTATGACTGTTTGCAAACCTGACCCAAAAAGGTGATTTAAATTCACATGTAAATGACTGTAGTTAACTCTTGTATAGTACTTCTGATAAATGAAGCTTATTTAATTTACCAAAATTTCCTCTAAATACCTATTACTAGCTATACAATGAAAGAAATTAAGTCAAAGCTTAGAACAAATTGTTCAGGAGACACCCTATGTTAGCGCCAAGTTAGATATACAGCTTCTAGTCTTCTAACCAAAAGTCAATTATACTAAGGATATTCCTCTAGGTACATATTAATAACACAGATTTCCCCCAATAGATTGGACTTATCCCCTGTTATCCTTCTATAAGGGATTAAAGTTGAATGTGCAGGAATTTGAACAGAGTGGAAAATGAAGAAACAATTTAGAATAATTATCATTCCCTCAGAGAAGACTGATGAAAATAAAACCCAATTTATTTATTTTGCCTTGTCAAACTCTACAAGGATTTACCAGTTGTTCCCTAAGCTACCAAAAAAATTCTAATTGAAATGAATCCTGCACCCTGAACATGACTCAAAAAGGCTCCACACCAAGTTAATATCAGCACCAGGACTTCAATGCTCTCCATTTATAACAATCACACTGCAAAGAAAGTAAGCAATACTACCTCCTTTTCGCAAATGTCTTTCATTTTCCCTCAGTCAAAGGCCTCTCATTTATTCCATTAAACTATCATAAAATAACATCTTATCTTGCAAAATGAAACTTCATTCCATAAAAGGGTTTACACGCAGTGGCAGATGCTTTTAAGCATAGCCTTGTTTCCTTTCTCTCTTTTCTTTTAGGAACACTCAGCTTCTCTTTGGAATGTAGTCACTGAACTAGAGACAGACATTTCCCAGAATTCCTTGCAGTTATTATGTCCATGTGATTGGTTTCCTGACATTAGTATTTAAGCAGGAGTAATATTCATGCAACTTTAGCCTTCTCTCTTTAAAAGAGAAAATTATTTGCCTTTTACTTCTCTTTCCCACATCTCATATCCTAGAAAGCAAACCTGATGGTGAGCCAGTGTCCACCTGGCAATCAGGGACAATCTTAAGGAATAGCAGAGCAACGGTATAGAAAGAACCTGCGTTCCTGAATAATTAGTAATCTCCCCCCAGTTTGTTACATTAAATATTCATTTTGTTTGAGCCACTGTGTTTTTGGATTTCTTTGTCACAGCCTCTTGCCTGTATCCCAAATATATAGCAAACATTCAAAATGGAACTCCTTTCTCCTCATTGCTACTACTTTCTTATGTGTTGAAACATTGCTGCTGGTGACAGTTTTACCTAGGTATGTAGCGAAACACTATTATGGGATCAGGTTTTTCCCTCTTTTTGGACAAACAAAAGCTGCTTTCTAGCATATGACCTGAGCAACTGGACTTCAACAAACTTGGGGTATCTAGGCTGCTACCTTTTAGATTCATGACTTTTGTTTTCATCCTTTCATTATACCATCAACATTATTTGAAATTTTTCTTCACTGTGTTCTTGCATTGAACTTCATTTCTACCTTTTTGATTATCCTCATAGAACGTTTATTTGTGTGCCTGCTTATTATTCATTCTCTGTATGTGTCTCGCCAAGAACAATTGGGCAATAATAATGTTTACTGATATTCACCAAATTTACTGACATTTGATTGAGCCTCTCAAGCTCTCCCGCTGGAATGATGCTGGTTATACAAGACCTACAGTGCCAATGTTGCTGCAGATTCAGCCCAAAGTACTGTAGGACCAATATACACATTTCTATCACTTATGTAAGCTTTGTTGACAACCTGAATTTTTTGCAAAGAAAACCCTCCTCTCTTTTGTTTTTTAATCCTTTTTTTAAAAGGCAAATTTGAAGTCTCAATAAATGAGTTCTGCATAATATCTGTGATTTCTAATCGTACAGCTAGAAAAACAAACCTCTTTCTTTTACCTTGGTCTCACAAATTAGAGATTTTCAAAGGGAAAAAGAACCTTAAGGATTATCATTTCCAGGAGTTTTTAAACTGTGTTCCTGGCACCCTATAAATCCAAAAACTAATTTGACTATGCCTGTAGTATGGTGGTGGGGAAGAAACTGAGTGAGAGGGATGAGGGTCCCCTACCCTGATTCAAATGGAACAGGTTCTCTTTCACCTTTTAATATGTTGGGGTACAGTTGGATATTTCATTTTTAAAAGGTTCTCCTAATAAACATTTGAAGAGCCTTGATCTATTCTAAACCAAATGAAGAAATTAAGATCTCAAGAGAATAATATTGACTTATGAAGAGAGCCGATTGGTACATAGTAAAGCTTAGAGGTGATCCTAGTCTTTTGATATCTGGTCCAGAACTTTTAAACCCAATTTAAAGAGATTATTTAATAAAATGTGAGTACTCAATTACACACAGTAAAAACGATATAGCTATTCTGGTGCTCATGTGACTATAGGAATTTCAACATCAATTTCAAATTCCTCTGTAATTTCCATTGGCTTATATTTCTGAATAGTGCTATATGTTTTAATATCCTATTTCTGTGCCTAGCAATTAAGATATTAATATTAATATTTTCCATTTTAGAAAAATCAACTTTTTTATTAAAAAGAAAATTAAGACTGCTCTAAAAAATAAAAATAAATTTAAAGAAAAGAAATTATGATACAACAGAATGCACAGGACTGTAAATTAGGAAACATGATTTTAAATACTCCTTTGCCACCAAAAAAAAAAAAAATAGCTTTATGCCCTTTCTCAGTCAGTCACATCACTTTGACAGGTCTCAAGTTTGTTTACTTTTAATGTGGTTAGTCCTATACAACTTATAAGCATTCTTCCAGTCCTAAAAATCTATGATTCTCTTTCTCAGGTGAATTCTGTTTATTTCCAGATCAAAAAAATAAAATCTACTACTATACACTGTATATCTCTGTGCACAACTTATGTATGCATGTATTAGCATATGCGTACAAATTAAAAGAATCTTCAAGCTTTTCATATTATGGTTCTACTTTATGCTTTTTCCCATTTTTAAAAGTAAACATTTACATACAATAAATTCATCCTTTTAAATGTATGGTTCTGCGAATTTTGACAAACGTATAGAGTTACATAACCACCACCGAAATCAGGATCTATCATGTCAAAATATGCCCCACATCTCTTTATGTTCCCATACTATGTCCATCCTTAGTAACCACTTCTCTGTTTCCTGCCATTATATTTTCACATTTTTTTTGTGTGTGTATTTTTTTTAATTTTGAAGCTTTTTACCTTCTTATTTTGTCTATAACCCTGGAAGTTAAATATAATACACTGCAGCTACTCTAATGGTTCCGTTATATCTTATTTAATTTTAACAATATCTCTGTGATGCAAGCACCACTGCACCTATTTTGTATATAAGGAAACTGAGACTCATAACAAGAAGTAATTTTCCAGGGTCACAGAGCTCATAGCTCCCTAATGACCATCACACCACAACACTGGCCCTGGCTCAGCCTATCTCCAGATCCATTTTATGTGACAGCAAAACAAATTTCTATTTGTTTGAGTCTCTGTAATTTTAAGTATTTTGTTATATGAAGCCGGATCTAACCTCAATTATTTTAGATCCCTTTTTTGGAGCATCATCTTCTCAGAACACATGCTACTTACCTCTACAGCAAGCTTATCAAAGCCAGGGAAAGATCATATTTTAATTCATGATATAATGTTTTTGGAGCCTTGATTGTGGCCACAGGTCAAAGCGTATTCTCAAATTTATATTTTTAAAATCAAAGTCTATATTTCCATTAGTTCCAAACCCAGATGAGAACAGGGAAGATATTCTTTGGAGCTCTTAAATCCCAATGTTTATTTTCATTTCTAATTTGCCAGATGATAACCCATTCTTCAATTCAACTTTTGTTATGTATAATTCTGTAAAAAAAAAAAAAAACTGCTTAGTCTTGATTTTATCATACATATTAAAAGTACATTTTAGCCAACTCACAGAAGTGGGTTTGCTTTATCAAAGGCAACCCTGATGCTTAAATAGGATGAATGTACTTCGCACCCACAAATGTAAGACCCACAAGCCAAGATCCCCTCCCATTTGGTCCCCTTGGAATATCATGTACAGTGGAACACAGCTCCCTGAACAAGCTGTCTTAATTGTAAGGTTCTTGACAAGAAAAATAGTGTCTACTATAGGAAAGAATGCTGAAATGACCTATAAATAAAAAATAAAAAGGATAGATGAGGACTAAAGCCTGTGTTTTAAAACACTGTACCTTCATATGTGCATTTGTTAAAAAATCTGATGAAAGTTCATAAATGTTAACTTTACATTTAAATCTACATACATATTTTATATAAGATATAGGAAGAATATGATTAAAATGCCGAACCATTACATAAACAATACACAAGCAATCTACTTGAATGAATGTGTTAACAAAAAAAACTGGGAAAATTTTGAGTTTTTAGTGTTGGAGTCACTAACTTAAGAAAGGGAAAATAATGTTATCTGGTATTACTAGATGATAACATTACTGATCTTGTGAAAATAAAAGAAAGCCATGATACATACATTTCTCAGGGAAGAAATTTTTCTCTAGTGTCATCATAGGAAGAATCATGCTCTTTGTAACTAGTAGCTGTGTATTTAGCTTATGAACTTTCTGATTGTTGGACCTATTATGTTTTCCTCTTTTTTGTTTTTTTGACTGCTAAAGCTTAGAATCATGTTTATGTACCCCTTTAGGCAAGCAGATATAAATTCATGACCAACATTTTATGTTCTCTCAGTCCAAAAGTCTTTTTCTGCAACTCATTTTCTTTTGCTTCTCTAAATTATTTTAAATTATTCAACATTTTAAATGTAGATATTCCCATATTTCTTAAATAATTTTTGGAAGAACATAAATTATAAATTAACTAGTAAATTATGTGAACATTGGTATTTTTAGTTACCCACTTAAGACACCTAAAATAATGAAGGTATTAGAATAGAATATAAATGATAATTATAATATCATCTTTATGAGATCAATAATCAAAGTATGGTTACAGATAACTTGGCTGTCAGTGGTATAAATTCAGTTTAACTCATAGAGAAATAAAGACATGAGAAAGCAAATAAGTCTAATGGTTCAAAACTAAAAAGTTTGATATTAATGTACTATGACTCCAAGTTCAGACTAGCCTGTCAGTTGTATATCAACAAATGAAAGTTAATCACCTTTATTATTTTTAATAATATAGATGTAGTAAATGTAACCATATCGATGTATTTTAGTTAGTTCAATTTCTTATTACAGATGAACTCAAATTAAGAGAAAAAATACATCTGCTATAATATTTGTATGGATATATGAATCATTATAACAATATTTTACATAGAATAAAATATCAAATTAAAAATGGTTAATGCTTACAAAGTTTTCATTGACAGTGCAGAAGGAAAGAAAAAGGAAAACATTTCAGTTTTTTGGTTTTTTTTGAGTCCTTTGCCTCTCTTAGGCAAATTTTGCTCTGAAGCATTCTGTCTTATGTGCAAACATTCAATATCATTAGACTAAAATGGCTTAACTGGGGAAGTTCAATTTATACATCTTCTAGATCAATTATTACATGTTAGTTGTGTAAGTGCTACTTTTTACTTTCAAAGGTGTCCTGATTTGAATGACAAATTATATGGTGACCCTAAATATGATAGATTTTATTCAATAGTTCTCAAGAATGGCAGATAGCATAAGGCCTTTATTACAAAATGATCATCGTTCTATTCTGGGAGACAAATTAATGCTGCAAAAAGAGAGAAGGACCACTCTGAATACTATAGCTGAACATTTTCATAAACTGTGACTTAAATTATCTAAGCTTAGAGCATATTTAAGGAGTTCTGTAGAAAGTGTATGAAAATAATTCTAGTTAGTTAACATTTATTAACTCTCTAATTATAATGTGATCCATTCTGTTCCAAGAATGAATCATATGACCTAAGATCAGTTAATTTTGTGTGCTTTCATTTGGCCATAAAGATTAGCCCAAAAATGGACAAATGACAAAACCTGAAAGCCTCAATATTTATAGTTAGAATGCTGTACAAAGACTAATTTTCATGTTAGGCATGAACAAGAACATATATAGTCCTGAGAGCTACTAGCATCTATTTAGGGATCTTTTAAGATAGACGAAATACCACAGAATGTATAGCAGGGAGATAAAAAGAAATTGGGTCCTAGGTGGCATTTGTTAATCCACTGGATAAATCTTCACTTGTCTTTAGTTTTTAGTTATGTGAATCAATTTCATATATTGCTTAAGCCAATTATAATTAGGACTTCTATTTGTCACAACTAAACTAAGCTGAATAGTACATAGGGATAACATTAGCAAACTAGGCATGTGGAGTGGAAAGGTCTCTTAGAATGAATGATGTTCAGAAAGGTAAAATATGACACATCCTAATTTTAACAAGGGCTGCCAAAGTTACAGTGTTTTATAGGTCACTATGACTTTTCTTGATATAGTCAGTGTACTATTTCCTTGTAATATTTCCTGGTACTATATTCTCAACTATCTATATCCTATCTTTAATACACAATAATAGTTTAGATGTTGTCCTAGAATCACCAAAGTGGACTGTGCCTGGTTTTCCCCATGCTAATCCATCTCATCAGTGGATTCTTCATGCCCACAAAGACCTGTTTGATAATCCATGGTTTTTGCCAGTCCCTGACATTAAATGCAAACAGTCCAAACTTCCAAATAACAATACTAATAAGTAAAAAATAATAGCACTTAATGCCTTTTAATAATGCTGTGATAAAGGTAATCATTATTACAATTATTATGTAGATGAAGAGATCAAAACTTAGAGAAGTTAAGTGACTTTCTCAAAGACACACATTGACTAAGTGATGGAGGCAGGATACTATCCCAGATTTGTCGGATTCCAAAGACATTGCCCCTAACTAGCTATGCTATTATAACACCCCTACCTTAGTTCATCAGTTTTGCCCAACTCACATTTAGTTCAAACTTCACCCTACAAGTGCTGGCATTCTGCTTTCTCACTGCCCATTTCAACGCTTCTCATAACCTTCATCATGAGATCACAACTCTCATTTTGAATATTTTTATTCTTTTATGCCAAACCAAATTAACTTATTTTTTGTCATGACCTACCTTGTGATTTGTGACAATGGGTGATAATAAGTGATCAGATAAATTAATCATTGCTAATGGGTTGATAGTTAATGTGAAACATCTTCTAAGGAAAAATAATATTTAACCCTTTAAAATAGATGTTAAAGATGGTATTTAGGGGGCACTATAAATACTATAAACTACATATATGTCCGTAGGGCTAAAGATATGGGAATCAGCAGAAGGGCAGTATTCTGCGTCAACTGCATTCTGACATCTGTAAAAACTACTGCATAAGCCTCTCAGTACAACATGAGTCAGATCTAGTTACTATCCATCCATCATTAATTATATGTGTGAGAACTACTTAAGTAGAATAATAATAAGGAAAAAACCTTCAGTATATTCCCACCAAAAGTATAAAGAATAGCGGTATGTTTGCATTGGCCTAACCGAAGAGCTCACTTGTCTGCCCTTACCTTAATAACCAGGTACCTTCAGAAGATAAACAACTGTGTGATGCATTACAGATGAGAAAGTAAGTAGGGCAAAGTGAAGAAAGTCTGTAAGATTAAACATTTGGAATGAACGGTCAGTAAAATCTCAAGTTCTATGCTATAGAATAACATTGCAAATCTTTTTAGATTTATCTGCTTTGCAAAAATTTTATTCAGACTATAATATTTTCAGTGTCTTGTCCTTGTATTTCAAAAACATTTTTATGCCTCAGAGTCAATCTCTCCACTTCTCAAGTCCCTAAGCCAAGAGAACATACCTTATAGCTATAAAACTACAGATCATCAGGCAAACGAAGAAAAGCAAAAATTATTCCATTTATTTTATTGCCATGCCTAACTCATTTTTAATCTACAGACTGATTTTTGCTGACTTTTTAATGAGATTTGCATCTCTGTCCATTTGTACTAGAACTTATTTTCATAAGAATGCTATTTCCTATATTCACTTTTCTGCAAACCATTTCTGCTGAGATGCGTACAACACTACCCAGAAGGGACGTTGTCAAATCCCTTCAATAAACTAGATAGGTACTATCAATCAGAAGGCGATGTCAAAATGAAATTTTTGCCAAAAGGTGGCAAAAGAGTATCAGAAAACCTTAATTTTATACATCACAAGAGGCATGTCACTGCTGTTCAGAAACTCTTTAATTTGTTCATATAGTTTGACACTTTTCGAAGTCAAGACATCTTTCAAAAACCCATAACATAAAGGGGGTCAAATAAAGGGGAGTAGGGAAAGGGTGAAGTGGGTAAAGGGGATCAAATATATGGTAGCTGAAGGAAATTGGACTTTGGGAGGTAAACACAATAGAATATACAGATATCAAATTATAATGTAAACCTGAAAATTATATAATTGTATTAACCAATGCTACCCCAATAAATTTAATTAAAAAAAAAAAACATAACCAAGTGTATGCTTTCTAACACATTCACTCTGACAAACGGGGGCTTAGGATGCAGCTGTCATACCGAGCCTTTAAGATTTTCTTAATTCCTATGATATAAGATGAATCCAAAGATTAGCATCTCCTCTCAAAAGTTTGGAAAATACATAGTCTTTAGATAAGCATCAAATATTTTTGGCACTTTTATCAAAATGATGTTCTGGTATTAATTTGATAATGTTGTTTCAGCTCATTTGGAGCCACTTTAAATATGTATAGAACTTAAAACAATAGCTGTTAAGTTCTTTGCTTGCTTGCCCTAAGGTGTTCACGTACCTGTTCCCTAACAAACACTTCCTTCCTTACTACCCAGTAATGTTTTCTATTCTTCAGCTCTTTCTAAAACCATGGCCAAAGAGAGATGAGCATAATAAATATCTAAACTATCACTGAACCTTGTTAGTTCTGCCTCTTGTTTCTCTTATCTCTATTTTCACCACTGCCGCATTTTCTGTCCAAGCTAACATATTTCTGTAATATCCTCACCCATATTTCTGTAATATCCTCATAACTGATCCCCTTTCTCCCAATCACAACCAATTCCTTCTACTTTTCACCCTACAAATGAATTTTTAAAAATGTGACAGAAGGACATTCGACTTTGAGTGGTGAACACACAAGACAATATCCAGATGATATATTATTAAATAGTTCACTCGAAACATATATAATTTTATTAACCAGTGTCACCCCAGTAAATTTAATCTAAAAAAAAAAAAAAAAAGATAGACTCAGACAAAAGAAAGAAACAATTGTGTAGTGTTTCTTCCCCCAAAAGACATTTGCTTAACTTCCCATTTCTTTGGGATACGGTTAAACAATCTTAACACAGATTATAAAGCACAAGAGGGTCAGGCTTCCTTATGTTTCCATCATCAATTTTTTTCTGTTTTCCCAATCTTTCAGCTCCCTATACTCACCATGGTCTCTCTTGCCTCCAGAACTTCGAAATACTGATCTCTACTTACTCTCATTATTCAACTTCTAGCATCCCTCTAATATATTTTTGGTCCACTTCTACTCCTAAAGTCTCAGTTTTAACTCCACTCACCCAGGGAGTCTTTCAATGACCACTGGTTTCACGTCATATTCTTGTGATACATTCTCATTGCACACTGTACTTCACCTTTCTCGATATTCTTAACAGTTGAAATGATTTATTATCTATATTTCCTACTAGATCATAAGTTCTATAACACCAGAAACCGTCTGCACATGTTCGACAATGTGTATACCCAGTGCTTAGCTCCAAAGAGAGCCTAATAAATAATGAAGGTAATAAAACTTTTTAATTTCTGCTCTAATAGTAGGTCTCCAAGAAAAATTCTCCAAATTCTAGGATAAGTGCCCACATACTTTTCACTGTTTCTAGAAACACACTAATTTCTATTGAATTTGCAGAACATTTTGAACATAAAAGGAATGCAGAATCAAAATAATATTTTTAAGTCGTTATATGTTCTGTCTGGAAAAAAGATCATCTAAATACATGTGAACATTTATATATATACTAAACACCTCCCCTCTTATAATTTGTGTTTCATTCTTATTATTTTGAGAAACAAATTTGGGGAGCAGCGGGGAGCAGAACTCTACGTGTGTGTGCGCGCACAGTTAAAATAGAGACATATTAAAGGTATATGTGTTACAATTTCTAACTTATCAAACTTGTTTGGGGTTAGTCTCCTGTTTGCTTTTTCTATTAACTCTTTGCTGTGGATTCTTCTATCACCTTTATTGAATCTTAGCAGAAAACACTTTTTTATTTAATGACAGTTATAATCAAATTTATTTCTTCCAGAACTTATTCCTGAAAAATATGTTCTTCACAAACTTTACTTAATAAAGCAACATCAGGCTCTGTTTACAGATAATAGACAGAACATGAAAGACATGAGTGGAGAAATTAACAATGTTGATGAATCAGAAGCTTCCAAAACATACCCAATTTCTTAAATACTTTTTGTTCTATGCATTACACAAGTGAGAAATACACCTAATAGCACATTTTAATTTTTGTTTTAATTTTTATTATGAAATTATTACCTCATAAACAAGAGTAAAGATAATTCAATGAACTCCTATATAATTATCAACTAGATTCAATAATTATCACAATTTTGCCATGCTTGTTTTATCTATTTTTTCCTTTTATTCCCATTGTATAATTTAAATTTCATATAATTCAGTATTCGCCTCTAAAAAATAAAAATATTTAAACTTTTTCCTTAATAATCATAATGCCATTATCACAATAAACAAAATAGCTATCATTCCTTGATATTGTCTCTTTACAGCTGATTTGTTTAAATCAGAATCCAAATACCCCTCATACATTACATTTGGTTGTCATGTCTGTTAAATCTCTGTTATTCCAGAATCGTTGCTCCTCCAGTTTTTATTCATGCTTTTGAATTATAGAAACCTGGTCTGTTTTCCCATAGAATGTCTTAAAAACTGGAATTGCTCTTTTGATTGTGGTGACATTTAACTTGTTCTTCTATCCTTGTAATTTATTTTGAAAATGACATATCCCTAAACAAGAATACCTAATTGCCAAAGAGATGTCCAAATATTTCAAAATAATTTACAGTATTTGTACTATAGTTTAACTTTTCCAAGTTATTTATTTGTACACACTCAAGTAGCTATTTTGTTTATATGTTAATCCTACCTATTTTAGTACTGATTCAAGAACTGAGGTAAACTTGATCATACATAATGAAGCCATCATAATGAGACTACAAGTCTTTGGAGAGGTGGAGACAGTAGAAAAGGTAGGTGCTGATAGACTGCAATGTAGTAGAAATTAAAAAGCAAGAAGGAGCTATGGCATTAAATAGTCCTGGGTCCTAATCCTGTCTTTGTAACTTACTAATTGTGTGATCCCAGACAAACTACCAAACCTGTTTAAATCTCAGTTTCCTTATCTATAAAATGTAGGTGGGGTAATCCTACCTATATTACAGAGTTTTTGTGAGAATTAAATAAAACAACCTATATAATGTGCTTGTATATTGCCTAGCTTATAAAGGACAATGTTTTTAGGATATGGGAAATTTAAATGAGATAGAAAATGAAGCATATCATGGATTATTCTACTTTATTTACAGTGTCTTTCCCTCGATCTGTTAAAACCATCCCTAAGATGGAACTGTTTTTATTACATATTTTCTTATATTGCCACATGTAAAAAGTTTATGTTGTTGAGAGAACGAGAAGATAAGCCATGGACTGGGAGGAAGGACTGTTATCCAAAATATATAAAGAACTCTTATAAGTCAACAATAAGAAAATGAACAACCCATTTAAAAAATGAGCAAAAGGCTTGAACAGACACCTCATCAAAAAAGATATACAAATGGAAAGTGAGCATATGAAAAAATGCTCAATAGAATATGTCATTAGAGAATTAAAAATTAAAACAATGAAATACTACTACACTTCTATTAGAATGGTGAAAATCCAAAAAACTGACAACAGTAAATGCTGGTGAAGATGTAGAGCAACAAGAACTCTCATTCATTGCTGCAAGGACTATAAAGTGGTACAGCAACTTTAGGAGACAATTTGGCAGTTTTGTACAAAGCTAAACATGCTTTTATCACATAATCTATGAAGTGTAATCTTCATTATTAACCCAAATAAGTTAAAAATTTATTTCCACACAAAAACTGGCACACGTATTTATAGATGTTTTGTTTATAATATCCAAAACATAGAAGCTCCCAAGATGTTCTTCAGTAAGCGAAAGGATAAACTGTGGTACCTCAAATAATGGAGTATTATTCAGCGCTAAAAGGAAATAGTTATCAAACCCTGAAAGGATATGGAGGAAACTTAAAGGCATATTACTAAGTAAAAGCCAATCTAAAAAGGCTACATACTATATGATTACAACTATATGACATTCTGGAAAAGGCAATAAAAAGATCAGTGGTTGCCAGGAGTTAGGGAGGAAGGAGGGATGAATAGATAGATAAAGCACAGAGGATTTTGAAAGCAGTGAAATTATTCTGTATGATATTCATTGTGAACATATGTCATTAAATACCTGTCAAAACCCATAAAATATATAACACAAAAGGTGAACCATAATGTAACTTTAAATGTAATGTAACATGGATTTTGAATAATAATAATGTCTCAATATAGGTTCAACAATTGCAACAAATGTACCTCTCTGGTGTAGAATGTTAATAGTGGGGGAGGTTGTACTTGTGTAGGGGCAGGAAGTATATGGAAACTCTGTATTTTCCACTCAATTTTGCTGTGAACCTAAAAATGCTCTTAAAAATAACATTTTAAAATAGTTTATGTTGTCATCATTTCTGTTACCCTCCTGCCAATCCCATAGCTTTATGTACATGTACGATTTAGTCTTCTATTTTTAATTCTTTCCACTTATTACCATATGACAAATACTGACTTGTGTATGTATGTATATGTATGTTTTCTTATTACTGCATCCTCTTTCTAGAATATAAACTCCATGAAAGCAGGGACCTCTACCTGATTTTCATCACTGTAAATCAGTGTGTGACTCATAATAACTGTTCAATATTATTGAATAAATAAATCATCTTTGTTTCTTATAGTTAAAGTAGATAGTTTTTTAAATATAAATCACAGGCAGACATCATAAATAGATTTTTAAAGATTTAATTGTCTACTTGCCCAAAATAAATTTCCTATCCAGATGTCACTATATATAAAAACATATCATTAATCTAGGTTCTCACTAAGGGTTTCTCTTTAAAAATATAGACACTAACTCACATAAGGTTTTAAAGACTGTATCTTTTACACTTGGCAAAAGAGACCTAGGTCATAATAAGAAGTGGTTTGAGTGAAGGAAAAACTATAACAAAGGTAGTAAGGAAGATAGAAAAAAAATATCACCTACTTTAAACTTTTGCATGGCACTCTCTCTCTTATAGAATACCAGATGGACAGAGTTAGGAAAGGATACTGAAAATCTGGACCCTACTAAACCAATGAGAAGCTATTCTTCTTTTAAAGATTTCTCCAGATGTCATTTTGATGCCTCCTCAGTTATTTTGATGTTTTTCTTCTGTCATAATTTCCCGTCAAATGTAGGAAGAAGTCACCTTTCCCTAGTACCTCAAATCATTTGTCTTCTGAATAGTAAATTTTCTTGTGAGCTCATAATAAATTCAAATAATGTTATGCTACAAAAAAACCATTTTCAAAAGAAACAGAATTAAAGAAATGACCAGTTTTTCTGGTTCATGTTCAACTAGTACTAGTGAGGGTTATCCAAACGGGTACACTAAATGGACTTTTCACCTGCATATTTGAGTATAATTCAGCTTTTTGTTCAGCTACCAGGAAAATAATTTTACAAGGTTTTATAGGAATTTATGGATTTTTCCATACTCAATGACTTTTAATAATATTTTTAAGTATCTTCATGAATTAGAAGCTGTATTCCTAAAAATTAAGTTCTCTCAAACAATATCAATAGACTTTTTGATGTGATCTCCTTGTACCTTGACTGTCAAACATTTTTCGATACTGACTTTCAGTACAAAAACAAAATTAGCAGCAAGCATGCACTCTGAAGAAAATGAAATAAAATTGCTTCCAGCAGCACATTCAGCCAAATGCTTCTTAATGTGATGAATTTCTATCCACCTAAAGAATTTTGGCAATATAATAATATTCAAAATATACTTGGATCTGGGACTATTGTGACCACCAAATCACTTTTGTATTGCTGTGTCCAAATGAAACAGCTATTAATCTTAAATCATTATAGAAAAATATTAGTAATTATTAAAATAACTATCAAGACTCACACACTCAGACTTTTTGCTCTTTTTTTACCCCCACCTGTTGGTTTGGCTTGCAGGAATCAGAGAAGCATAGTTTTGAGAATATGTGAAGTTTGTAATGATGGAGTATGCTGAGCAGGTGGTGATTAGATTCAGCGGGAGAGAATGCATGCCTCCTCATTTACGTTCAGGAACTTGGCCCAGACCTTGCTTATGGTGAACCTGAGTAATGGCAAAAGCAGAGGGCTAACTCACTCCGAAAGGCTGGTCAGAACCCCCAATCCTGCTCCCCAGCCAGACACCAGCAAACTCAGCTATCTTGGTTCAGGGTACCTACTGAGGCCAAAGCTAAAAGCTCAAGAGAGTGGCAATCTCCCTTGACAAAATATTTTCCACTTCAGCCTCAGTCGCAGCTGACTGTTGTCCTTGGGAAGATACTGTGATTGGCCCCTTACTGTTGCTTGTTTTGGTTCCTGACAGGAGTTCTTTGAAGAATGTGAGTCTGGGAAATAAGTATTCACTTTGTGTACAACACCTTTGGAATCACTACTATGGAGTTAAACCAGCAGAGCAAACTCAGGGCCAGATAGATATTTTGCTAATATGACAATTTTTTAAATTATATTTTATATATGTGTAATTTGTAGTAGTGGAAAGATCATAAACTTTAGAATGAAGAAAACTTAAGTTACAGATCCAGCTCCTACTGGTATGGTCAAGTTACTTGGCATTTTTAAGCCTCAATTTCCTTGTAAAATAAAGATATTAACACCTACATTATAAAATTATTTTATCAGCAAGATACAGTATCAAAAATGCCTGAAAGCTCTTGGTACATTGTGGGAAAATGTTAGCTATTGAGCCCAAGTCAAGGGTTGCATCCTCTGAGCAATCACTGCTATCTCTTCTAGGATTAGTATAAACTAACAATTAAATTGTGTTACAGGTCTGGATATGGTCGGCATGATGGTGAAACATATTGAATCACTATCTTAAGTTATGACTCAATGACATCTTGAAGCTATATCATGTCAGTGTGAAACTGGCCTCTGTTAGCTTTGCTCTCATTCACTCCCACTGATGGATAGAAAAGTATAATGTATTCCTGCTCCAAATGTCAAATTCTAACATGGGACAGTGACTCAGTGAAGGTCGGGAGATCCATAGTTTCATTCAACTTTATACTTTTTTTTCTAAGAAACTTACTATTTCTTATGCCTTTGGTTTTGCTGATCAGCTGAATGAATAATCTCAAAACAGCATCACATCCCTTGACTCTTGAAGATAGGCTGGGCTTACTGATTTGCTTCCAAATAATAGAATATGAAAAGGAAAAAAGTAAATTTGCCATGGAAAAAACTGGTAAACACTGCTTTTTCCAGGTAATCAATATCAACATCAATAGTGATGTCGTGTTGATAGCATGTACTCCCTGATGTGATGAGAATGGCACTTTGACTCAAATATTCTTCCCCCAAACTCAAAATCCTTATCTAATTATGAGAAACTATCACACAAACCTAAATTGAGGAACATTTTACAAAATCTCTGATGAGTATTTCTCAGAAATGTGAAGGTAATGAAAAATGAGGATTTTACAAACTAGGGACTATGGAGACATGATGACTACAAGCAATTTCTATTCCAATATTGAATCCTACAATTTAAAAAAAGCATTACTGAGAAAACTAGTTAAATCTGAATAACTCTGGAATTTACTTAATAGCAATATCAACATCAATAGTGATGTCGTGTTGATAGCATGTACTCCCTGATGTGATGAGAATGGCACTTTGACTCAAATATTCTTCCCCCAAACTCAAAATCCTTATCTCATTATGAGAAATTAGATACCGAGGTCAATTCCTCAGTCATGACAAATATATCATGGTAGGGGAAATCAGATAATGAAGTGACAGAAAATCTCTATAGTATCTTTGCAACTTTTCTGTAAAGTTATTTATAAAGTAAAAAGTTTAGTAAAAAAATTAATTAAAAAATAAAAATAAACCATAAAACAGAATTATAGATAAATAAAATGAAATCCATCTAAGTAGTTACAGTCTTAGTTTTACCTTTATTTTAATTAAAATAAAATAAACTTTAAATATGTGAAATATAAAATTTTCTAGTATATCATCTACATTTTGAGTCAATAATTTGAATGATTTTGGCCCTGTTGTTCAGATACGTGGATATATGTTCATTTTCTGGAGACAAAGCTCTCATTAGTTTCTCAAAGGCTCCTAAGACTCAGGAAAGTCTTGGGAGGAAGAGAAAGAGCAGGAACAAGAAGAGGAGGATGAGGAGAAATGACAGTCATGGTATGTAGCCTGTGGGACAGGACTGTGTGTTAATGATCTTATCTGAATTATTTAATTGAATTCTCACAATTCCCTGAGTTCAGTTTCATTATTATGAACATTTTTATAGTAATGCAAAAGCATGGTTATAATTTTGCCCAAATTCACACAGCTAATAGTAGTATCTAACTGCAGAGAACAAATAAGCATTCCCTGTTTTATACGGCCTTCTTATAAGCCAAAAATGTCCAAAGGCTACTTGCCCACATGGCTGGGAATAACAGAGTTCTAGCAGCAATTAAAAAAGAAAAGAAAAATTAAACAAAGTCAAGAAGTCAATGGCAAAATTTAGTAAATTATTCACTCATTTTTTAAAGTGCTTAATTTACATTCTTCGAATTACCTAAGCCACGGGAAGTGTCTAGCCTTATAGATACCTCTGTGCTGTTTTTGCTTACTGTTCCTCTAAAACAAACAAACAAAAAATTAAAGTTGTTTAAAACAACCTAAAAGGCCACCAAGAAAATCTGTTTCAATTTTGAAGTCTGTGTCAATTTAATCTTGGTGACTCAAATGGCAAGACTCAATTAGAACTCAGAGTTCTAGACTTCTTAATCACTGCTCCCACTCTTAGGAACTTTTAATATTCATGAAATTTAGATTAAAACTTGTGGAAACAGCAATAGTAGTACAAGCAAAACTAAAGAAAATGAGTGCACTGGGAAACCTTATCAAAAAAGGAAAACTTTCTTTCCTTTCATCAATTTGAAATTCTAGCAAACTTGTCTGCCAATTTACGTGTTTTCACCATAATTACTTCTTTCAATTGGATTCATTGCATATCCCATCAGTAAACTGCTGGACATGCTTACAAGGTTGTGAAATCAAGACCTGTTGTTGCTAAAGTTTACAGTCAAAAGAACACAAAGAACAAACACAAAAATAAGCTTCATCACATTCCACTAGCAAATTCAGGTAAGACCTGAAACCTACCTATTACAAAACCTAAAGTAGGGTTTGTTTCAGAAAAGGAAGATAGTAGTGAGTTGAATATTGGTATTTGGGCTTCAAAATCTAGAGCCATTAAAAAACATTGGTTTCTTTTCTATATTATGACTATTGAAAGCCACTTGGGTTCATTATTTTGTAGAAGCACATTCTGCTTTTTGGAATAATCTTCAGCTCACTGAATTATTCATGGCACACTCTGAAACCAGGAGTGGCCATAACAGGTTATCATCAAAGACAGCATGGATCATCAGAAACAACAAGTTCCCTGATACAGCTCAGTGAAATTGATGGTCAGATTCTCTATGCCATATTAACATACCCAAAGTGACCTGACAAAGTCATCTATGTTTCTGTCTCTCTCGAAATAAGGGAATTATTCCTGTTACAGGAGGGAGGACTCTTCTGTCCTGATAGTAAATTTAAGAGATACACAAATCTGCTGCCAGCAATGAGTTCCTTGGATTTGTGGTAGTCATGAATTTAAAAGCTGATTACAGAATCCATGTAGATGGAACTGATTCATTACTGCATTCAAATGGAAAGTACTTGCAAAGGTCTTCTCACAGACCTAACTACATAATAATGAATTTTGAATATTATCTGTGTATTGTTAGTTTTTCATGGTACTCTCTTAAAAAAATACACATTTGTGAAATCATACATAGAAACAACTAAATCTTGAAAAATCTATCAGTTTACAAGCCAAACTAGTATAATAAGGGAAAAAATAGCATCTAAGAAGGTTTCACAACCTCTCTTCCTGATTCATTTCAGTGTTAACAACCCTGTAAGGAAATTTCTTAGTTATTCTAACCTAACTACCTCATACTGCAATTGAAGTTTATTTCCTCATGTTCTGGCTTCAATGGCAATAGAGAACAGATGCTCACTATCCTTTGTGTAATAATAATAATCAACTGTTTTGTGGGTTCGAAGATTTCATAAATCTTTCCTTGATTATTTTCTTCACCTTGACAAGTAATTCTAGTTCACTAAACACCAGCAATAGCACTATGTTTGAATATAAGAGACAAGTGTTAAATATCAAGGAAAACATATTCATCATAATTAATGTGTATAAAACATCCTCAAGATGCAGAGAAAAAGGAACCTTCATACACTGCTGTTGGGACTGCAAATTGGTACAGCTGCTATGGAAAACAGTATGGAGGTTCCTCAAAAAACTAAGAATTGATCTACCATATGATCCAGCAATCTCTCTACTGGGTATTTACCCCAAAAACTTGAAAACCCATATCCAAAAAGATATTTACACACTGATGTTCATAGCGGCATTATTCACAGTGGCCAGAACATGGAAGCAACCAAATTGTCCTACAATAGATGATTGGCTAAAGAAGCTGTGGTACATATATATACAATGGAATATTACTTAACCATAAGAAGAGATGAAATACTGACACTTGTGACAACCTGGATGGACCTTGAGATAATCATCCTAAGGGAAATAAGCCAGAGAGAAAAAGTTGAAAACCATATGATATCATTTATGTGTGGGAAAGCTAAAAGCAACAAATGAACAGGACAAACAGAGACTCAGGGACATGGAAAATGGACTAGTGGTTACCAGAGGATAGGGAGTAGGGGAAGAGAAAAGAGGTAGACAGGGTAAAGAAGGTCAACTCTAGGGGGTTGGGAGAGGGTGAAATGGGTAAAGGGGATCAAATATATGGTAGCTGAAAGAAACTGGACTCTGGATGGTAATCACATAATAGAATATATTGTGGAATTATAATGTACACCCCAAAATTATATAATTGTTTTAACCGATGTTACCCCAATAAACTTAAATAGATAGATAGATAGATAGATAGATAGATAGATAGATAGATAAAATAAAACATCCTCAAATTTGACTATTTTGAGCAAGCATCTGTATACACAATACATCAGCAGAATAGCAAGTGATTTTGAAGATCTGTTTGACAAAGATTTCTAGGAACTAAATACAAAATAAAATTAAGAAAATTTTTAAGTAGAATAACTTCTGCAAAAATAAAAGAAAATGATTGTGATCAGTTTTGCCCTATTTTTAAAAACATGTTCAATTTTAAAAGAATTTGAATAGTTTTTAATTAATTTGCCTAGGCAAATATAAACATCAGAACAAATTACAGATCTTTATATTTTATAGAAGTAAAACAAAATTTTGGATAAGAAAATAACATGCACTATCAAAGAATATTTGATAAGACTGATGAGAAAAGCAGACATCAGTTAGCTAACAAAATTTGAGAATACATAAAGGACTCGGTAGATAAAAACATGGACTGTTAGAGCATTTTTGCATATATTTTAAGAATAAAAGAAAGATTTCTGGCCTCAAAAGAACAGTTCATTTATTTTCATCTTCAGAAATTGATTTTTTCATTTTGGTTGTTTGTAATTTTGTGTTTCTCTTTTCTGTTTTTATTCCCCACTAAATTTGTTATTGACAGCCTCTCTCTCTCTCTCTCTCTCTCTCTCTCTCTCTCTCTCTTTCTCTCTCTCTCCCTTTCTCCCTCTTTATCTCTATCTCTCTCTCTAACATATCCAACAACTTTTGAGCTTTAAAATTTTTCCACTATTAAAATCAAATTCTATCACTGTTTACCAATCACTTATACTTTAAAAATTGTTAGAATCTGACCTAAAAGGGTGAATAGCTTTTTGTCTCTCTCGTGCTCTAGGATAAAGTGTTACACTTTATGAGTCTGATCTCATTTTCATAAGGGTTGAATATCGCATATTTTCTCAACTGAATATCACATAGGACTGAATGTCACATATTTTCTTGACTTTTTTCCTACAGATTTATATTTACCCAAATCCAACATGTTTTTTCCTAGGAAACATTCTCTTAATTTTTAGCCTGTTCATTTCCAGGTAAACTTAATTCATTCGCGTGATTTTGCTGTGAATCATATCACAAAATAACTTAAAAATCAAATTTATTTAAATGGAAGGTAAATTCATTTCTAAAGAACAAATATTTCTTCTCCCATTTAAATAAATTTATGTCTATTTCACATGTGTAAGATATTTGTTATTAAGAACATATAGTACCAACATATCTCTGTTTTTGCTAACAAAATATGCCAACTCCTTTTTCCTAATTTCTGCATACTTCACTGTGAGTTGTCCTATAACAATTCATCAGTGTAAATAGGTAAATTATGCATATGTCAAATCCTATTTTTAGACAAAGAATTAAAAATGCACTCTAAAGGACTCTTTTTTGAAATCCCAGATTATGTTAGACACGTCTTTGTATATTTTCATGATACTCTGTATTTTGTATTTCTTCAACATGGAAAACACAGTTATAATTTTTTAAATCACTTTGTAAAATTAGATTTTTTATCTCCTATTCCCCTGAAGACCCTAAATTCCTTGAGGGTAGGAACCACGACTCTCTTATTCACTAGTACATTAGTACATAAAGTAGGCACTCAAGTGTTTATTTAATAAAAAAAATTAGTTCATGAATTTCAAGTTTCTGATATCTAATTAAAATTGAGAATAATCTCCCACAGCTCTAAGAAATGACCTTAGAAAATTTGATCCATGGTGCTAAAATCAAATTCTTTTAAAGCACTGATACTATTTTAGCTGTGTTATTGAACATGATGCCAGGAAGGATAGAGAAAGTAAGAATAATTTTTTTCTCTGGTTATTAAACACTTCTATAAATGGCAGAAATTGGCTGTCCTTTTAGTCTCTTTTATTTTAAACAATTAAAAAATGGTTGGGAGACAGTTCTATAATAGATAAAGTTATTCCATTAAGGATCCTACTATAGTATGATTTTGTGTTCCAAATCATATCCCTAGAGATGGTTATATAAAGAAACTTCTTTACTAAATCAACGGAAAGCAGATGTTTCCCTTGCCCTTACATGTCATAATTATAAAGGCATTCTACCATATAAATCGTGCATCACTTTATGTTCATTTTATCCATGACAGTGTAGATCTAATTATGGAGCAAATCCCTGGGACTCATTAGCTTTTATCTTCTCTTTAGAACCAATTACATAAAATGAGCTCCTTTAAATAACTGTTTTTTGGCTCATCTCATCTCTTATTTTGTCTTAGTAAAGATGAATATTTACTTGGACTTGTCAACTTTTGAACAAAGTGTCTTGCTTCCAAAAATATTAATTTGAATTCTGGCCCACTGATAAAACAAACAAACAAAATGGAAACCAGCTTAGGTAATACAGTTATGCCAAAACTTATCTGTAAGCCAGAGGGCAACCCATGGAGGGTCAGATCCTTAAAATGTTTCTCTTTATTCCTTTAAACTCAAACAGTGCTGAGAAAGTTCCAAATGTTTGGGGGACTGGAGAGCTAATGCTCTAATTCTATTAAAACATACTAATGGACTTTCTTTTCTCATCAATTTCAGTAAATCAAGCAAAAGACAGATATCGATCACAAACAGTTATAGCAAACATAGAATTTCTATGTAATTTAACTTAAAAATAAGGAGCATAAAAGATATTTAAGTAAATTTGTTTGATGGGCAATAGTATGGATGACTTTTTTCCTTGACAACTTTAATAAAGCCTTCAAAAGTATTGCACCCAAACCATCAGTGGCTTCGATTTGTTTAAAACACAGTAAAAGACTTCACTAGCCTCTCTAGTGAATGATTTGACAAAATAAAACTCTCAATTTAAACCATATTACATGGTATATTAGGCAGAAAATGCCAAGAGCAGAAGGCAATCATCAGATGCGGGATCCGTGAAGCAAATTTACTGGAACTGTTAGTAAATTTACTGGATCATTGCTTTTAGAATTCCACATAAAACATGCAGGTCACTGTATTTAGAAAAAGTGTGTAACTGCCTAAATGCAATGTCAAAGAATGATAACAGAATGCTCCCTGATATTACTTTCGTTGAGAACGCCCTGCCTTTGGCTCAGCTTTTCCTTTCAGATCCAGACAAATGTGATTCAATCTTTATTCAAATAAAGCATATGGGATTGCTTTTCAAAACCAATAACAGAAAATTGCTTTTGGAAAGCCAAATAGCGAATACACCTCCACTTGAGTACCTTAGTACATAACCATCACAGATTGTAGTCCTACATCTAATTTCTACATCTAGCTTTTTAGCCAAAGGTGCTTATGAAGAGCAAATACCAAGAAACAGAAAGTTGCTGCCATCTACAGGCTATATATTTATCCTAAATATTTAAAACATTTTTCTGAAATCAAAGGTCAAAGAGCCTGTATGATAAACAGATATGATATATTAGCATATATTCCCAATAAAGAATATATGAGAAAGCTCGCTGTCAGAAGTTTCCAGATTATCTCTGAGATTTTTTCATATTAGTTGGACTTTATGTTTTAAAACCAGATACATTTAGTAAAAAAAAAAAAAAAAAAAAAAAAAAAAACTAAAATCTAGAATAATTTTAGTAAATTAGCTTTCTTCTATCAAGTAACATGTAAACAGCAATAAATATCTCCCATGACCTTATCTGTATTTCCACAGCAGTCCTAATCATTATCTAATTCTTTTCCTCTTATAACCACTTAATTAGTAACATATAAATTACTATTAACCTTTTTCCCATTTGCTGCCTCAAGAATACTCACTGGTGGCTCTTGCAACTAACTGCAGCATTTACCCAAAGATAATTCATGGATTACAGTCCTAATCGTACCCTAAAAGTTTGCCATGAAATATCTCACTTTTATTATTATTTGTGCATCGCTCTAGTATATTGATAGTCTTTGGAAACAAATGACATCATTCTATTTATAACATTCTATTTTTAGTAGTGGTATTATCATTTATAAAATATAGTCATTCTTGATCGCTGAAAAATCCTAGGAAATGTAGCATTCCTACATGTGATGTTAATTACTATTGTTCTTGAACAGTTGTTAGCCAAAGATTCATTTGATGAATCCGAATTATGATATATTTCTGTTACATTAGGATTACAGACAAGTTCTGTTCAGAAATAACTCCAAGAATAGTTTTTATATTTTATTTTCACAATGAAACCAGTCAGATTTGCTTTAGCCTCAAAGAGAGGGTTTATGTAAAATTAAATTAATGGTAGTAGCGAGCTGCACTTTTTTTTCTAAACAGGAAATGGGTTAAATGCAGTATGGTAAAAAGATAACCGCTCAGAATCTCAATTCAGATGGCTCATCTTCAGTTTCTGTCTCTATGATTTATCAGTGGTATAACACTAGATAAGTAATTTGACATCTCTGCTCAGTCTTTATCACTAAAGTGGACAGAATACATACTCCATAAGGGTATTGGGAGGTTTAAATTAAAAATTTGATTAAAACTACTAATAACAGTAAACTGGCATTTAGCTTGTTAAATGTTAACCTTATCATAATAAATTGTTGTTATTATTATAAAGTTGCATATGTGAGAGTAATGAATAGTATTGTATTATCTTAATATCTCCATGTATATGTAAATATATATGTATTATGTATATAATATATATATGTCAACTAGACTACATATATATACATATATATATATATATATGTATTATGTACATGCCTATATGTCAACAGAATAGGTAAAGCCAAAGTATTCATCCCATTCAGTGGTTGAGCACTGAAATCTACTTGGGAGCTCTTAAAAATGTGGATGTCCTAACTTCACTCCCAGAGATTCTGATGTTAATAGACCATTTTTTTCAAAGCTCCTCACATGATTTAAATGTGTGGCCAAAATTGAGAACCAGTGTTATATATTCAATTGTATATTTTATTATATCACATAACAAAAACTATATATAAATTCTTTCATCAATGTATTCCAAGTGTATATCTGTGTTCTAACAATTTCAACATGGCTAAAATGATGCTCTTGATTACAGTATGAATATGTAAACATAGTACCAAGGTAGTATCTTTCAGTGGCAACTTTAATCTTAAAATGAAAATTTTTAGCAAATAATTTACTATTTGTCAAGCAATGCCCTCCTAACAGATAATGATGTATTTTTAGAGTGTAAACATGGTTTTCTACTTTTTCCCAGAGTATCCATCCTCATATGGTCTATGTAGTCTAGTTGACATATAATTCAGACATTAAAATTACAAAAATGAAATTATTTCACTCAAAGTGTCAAGTTAGCCTAAGGAATAAACTAGGTTTCACAAACATAAGCAAACTATAGGGTAAAGCATGGCATAATTATTTACGTTTTGTGTTAATTTAATGCACTGAACACACATACATACACAGACACACAAAAGAGTTATAAGTATTACTGGATAGGTCTATTATCTAAACTAGAAGAGTGAGCACTGGAAGAAAAATTTACCAAAATTTAAAAAAAAAAATCCTGCTTCTATTCTTTATAAGCTTACCACCACAAACTGTAAAAAGCTAAAATCAATAAAAACTGACTCAAAATGAGTATTTCTCAAAAGTATCCTAATTCTGAAGTCCATAACAAAGATGAAGTAACTATCATTTTAACTGTCCTTTGAAACATAAAACCACACAATGATAGAGATTAGAAATTTATACTACTGTTAGAGTGATAGAATTTTAGAGATACAGCTATGGTAAGGATGACCTAGTCCAGTATTTCTCACTCCTTCAAAAATATGATGATTTTTGAGAAATAATAATGATAGCTAATAATTGGATAAATGTATTAGTGACTTATCATGTGCCAGACAAGTACTGGTCTGTGTGCATTATAAGGTAGCTATTATAATTTCTCAGCTTTCTAGTGGAGCAATATGAGGAATCAAGAGGCCTAGCCAGCATTCAAACCTTATAAGTTGGTTTTATAATCCAACTAGCAATTGCTGCAAGATATGGCTATAATAATCAAAAAGATTTGCACTCTACCAATATTTTAATTTTAAAAATAGTTTTTTAGTTTTTCAAAGTATTTTATAATATTTAATATACCTTTAAAACAATTAAAAACAAAAACAAAAAAATTCTGATACTTCTCCTTTACTCTCCAGTTTGAAAAATCATTGCTCTTGTCTAACTTTTCAGATTCATGCTTTAGGAATATTTTTTTTAACTCCTACATTGGATGATGAACTAAATACTACCTTTTCCTCAATGGTGTGTTCCAAAATAATAATATATATGGTGATAGAAAGAAATTTAACATTGGGTGGTGAACAAAATGTAAGACGATGACGTATTTATAGAAGTGTATACTCAAAACCTATGTAATTTTATTAACTATGTCATCCCAATAAATTTAATAATAAAAAAGCAATGTAAATGAGTAAAAAGAATTAAATGTAATAAAAGATGGCAAAATACCTCATAATTCAAAAAACAAAAGATTACTTGAGGCTTCCTGATAGATGTAGTATTAAATAGAATCCTAAAGAATGAGTTGGGTTTAGGTAACTTAACATGATTGAGAAATACGTTCAAAGAATAAAGAAATTATGGGCAGGAGAGCAGAGATAGGAAAGTGCATGATAAATAAGAAACGAGCGGTCCAATTTTCCAGAAATAAAATGTATGTAAATGTACATGGGAAGAAATAATGTTGAAGGCAGATGAAGCAGGTTCTGAAAGGCTAGAGAATTCTTAAACAATTTGAGGTGGATGGGTATAATAAGACTAGAATTCAGTTTTAGACAAGTAAATCTGGTAGCAATGTATAAAAAGATTGGTTGCTAATGAGGTACACAGGACCAGAGAACTATAAGGATGACAGCAGAAATGAAGCAAATTGAAGGAATGAGAATAACATACTATACAAGTGGAAACCATTTATTTTGAGAAACAAGTAACATAGAGGAATCTAAGAGGACACTGAGTTCATGAAACAGGATGACTGAAGATCAAGGGCCATCAACAAAAATAGTAAACGCAAGAGAATAGCAGATATGGGAAGGTAGACCATAATTTCAGTTTGAAATGCTGAATTTAAAAGGTCAGAACAGTCAGAGAAAGATATATAACAGACATTTTTTAAAAGTTGCAATTCAAGAGCAAAACCAGGGTTAGGGACACAAATATAAGTATTACAGATTCTGTTATAAAATTGGATACAAGAGTATACCAAGGCAAATAGCATATATAACATGGGAAGAATAAAGAATTAAAGCAGGTCCTTGGGAGAAATCTATATTGAGAATGACAAGAGAAGGAACTGAAAAGAGAAAAGTAGGCATTGAAGAGAGTGGAAACTCAGGCAAGTTGTAATTAGGAAATTATGAGTGGAAAGAGTTTTGAGAGTCTATATGGAAGCTAATATCTAATGTTACAAGTAGGTCAAAGGCAATAAAGCCTAAGGAAGTCCATTGCATTTGTTAATACATTATTGATGTCCTTTAAAAATGCATTTGTGATAGGCAGAATAATATCTCCCCAAAGATATCTACATCTAAATCCCTGGAACCTGCGAATATGTTACATGGCAAAAGGTACTGTGCAGATGTGATTAAATTAACCACTTTGAAATGGGGAGATTATCCTGGATTAGCTGAGTGTGTCTTCAGTATAATCACAATGTCCTTACAAGTGAAAAAGGGAGACAGGAAAATCATAGCTGTGATTTAACATTTATTCATGGTGCTTTGATGAGAAATCAACTTCACCAATAGAATGAGAGCTCTATAACGACAGAGTCTGTATTTTTGCTTCCTGGTTTATAGATTGCTCTCCTTCTCTCTGTGTCCTCACATGGCAGCAGAGGCAAGGTCAGTTCTTTGGGGTCTTTTATAAGGGCACTCATCTCACTCATGAAAGCTCTGCTCTCATGACCTAATCACCTCCTAATACCATCACATTAAGATTAGGTTTTATCATATGAATTTTGGGAGACAGAAACATTTAGTCTACAGCAATAACAAAGCTTTGATTAAAAATCTGGAATTGTCTCTATTCCAATACTTCTTTCACTGGGCCTAAACTTGAGTCCTCTTAATCTAGTAGTAAGAATTAAATTTTCAACTCATTTGAAATATGTTACACAGTTTCAATGATATAATTTTAATGGAAAAATTTTTGTACTCCTAAATATGGCCCAAAAGTTAATAGCATATTCACAGTCAGGTTGTGCTGTCCTTTCCTAAACTGATTGCTGGTCTAGAAATCAAATCTCAAATTAGTGGTATTTACTCATGTCCAACTATATATATTTTACTTGAAGGAAATAATAAGCTTTAGAAAAAGGACTGAAATTTCTGGGTAGTCTTTAAACAAAACTACAATCTATTCTTTTGAGAAATCTCACTCAGAGATCAAGAAACATGTAATTAGGATATAGACTTCAAGTTCTGGAAATAATCTTTAGTAACTGTTTGAAAAATGTGTATTTGAAGGATATATAATAACTTAAAATTATAATTTCCTTAATATTGGCTCCTTTGGACAAGTAGAAGATTACCAGTTTAGGTGCTAAATCCTATAGATTAGCTCTCCCCTCACATTCTGTTTATGATTTGAGCCTGCCGACACCATAGTTAACTTCTTGAAAATTTAGATGGGTTGTGTATATCTGCATACATAAGATGTACTTCATCACCGGCAGCTGGCTTATTCCTTTTTCCATAGCTATAATAGAATAACCTCCTACTTTCTTAATTCCTACTCACTACTATGGATCCCCCAAATTCTAATTATGGAATTTGTAAAACTACAGTTACAATTCCCATTAAAGAATAAATCTTAAAGGTAAGTTTTTTCAGTTTATTCTAAATATCTCTATAAGTTGTAATTGGGTTTATTATATAGAAAATGTGGGAAAATAATATGACTTTACTGAATAATAAAACACAAGTCAATTACTAGAGAAAGTTCTAAAGAAGTAAATAAATTCTTTGTGAATAAAACAAAAAATTACAGAAATAGTGTGACAAGATGGAAAAGACCAGGAATATACTTCAAATGTTGTTTTAACATCGTGAAAGAATTTCAGAGGAGATAGAAAATATTAAATAGATTTACAAAGATTATTTTTAAAACTTTATAAGTATTTTATAGGGCCTTGATATCCAGTAATAATAAAAATAAACAACCCTGGCTAGGTATATAAACATTATTATAGCTATGCACTGAAATAAACAAACTTTTTTATCTCTTGGGGTGGGGGGAGGAATAGACAATAAACTCTTCTAGAATCAAAGGATTTTAAAGAGGAAAGAAAGAAAAGGAAAGGAAGGAAAGAGGGCAAGAGAGAGGGAGGTAGAAAACTCAGAGAATCTAAATTCTTATTCAGAGAAAAATATTAACTTTCTTAATTGAATTCTTGTCACTTACAAACTGATTAAAGGAACTGCTAAAGGCTTTTATATCCCAAAACACTGAGATTACCTAAACTTAAATATTTTAGGTTTGGTACAACAGCCACACCAAATGATGATAAAATATGAGTCTTTCATCTAAGATTTCTCTATAGTAAATGTTAAACTTACTGAGATAATAGAGAGCCTTTAAATCAACTTTTAATGACAAGTAACTGTCTCTATCTGAATGACCTCCAAATCTTGAGAAAATTTCATTTTATGAAATAGACATGCTACCAAATGTTGTTCATAAATCTTTTCTTTTTTTCTAATGGAATCATATTTCTCCACTAACTTATAATTTCCAACATGCTTTATCTTTATCCCAACTCATTCTTCAATTGGCAGAAATGGCTAACAATTTGGTTTTTAGTTCATCTGTCAAAAACCTGTCCTATTGTAAATGATTTATAATTTTAAAGTAAAAGAACCAATAGATATTTCTTTTTAAAAAAGAAAAGGGGCTTTGCAGTGAATTTTTTATGACACAAAGACTCATGTAACAGAATTGCAGTTGGAAAGAATATTCATTGTACCCTCCAAACTATATAGTTAAAAATGGGTAGCCTGTTATAATAGCAAATAAATCTCCAAGTATCAGTGGCTTAACATACCAAAGTTTATCACTTCCTGATATTAGTAAGGAAGCACTTAAAAGCATTTCTTTTTCATGTGATGACTCAGGGATTCAGATTCTCTCCATCTCAACTCATGGCTTCCAGGACTGCTGTGGCATTAGAAAATGTTACTGGAAGGTCATAAAGGACAATTTATGGTCATGCCTATAATTTGTATTCATCATTTCTGCCCATCATCCACTGGACAGAATTAGACACATGGTCTTCATCTAACTGCAAAGGGAGCACATAGATATTTGGTGAGGTCTTATTCTCTCAGCCACCATTTTTCAGGTTTTATTATTTGTACATGTACTTTGAAGAAGATCTACAGTACATTGAAATTCATGTTCCATGTTTGTATGCTTGAATACACAGGAAATCACTGAACCATATCTGGCCAGACTGAACACTAAAACTCTCCTACAGATTCTCATCTTCCCCACCATTCCATTAATTGGAAACTCTTTCTCCTCTTCCATCTCTTTTTCTTTCCCTTTATTCAGTTATTGCCAATGGGCAGCATCCCATCTCCAACATGTTCATTCTCATTTAACCACAGGGCTAGTCCAAGGTGTGATCTACCATAGTAGAACTAGTTATAAAGCAGGTGATTCGGAAGAGAAAGATGGAAATCCTTAGCCACCATTTAACACTCAGTTGCCCACTGTTACACTAAGTCTTTCAACCCAATGCTGATTTGGGGAACAAGGTACTCGCTTCCCTCTCATATTCTCAGCCATCAACCAAGAAAAAGAAGGAAAAGCAAAAAATAGAAGTTTGCAGTTTCCGAGAGAAGGGAGAGATGTTTTCTGCTTTATAACAGCACCAGAGAATACAAGATTCAGGAAATAAATATCTTTATGATACATCTAGGCAGACAGACATCATCTTTCAAATAATCTTTATGCCCTAAGAGTGGCAACAAAGAGGTAGAAAGCTGCCAGAATTGAAAGACAAATTAAAATACAAATTGAGTTGTTTCAGAGAAAATTTACTTAAAATCTGTGTTTGTAAACAGATCCATATCTACTATATTTGTCTAGAATTCTAAATATTTGTATACATGTAAATAATAAAAAGGAAAAAACAAAGATAAAACATCCTAACTTCTAGGCACTCTGAATGAATTTTATTGTTAAATGTTTTTTAATGTAGTGTTAATATGCTAACAGTGCATACTTACCCATTACAGATAATAATAAAGTTATAAAGCTCTCAAGTTAATAAGACAACTTAGAGAAGTTTAATAAAATATATAAAAAAGTATTGGTCAATACTTAGTAGCCAAAATTAAACTACATATAGATAAAATATTTGAGAGTAAATAGAAATTTCTCAAATAGATCTGACTGTGTCTATATTCTTTAGAAAAATTTCCAATGAAACAACATAACCAGGTCCTTTTGAGAGATGAAATCATTATTAAATTTTAAAAGTTGACTTTCTGATGTTATTTAAATTCATATTGATTTCCTCTTATCTTTGCTATTTACCTGACATGTCATAATCAATTCATGGCTGAACAAGAAAAACAAAAATGTTAACATTTTGTTAACTGCCTAAAAATTGTATTTTATTCTCAAGGCATGCTTTATATTTTGATTAACTTTGAAGCATTTTCACTATCAATATTACCTACTGGTAGAATAAAGCAATAGGCATTTAGTGAGCAAACAACATCATGAGTATTTGAGGCATAAACAAAATTAGCACTGAACTATGAATGGGTCCTTAGCATTCAGTAAGCTTTGTCAGAAGGAGAACAACTTTATCCTTTATTTTGATGAACGATGATGAAAAATTTAAATGTGTAGTAGTAATTTAGGCTCATGACACAAAAACATTGAGAAACTAATGAGAAACATAACTATTTCATGGGCGCTGTCTCCTGTAAGTGTCCTTTGGACTTCTCAGTAAATGCTATTTCAGGAAGCTGTGTTGAAACCTCAAAGTGCAATCCTCCATCAAAAATTTTGCTATTATAAATAATTTTGTTGTAACATATCATTTAGTAAAGCAAGTAAAATGTGGCATCTTGCTATCATTTAGTGAGGTAATGGTAGCTATTAAAAGATGAAGATACTTGTATTTTGAATTGCTTCCAGCTGAACAGTCATTATCTAGATATATGTTGTACAAATAATACTCCTCTTCCAGACTACTCTGCATTTAATGCTATTAGTTTTACCTCTCAAATTTCAACACTGAAACAAAAAGAAAAAATTTTAAATAAAAATTATTCAATTAAACTATAAATTATGTGAGGTATTCTACCTAACCCAATAAAATATAATATTTCATTATGGTTAATATTTTTCCTGTAATTTTGTATATTCCAAAGCAAATATAATTTTTAAGGTAGGAATAAAAAGTCTTTATACGACAAAAAATTGTGTAATAATATAAGGGTAGCCCTAGAAATGAATTTATTAATAGCCACTAATACTTATTAAGTACTTGCTCTATTTTAAGTACTTTTCTGAGAATTTACATCATCATTGATCCTTACAACCACCCTATGAGATAAGTATTAATTTCATCCTCATAGGTGAGAAACTCATAGATATTAACAATGCATGACCTTCCTTGTGCATGTCCACTGTGGTCTGTGTGAGAGTTTCTCCAGTGTATACATAGAAATGGAATTGCTGGGTCACATGGTTACAGACATGGGCTTTGGAGTCATATGGACCTGGCTTCGCATTCTGGTTGTAATACATTTTTTATGACTCTGGACAATTCATTGAATCTCATTAGACCTCAGTTTTTCATATGTAAAACAAGAATGATAATGCCTACTTCATGAGGTAGTTATGAAATTTAAAGAAAATAATAGATTTAAGTACTCTTCATAGGACCTGGAATAGAGCAAACACAATTAGCTGTGAATATTATATGTACACTATGCATGGTGTCAAAAATCAGGTAAAAGATGATCATTGTAAGCTTTGAAAGTTCGGGTTTAGCAAAACCCATTATATACAGAAACTTTGAGAAAAAAAGCCACAAGAAATTGGTTTAATAGCATGTTATGTAACTATGTACAGAAGAAAAATTCTTTGTATTTTGTTCTTATTTTACATATTTGAGAAGAAAATGCTGTGCTTCGTGATTACATTAAAAGCACTCTGTTTGCTCAAAATATGCTTTTAAAATGTTAATCCTACAAAAGCAAGGAGAAACTGGAGGGATGATGACCCTGTAAAGAAGAAAACCAAAATGAGAGACTCACATTTGATTGGATTTCCCTGTGCATGGATGATAGGGCTTAATCAGAAAGTGATAGTCTTACTTTGCTGTGAAGTGATAGGTCAAAGTTCAGGTTGATCAAGCAGATAAAAACTGAAAAGAGAAATCCTAGACAATAGAGAGCTACAGAGATGTCATCCCTAAACTCTGTATATAAATACCCATTAAATCTTTGGACAAGTTCTAAATTTTAGAATAAAATTTGAGATTGCAAGGACGCAGATGAAAGACTAAAATTATTTAGCAGTAATTTTAGTAGTTACTTATCTCTATGTAGTCAGCGTTTGGAGTTTGAATCCAACCAAATTAAAAGAGATTGTCTTTCCATCAAACCTCAAGAAGTGTCAGCCTTACATACAAGGACTATATCCCAAGACTAAAGGTTACTCCCTTGGATTACAGATATAATGAAAGCAAACCACACCGACAGAGCATAAACAAGTCCTCTACAGGATAAAGGTGATTTGCCAGTGATTTAACTGCCTATTGAACAAAACTCAACACTCAAAGCAAGAGAACTGAATCAACTATCTATGACATCTATAAAGTTTAGTATGAGTTATGCATAGAAGTAGGTCAAGTTGATCCATGAGCGAAGCAATAAAAGTAGAACTGTAAACAATTCAGATCTCAGAATTAGTATACCAGAATCATACAATATAAATATGTCAAGGAAATTATAGAAGAAGATGGGTGAAATGATGAAAGTGATTAAGGAATTTCAAGAGATTTTTACACACTAACAAAAAAATGGAAATTATAGAACTGAAAATATATGCGTGTGTATATATATATATACATATATATATATATTCAAAAATGTTTGGATTAATAGCAGATCAAACTCTTCAAAAGAAAGGCACAGTGAATATAAAAACAGGTCAATAAGAGGAAAAATGTAAAAATAAACACTGAAACAATGAACTATAAGACAATATTAAGTTGTGTACATACCTGCACTTCAAGTCCTAGAGGAATATGGGAAAAAGAATAGTACAGAATACTATTTAAAGAAATAATAGCCAAGTTTCCAAGTGTTTTACAAAAAGGAACCCACAGACTCAATAGTTAGTAAACTGCAAAGAAAAGTAAATTAGAAAAAAAAAAAAAAACACTTCTTAACGTGATATGAGAAAAGAAAGAAGCACTTACATGATAGTAAAACTGCTGAAAAACAAAAGGAAAGGGGATACCCTTAAAAGTAAAGAAAGAAAAAGACACATTACATGCAGAGAAACATTAATGGAAATGACAGATGACTTCCAGTAAAAAAAAAAAGACCGGAAGACAACAGAACAATATCTTAAACGGTCTGAAAAACAAAAACTGTCAACATCAAACTCTGTTTCTGGTGAAATATCTTTCAAAGAATAAACACAAAATAAAGTCATTTTCATATACATAAAATTTGACAAAACTTTGTTGCAAGTAGATTTAAGAAATGCTAAAAGAAGTTCCTCAGGCTGAACAGAAATTATACTTATTAGAACTTCAAATGGGAATAAATGACAGTACTGAGTGAAAACAATAAATATTAAAAAAACAATTTTTCTCATCTTAATTTATTTAAAAGATAATATACTATTTAAATAAAAGAGTATTCTGCTTAGAATATAGGAAAATGCAAGAGAATATCACTCTTATTCGAACAACAAGAAAAAAAACAGGTAATCAAAAAAAAAAAAACTTTTCTTGAACTCATCAAAGACCTCAGGTAACAAGGCAGCCAACTGAACTAAATTTCAGCATGACAAGTCCCTCTGAAAAGATATTGGAGACATGAACTCTTTTTACTTTGGCAGAACACAGGAGGAAGAGGTGGCTGCCAAAAAAAAGTAAACAAGAATTAATCAGCTAAAATTTTAATAAATTCCTAAAGGTCAAGTGTGGGCATGAAACAGTTTAGAATAATTTAAAGCCTCAAACAGAAAGGTAGTTCATATTCACAAACTCTTTTCCACAAACTCTTTTCCACAGACCTCTACTAGGTACTCATCAAAAAGATTCTGGACAGGGCAGGAGACCAGGCCTATTGGGGACATCATGTGGGTAGTGAGGTATAGACACGAAACAGGCACTAATGCTTCCATTCTCCTACATGAGGCAAAACCCTTAAGATACTGGACAGGAAGCAGCAAATAATTGTCACCACAGCCCAGACACAAATCACTGCTTCTGAGCAGTGGTAGGAATAGTTATCTCTCACCCCAAAGAATCAGGCAAAGATTGATTGCTTCTGGAGAAAAAAAAAAAAAAGCAAAATCTCTAAATCTCCTGAGCCTGGAATGCTACACTGATGGAAACATTATCTTCCGCTCATAAAGAGGAAGAAAACTCTATCCTGCCCAAGACCCCCGCAAAGATATAATACAGTTTGCCTGCCACTGGAAGTAGGACCAAGAATGTTGAGAAGTCCCCTTTCCTAAGATCCAGACATGCATGCTGTACTTAAGACAGGCTGGACAAGAACAGTGACTGCTCAAAGTCACCAGTACAATGACTGCTCAAATCTCAGGATTGAGGGAAAACAATAAGGTAAACTACCTGCTGCCCCAGCCATCATAATAATTACAAGGTAATGACCAACCACCGCTGGAAGAATTTGAAGCCTATGATGTAATAAGGATAATGATAACAACAAAAAATTAACCTCAGTGCAATCACTGATTATATTAACTAAACTCTCACAATAATAAACTGAAAGAAAATATATGCATGTGCATTACAAAATGTCAGTATTATTTCAGCCTATATTGTTCTTCTCCACACATGGCTGGTATTAAGTTAAAAAATATAAAACTTGTCTGTCAGTGTTCTCCAGAGAAACAGAACAAATAGTATATGTTCATAAAAAGAGATTTGATTTAAGTAACTGGTTTATGCAATTATGGAGGCTGCCCAAAATCTACAGGATGTACTAGCAGTCTAGAGACCTGGGTAGAGCTGATGCTGCAGTCCAAGGCCATCATTTCTATAGACTTAGAAATGAGTCGATGTTGCAGTTCAAGTCTGAAAGCTGTCTACTGGTAGAATTTCCTCTTGCTCAAGGAAGATTACCTTTTGTTCTACTGAAGCCTTCAACTGATTGGATGAGGCCCACCCATACTATGAAAGGTAATATGTTTTACCCAAAACCCACCAATTTAAATGTTAAACTCATCCAAAAACACCCTGACAGAAACACTCAGAATAATGTTTGTGCATATGTCTGAGAACTGTGATGCTATTAAGCATCACAATTTGCTTTTTAGTAAAAGCAAGAAAAGGTAAAGTCGTTGTCAAGGGATAGAACAATCAACAGAACTAGAGGACAAAATGCTAATTACCAATATCATAAATGAAATAAATGATATCTCTGCAGATTCTGAAGACATTAAGATGATAAGAAAATACAAAGAACAATTTTACATCTATAATTTTTATAACAACATAGGGAAGTACAAAGTCACACAGCAATTATGAGGAGATATAATTATCTATGGGAATAGAGGAGGGTGTTGAGTACTGTTAACAGTAATAGAATCTGCCATATCCAGCAATCCTGCTCTGTTAAAAATATCATTATAAATATGTACATGGAGGTTGCAACATTATTTTGAATTATAAATACATTGCAAAACATATGAATATTCATAATAAAGAAATGGTTGAATATATTTTAATACAATCTCACAATGAAATATTTTGCAGATAAAAAATACTTAGAGATATAGTTATTTTGATATATTGTTAAGCTAGAAAATGTAAAAAAGGAATAAACTGTAGGTATATGTTTTATGAGCATAAAGACGGATGTTAAATGATACATCCTGCTATTAACATCAATTACTTCGACAGAATAGAAATAAGTGGGAGTACTTTGGTACAAGATAATGTTTAACATGTTCTTTGTATGTGTTTGCATGTTTTACTTCAAAAAAAACACATTACTTTTGTAATTTTTAAATGAATAAATTTTATTTTTAAAATTAATGTGTTCCAAGAACAAAAATTAAAAGATGTGTTTGTTTGTTTGTTTGTTTGTTTAAGACAAATTCATTCTAAAAGAAAAGAAATTTGGGAAATAAAATCTATACATTCCATTACTGGCAAAAGTACTAAATCATCAAATTGCAGCATGATTGGAAGAGAATATTGGATTTACACTGTTCAAAGTTACAGTAAAAGACATTCCAAGTCATCAAAAATGGGAGAAAATGTACAAATATTTTTGCTTTCTGAGATGTACTATTGAGTACAGGCAAGGTTGAAGAGAAGATGGGCTTTAAAATATAACAGTAGAAAGTCATACCTTAACTGTCAAATCCCTGGCCAAGAGGAATATAAAAAAAGATGAACTCATAGAAACAGAGTAGAATGGTGAGTACCAGAGGCTAGAAGGTAGGGAAAATGAGGAGATGTTGGTCACAGCATACAATTTCCATTTATAAGATAAATCCTGGGGATCCAATGTACAGTATGTTGACTATAGTCAACACTGTATTATATTCTTGATAGTTGTGAGTCTTAAATGTTCTCACCACGCACACACGAAAAGATTATGTAAGGAGATGGAGGTGTGAACTAACTCTATTGTATTTCACAATACATACATGTATCAAATCATGTCATATATCTTAAACTTACAAGATGTTATATGTCAATTACATCTCAATAAAACTTGGGGAAAGCAAAGAAAGCATTATTTCAGTGTGAGCTATCAAAAGCTATACATTGAAATTATTAAAGAGTAACACTACCAGAGACTTGTACAGATATCTAGAGAAGCAGAGATGAAAGACAAAGTAAACTCGCTAAATTCTTAATAGATTTCCAGCACACATTCTTGTTTGTTTTTGAGTTACACATTTCTATCTTAGATAATACTGGGTACCATGTAGCCTTTCAATAAGTTCTTTTTGTTTCAGCTATCTTCAGTGGGTTCCTATTCCTTGCAAACTACTGTTTTGCATAACTTTTTCTCCTGAGCATTGTGTCTTTGCCTAGTTAGATATATAACCTTCTTCCTAACCTGTGGGGATCTTAAGTATGTACAAGAAACCTCTGAGACATTTCTATCCTCCTATTCATGGATAGGTCACATACTCAATCCTGGTATTGAAAAAGTGTCCTTTAAATATGGACTAACAACAATAACAACAACAATAAAGAACAGAGCAGTTGATGTGACAATAGTTAATGTCAATTTTTTTAATTTTTAATTATATTTAATTATTGGGGTGACACTGGTTAAAATTATATAGGTTTCAAGTGTACAATTCTATAATACATCATCTATATATTGCATTCTGTGTTCACCACCCAAAGTCAAATATTCTTGTGTCACTATATATTTGACCCCTTTTACGCTTATCTACCTCCTGCTGCCCTTTCCCTCCAGTAACCACTAAACTGTTGTCTGTGTCTATGAGTTTTTGTTTTTCTTGTTTATTTGTTGCTTTCAGTTTTTTACCCACATGAGTGAAATCTTACTGTTATGTTATATTTAAGTGTGTAATACCATAGTCTGAATAAGGGTTGGAATTTCCTGCTTCTGTCTCTCTGTTAGTCATCTTCCTCATAGTTTTCTATTCTTTTGTCTTTTTGTTTCAGGTAGAATAACCCTCTTCAGTATTTCCTATGATACAAGTCTTCTGGTGATAAATTCCCTCAGCTTCTGTATGTCTGAAAAAGTCTTTATTTCTCTTTCATATTTAAAGGATAACTTTGCTGGATATATTATTCTTGGCTGGTAATCTCTCTCTTTCAATAGTTTGAATATTTGATTCCAGTCTCTCCTAGATTGCTTAAAAATTCAATGATAATGCAATGAGATTTCCTTTATAGGCTGCCACTTTCTTTTCCCTGGCTGCCTGGAGAATTATTTCTTTTTCATTAATTTTTGACGGTTTTAACATAATCTGCCTTCGAGAAGGCCTTTTTGAGTTAATTGTTTGTTGTTTAGTGTTCTGTTTGCTTCTTGGATTTGAAGAACTAACTCTTTCCATAGGTTTAGGAAGTTCTTTTCTACTGTTTGTTTGAATAGGCTCTCTGTTCCCTTCTCCCTCTCTTTTCCTTCTGGTATACCCATTATTCTTATATTGCATATTGCTTTTTTCTGATGGAGTCAGATAGTTCTCATAGAGTTCTTTTCTTTTTTTTTTTCTCTCAAATTTCTTCATCTGTCTCACATCATTTCTAGATTTCTATCTTCAATATCACTAATTCTTTCCCCTATCTGGTCAGCTCTATTTCCTACACTTGCTAGTTCATTCTTCATCTCTTTTATTAAGTTCTTTAGCTCCAGAATCTTCATTTGGTTCTTTTTTAAAGTTTCAGTCTCTTTGGTAAAGTACTCCTTTTGTTCATTTATTGCATTTCTGATTTCATAAACTGATTTTTCTTGTATCTCATTTTTTTAGAACTGAAATCTTGAATTTGTTGTCATTTAAATCACATATTTTCATGACTTCAATTTTATTTTCTGAAGTTTTTTTTTTTTCTTCCTAAGCTGCCTTTTTACTTTGGTTATTCATGGTATTTGATGGATTATTTTTCTGCCTAGGCATTTATGGGAACAGAATCTCTCTTTTTTTTTTTAAGTTACAGCTCTAATTTATCAGGTTAATAAGGTCTTTCTTTTCTTTTCCAGTAAATGGCACTAAAGCCATTTTTGTTTTTGTTTTGCACTGCTCAAGCTTTTTTGATCTCTGTGGGGTGAAAGCAAATGCTCTGTATTCCCTGGGGAGGTGGGGGTCTTGTCTGTGACCAACTTGTCTCAGACTCAGGGTACCACCTCCATTGGGGAATGTGATGGGCAATGAGTTCTAATCCTGTGAAATCTCAGCTCTGCCCCCTGCAACCAGAAGCTGCTGGAAGTGATGCACTGCTCAAGTTGTCCCAGGTGCCCTCTCTGGAATCATCCATGATGGATGGGGGTGGAGTGGGCTGGAGTAGCAGGGTCCAATGTTTGTGGCTTTGTTCTCCTCTCAGAAATAGCAACTGCCAGACCTCAGCTGCCTTACCTCTGTATCTCCACACCTATCACTGGGATTGTCTAGAGTATGAGTCTGCCATTCAGGGAAGAATGCTTCTGTCTCTCCAGTTCTTAGGGACCTATGGACCTCTCACATTGTCATGCTTCTGACATCACCAATGTCAATTTTTTAAACCTATTTTCACATAAATCTTGACTCAGCTATAGCTCAAGTTAAAAAGGCTTAGTCTCCTAAAAATGATAAAAATCTTAAATATTAATTAACAAACCAACAACTATTAATTATTACTGTGATGGTCAAGGAGTAAGATGGTTTAAAATTACATGTTTTTCTACAATATTATTTACATAGTAATATGGGTACGTTTTGGAGTATTCTGACTACACATTTCCCAAAATAATTCAACTAAAAAAATACTTAAATACTCAGTATGTGCCTAGCTATGTGCTAGATACTATGAATAATAAAAAAAAATTAAAAGATAGATCCTTGCCCTTGAAGAGATTACATGTTTAGTGAGACAGTTACAGAAAAAAAACAAATACAATACAATATATATATTAGCTCTTTCTCTATACCTTATTTGAGATAAGGGAAATGAGCTTTTAAATGGTATATTATTTTCTCTTACTTTGTACTCTGCACAATTTGTGGCACTAAGGTCTCCTCTTCTGTATATATGTCACTCCATTACATTTTGCAACATATATTAAAATAATCCACATAAAACTTTTCCTAACAAACTGTAAGCACTTCTGCACCAATTTATCTTCACCTTGGTTATATCTTAAGTATGCAGTAGACCCTGAATAAATGTTTATTAAAGTGGAATAAAATTTATGCTGCCTATACTAACCTGAATTTCAAAAAGAGGATTCTAAGAAGGGTATTAGACAGTTGATATATTTTTCCATTGCATCAACATATTTTGAATACCCTTCCTATGTTTAAGGAATTTCCCACCATTCAGGTCTGCTTTGCCAACATAGGAAATACCCCTGCAGTTAAGAAGTATCCTGAAATCAGTCAAGTAGTCCAGCAGGAGACCTTAGTGAGCAATGTGAGGAAGCACACAGAATCCATTTTCCAGTGAGAACGAAAGCGGGAGTGTGTCCAGCTTTCAGCCACAAAGGGATTGCAATGTTTCTGGTGCAAAATGGCAGCAGGGAAAATTCTAATGTCTAGTAGCAGCAGTTTCTCATCCAATAAATCTAAAATGTGGTTTGGGCATTGTTCCTAGACATTTGGTTCTTTGAATCTCCAAAGGTCTGGTGAGCTCCCTGTTATCCTTTTAAATAAAACTCTTGTTTTGTTTAATTCACTCAGACCCCTTTTTAGTTGATTGCAGTTAAAAACATTAACTGATGTAGTTAGTTTGAACAAAGAAAAGTAATTCTAAGGGTAACTGATATATTAAAAATTAAAATTGACAATTTTCTGTATATGTGAGAATCAGACGTATTCCTAGCTATCAGAAGGACTACAGTGAGAAGAAACTCACTTTGTAGGAGATGGACCAGAATAAGTTAGAACCAATACTCAAGGCTCAATTCCCCCAAATCCTGCCATCCTTAGAAGATCAGACAAGTCAATGTGAAGAAAATTAACCTTCCAATCACCCCAGGCTCATGCAGGGAGAAAACTAATGGTCTATTTTTCTTATTTCAGCCACTATTCCCAAGATGTACTTATACACAGGAACTCAATAGCAAAATTATGCAAGGACAGAAACAATAACATTTCTGAAGATTTATGAAGCCAAACATATCCTATGCGCACTGGGTTTTTATTTAAATTATGTGGTGCATATTTTGTTTTCTCAGCTGCAGCCTATTGTAATGGAGTAATATGACTTTCAGTGTATTAGTGATTTTAAAGTACCATTGGAGTGAATCCACTAGCTCTTGCCAATGATGAGGGACAATAATCTTCTGACCAGTGGTTTCTCAAGCCTAGCTGCAAATTGATATATCTTGGGAAAGATTTTAAAAATCACTAAAGACTGGACCTCAGCATCAAAGATTCAAACTTAATTTTTCAAGGATGTGACCTGTGCATTAGAATTTTTCTGTTTTCCCCAGGCGTTTCTAATGTGAGCCAATGTTCCTAACCACAGCTCTAGACCTTGGCTCCTCCATAGACCAGCAGCTTGTGGAAGTTCGTTAGAAATATACCATCTCAGGCCCCACCTCTGTACTATTAAATTTGAACCTGCAACTTAGAAAGGTCCCACACGAACCATACAAACATCAAATTTTGAGAAACACTGGCCTAAACCATTTTTCCACAATTTGGGACATTTGGGACATTTACTAAAACTCCAGAATAAGTACTGGTGAATAAAGATTGTTCATTAACTTCACATCTTTTCCTTACCCTTTTTTTACCTCCATCCTCTCCCATCTCTTCCAGTGTTGTTTGAAGCATTCTGAAAAAATGTTTCTCTTCAGGTTAATAATTTATATGCCTGAGATTATGTTTAAAACCTCCATCTTTCTCTGGAAATTAACTATTTCACAATTAATCTGCCCGTTGATTAAGATACTGAATATACCAATGAGGCATAAACTGATAATAATCATAGGAGTAGCATGTGAGGAACACAGCTTTGACAAAGAATATTTTGCATAAAAAAGGATATTTTCTTTTAAAATAGAAAAATATTTTATTGACAAAAATCTCAATGGAAAAATGGACAAAGAACATGAATAGGCAATTTACAAAAGGATTGTTCAGATTTTCTATTTCTGTTTACATTGTAAATAGTTTTAGCATTGTATTTTAGTAGGAATTAGGCAATTTCATTTATTTTAATTTACTGATTATTTATATTATCCTCATTTTAAAAGGAAAAATATTTTATACATCATTATAATTTATTAAATTAACACAATTTTGTCAACTGAGTTTTTACAGAATGACAAAATAAGCCCTCTGAAATTTAAAAGTAGTTTTATTTACAATGTTCCACAGTAAGAAAAAACATCATAATAAATTATTTTACAAAAAAGCAAGTTGGTTTCGTTTGTTTTTTTTCTTTTGTTTTGTTGCTTTTCTTTTTTTTTTTAAATAAAAGGATTAGCTTTAAAAAGAGAGAGAAATTAAGGAAGCATAGAAATATATTCTCTCTAATTACCATTAATTTTTCTCATGTTATAACATGGTATTTAATCCATTTTATGAGATTATGAATACTACATGTAAGTATTTAAAATTTTAAAAGTTAGTATTTTAGCTTAGAATATAGAATATAAAAATCTGCTAAACAGGAAAATTCAAGAACCGTGATAACAGTTCTTAATTGAAAAAACAAGAGACTCCTTTGGGGGCACAAGTCATGATTCCACCAAATTTAGACAAAACATCCTCTGATCTTTTACCTGTCTTCCTACAATTTTACAATATCTGGGGTAGACAGGTTTCTTTATTACCTCCACACTTCCCTGTCCTAATAGTGCTCACACGTCATTATAATTATTCTTTTGGTATCTATCTTTCCTGAAACATATTAATTTCAAGGAGTGAAAAAAACAGATCTAGTTGCTCCTTGTTATATTCTCAACCTCTAATAAAATGCCTGGTACACAGTAGGAGCCAAAGAAATTTGTTCAAAAATCAAATAATCAACTAATAATGAGTGATATCCAAGTACGTATTTTTATCTACTAAAGTTACCATAAAATTTCTCCTGATCAGGAGACAAAATAATTTACAGAAATTAGGAACTCTTATAAATCTACCCATTTTCAGTTGTAGGCCCCTCTTATTAATGTTAGTTAGAAACAAAGCACCCAGACAGAAAAAATTTTGCTGCATTGTTCCAATTTAAAAATCGTGCTACTCAGCACAGAATAAATAATAATTCCCTCTTTTCACAGTCATCTGTGAAAATCACACTACAAGACAGATCAAATAGTTCTTACTCAAAATATAACTGTTTCCTATTTTGTTCGTCATGAATATGTTCTTCAAGATTCTTGATATATTCCAAGGTAGAACTACAGTCTTTCAAAGATGTCTTGTCCTAATCCCCAGAATTTAGGAATATGATAAACATATATCACTCTCATGATTACACAACATTGTATGGTACAGATAACCTTATAATATGAAAATTACATAAGCCCTAATCTAATCTAATCTAATCTAGAGAACTTTTCTAGTTGATAGCAGAAAAGAAGTCAGGAGAAGGATTGAACATGCCATTGTTGACTTTGAACAGAGAGGGAGCATAAGCCAAAAAAATGCAGATAACCTCTACAGGCTGAAAACAACCTTTGGCCAGCAGCCAGCAAGGGAACAGGGACCTCAGTCCTACAACCACAAGGAACTGAACTCTGTTCACAACCTGATTCCACTTCCCCTGAAAGCCACCAGATAAAAGCTGAGGCTAGCTGTCCCCTTAATTTCACCTTTGTGATCTTAGAGTACCCAGCTGAGCCCACCTGGATTTTTGACTTACATAATTTTAAAATAATAAATGAGTGATGTTTTAAGTCACTAAGTGTGTGGTAAATTATTATACAGCCAGAGAAAACTAATATCATGTTGAAAAAAAAAAAAAAGCTTTTGCAAAGTGTTTGTGATCTTTTAAAATAGCATCAGAAATCATCTTGCTATGGGACTGCTGTTCATTTCAACTAAGCAATGGATTTATATTTTATGATTGCAGCCTATCTAAATCATTTATAAGTGACTCTAAAAGTGAAAAATAAATTTTAATTATTTCCTTTTAAAATTGAAATTTTAAATATAAAACCAATCAAAACAATAACTATGTTAATAAACCTAGTTCTTAACATTTTGTAATTGATTTTAAAAAATGTTTTTTGGGCACCTACCATGTACTAAACTCTTTATGTGTGTTTAGGAATGTAAAAATAGACCAGACATAGTTGTTATCCTCGAGAAGCTCAGAAAACAGATGAATATTAATTCTAATAATAATGACCAGCATTTATTGAATACAACTTATGTGCCAGGTATTGTGCTAAGATTTCATCTGTGTTCTCTTTTCAACAAACAGATAAGTTCATGATTAAGTACATGATAGAAGGATATACAAGGCAATACTATGGTACAAAAGAAATTACTAAATAGTGCTCATGAAGGAGATGGAGATTTGAGCTCTTAATTAAATATTAACTATGACTCACAAGACAGATGAGGTAAAGGTGAGCATTCCAAGTAGAGAAAACAGTTTGTATTAAGGCTTGAGAACATGAAACAGTGAGGTTTATTTGAGAAAGTTATAGGTACACTAGTTCATCATGAGAAAGGGTTACATTGGAAAGAGAGGCAGAAGTCAGTTGATGGAAGAAATTGTATGCTTAGTTAAGGAATTAAAGACTTGTGCTAGTTTTTCATACACACACACACACACACACACACACACACACACATACACACACATTTTAACTTTAAATGTATACGCTTTTCTCTTTGCCACTTACTTCCTAGTTCTTATGTTCAAGGAGATTGTCCTGCCTTGAAGAGAATACATTCAGTAAAAAAAGAAGTTATTTCAGAAACTTTAGTCAAAAACCCTAGTGAAATTCAGTGAATTTTACCTGCTCCCACATACTTATTTGAAGTGAGATTCAGAGAGGTTACATTATTTGCCTAGGTTCCATAACTAGCAAGATGCTTATTAAGAGTTTGAGCTCAAGTGTTTTAATTCTATTCCAGGAATATTTACACTGTGCCTTATTTTTGTAGTTTTCGCATAAAGATGTTTGAAAACTAAAAATGTTTTTATCTTTAAAATATATAAAATATTTTTAAAAACAGGCAATTTTAAGGCAAGTGTTCAGAATGAGTCATATGATTTTAGAAATCTAATATAATACATATAACTAAATTAGTTAGCCCTTGATTATTTACTCAAAAGAAGAAAGAAGTAAAACAGATGAGTACAAAAGGACTCTCAGCCTTTGAGATGCAAACATTTGGAAACTCTCTAGCCATACCAGGGTCCCCTACTCAGCCAAAGTATCAAGGGTACATGGCTGTACAAAAAAAGACTGAAATTAATCTTCATCAAAAATCTTAAGAAATTTTATTTATCTCATAAAAAGAACATCATGCCCAGGAACACCACGGAAGCAGATTGGGCTCTTCTTAAGCCTGATACAGCAGAAAACTTGCATCCAGATTTTTATAGATGAGTGTCTAGAAACTATTATAATCTCTTTTCGAACATTTTTCTACACACACACACACACACACACACCCTTTCCCATCACTATACTTATTTACACTTCACAATAACAATCTATATTTGTCAACAAATGAGGCTTCCAATATTTCCCTTTTGGTTTTCCTATCTTTTTTTTAATATATCATTTTCTAAAAAAAATAAACAGTCATAGTCTAGAACTATGCCGAATTCTCTAGTGCCCTCTCCTATAATAATATCAGTCTTGAAAGATAATGTTCTAATACCCATTACCCTCATATTAAAAATCTCAGGGTCATACATCAAGAAAAAGAAAGTGTACATTCTTTTACCTTCTCTGTATCTATCATAATAATTATAACTAGACCAGAGACAGAGAATGTCAACAAGATATATTCATAGGATGAGAATTCTCATCCTAAAAGCTTTTTAACTAAGTGAAGAAAAATATCGATTATTTAAACAAGATTTTTTAGATGTAGGAAAGTTTACTTGCTTATTTAAATAATTCTTGGGTTTAGAAAAAGAGAAAGTGGGAAAATAACACCATGACAATAAATTTGAAATTGTGGGCAAAATGCTTTATAAAACTTAAAATAGACATAGCTATTAAAGAAGTTAAATCTACTCACTGTGAGCAATTATATTAGTGTTCAAAATATTTTCATCCTCATTTTATAATGCTCTATTCATTAGGAAGGATTATGTATTTCTAGCCCATTTAAATCAGGCATGGGCATTAGACTTCCTTTGGTCAAAGAAATGGGAGAAGAGATGTATACCACCCCACTCCCACCCCCAGGCAGAAACTTTAGGAGTCAAGACACTGTTCACCATAAACTGTTTCCCTGAGCCAGGACGACTGGAAATCTCACAAACAGAAGCAGCTCCATCATTCTTTTTCTGGTGTAAGGTAAAGGGGCCAGGGCCACAACTGACTCATAAAGAAGAAAAAGTGTGAGCCAGTCACAAACCTTTCTTTGCAAGCCACTGAAATGTTAAGGTCATTTGTTATCACAGCCTTACCTAGCCTATCTGAAAGTAGGAGGAAATTGCTTATTTGTCTAAAGCAAAGATGACACTAAATAATGAAGCATTAGAAATATGCTCCTTGGAATCAAGAAAGCTAAGGATATCCACTACCAAAAATACTATATAATATTGTATTGGAAGTCCTAGCTAGCTCTGTAAGACAAGACTAAGAAGATGACAGGTATATAGACAGAAAGAAAGATATATAACAACTTAGATACATAGATGGTTATTCATATGTATAGTATCTACATATATAAAAAATATATATTCCTTTTTAAATATTACATATAAAAGGAATATATATGCACAAACATAACCACTTTTAAAACTATTCAATTTTCCCAAAAGAACTGACAGCCAAATAACTACAATTAATCAGAGACTTTAGCAATACTGCCAAATGCATGGTCGATGCAATAATCAATGCAGAAATTTGGTTGCAATTCCATTCACCAATAATGAACATCTGGAAAATAAAATTTTTTAAGCTTCCATTTACAATAGCAATAATAAGATATCAGAGATGAATCTAACAAAAGATGTCATGAAGAAATGATAAATTATTGGAAAACATTAAAGATGGCCTAAATAAATGGAAATCTATACCCCAAACTTATTCTATTAAATCGTTCAGTTATATTCAAACTCATAGGTCAGTTCATTGAAGTTAACAAAACTGATTATCAAATGCATAAGAATGAGCAAAGACTCAAGAATATTAAATATAATATTGAAGAAAAATAGTAAGACTCAAGATAAATAAAATATGATACTGAAGAAAAATAATAAGGTATGGAGAATCACCCTCCTGATATCTTGGCTAATTATAAAAAGGTTTGAGACAGTGTAGTATTGGCAAAGGGATTTAAGAAAAAAGAAAAAGAAAAACAGATCGGAAAGAAAGCACAGAAACAGAGCCATGCACATATGAGAACTCGGACATGAGGAAGATTAGATTATTATACACAGGAAAATCTTATTAGGTCTTCACAGTAGGAAGAATAAACCATCAAAAAAAAGAGTGATAAATTGACTATATTAAAATTTAAAACTAATGTACACCATAGACATTATTAAAGAAGGAAAGAGTGAGAGGGAGGAAGGGAGGGAAGGAGGGAGGAAGACAAGGAGAAAGTCTTGGAAAGAATATATGCACTGCATGAAATCAGCAGAAAATTAGTAGCCAAAGCGTATCATTACATCTAATCAATGAAAATGTACAACTCAATAAAAATGAGCAAAGAATTAAAAAAGTAAATTCCTAGAAAAAGGAAAACATATGACAATATGATAAAGTGTTAGTAATCAGAGAAATATAAAGTTAAATGAGTTCGAATTTCACACCTCTCCTATTGGCAAAAGTTAAAAAGTCTGATAATATAAAGTAATGGGAGACTTCATGTACTGCTGGCAGGGCAAAATGATGTAATCACTCTAGAAAACAACTGGTCTTCTCTATGAGGTGAACATGTGCATTCCATGTGATCCAGCAATTCCATTTCTATGTATACCCTGGAGAAACTCTCACACAGACCACAGTGAGACATGTACAAGGAAGGTCACACATTGTTAATATGTATGTTTCTCACCTATGAGGATGAAATTAATACTTATCTCATAGAGTTGTTGTAAGGATCAATGAGGATGTAAATTCTCAGAAAAGTACTTAAAACAAGAGCAAGCACTTAACAAGTATTAGTGGTTGTTAATAAATTCATTTCTAGGGCTCCTCTTACATTATTTTGATTCCCAGCACCTACTCCACTATGCTCAAAATTTGAGGTATTTTCCTTTGCAAGCTTTCTTCTCTTTACAAGTGCTGACCTCATTTGATGGGTTATTCCCTAGGCTCCAGACAAGTTGACTTGCCATGTAATCAGACTGCAGCCAGACCTGCTGTGATCTAGGTGGGACATGCTCAGTCTCTCAGTTCATATTTATGCTAAACCTTTTCTCCAGAGGTGAGCTGGCAACTATCCCATCTTACATTCTCCCCAGTGAGGTCTGCCAAAGTTCTTAAAAGTATTTTGATCTGCGAGATCAATGAATGCTAAATCAAGCCAATCGGCTTTTAATTTTACCTGTTAACAGGATTTTTAATTGTAAGGTTCTATCCTAAATAAATGTAAAAGGAAACAAAAAAGGAAAGAAAGATAGATGAAAGGAAGAAAGGAAGAGATGGAGGGAGGAAGAGATGAGGGAAGAAAGAAAAGAAAAATTGAAAGAAGAGATTCCAAATATCTTAAAAAGAAGGAAAAACTGCATGTAATTAACAACATAAAGAAATGCTTTTGGCAACCCTATTCAAAATTTCGATGTGAGTAAATTTACATTCCACCTGTTTTACAACTCCTCTCCTTTGAGTAATCACTCCCTTTCCCTCAGAATCATGTCCTTTATAATTCATAATCCTGTAAACAAATCAATATTGTAGAGTAATGGGTGCTAGCATATAATGTGTCATACTTTCCACATAACATATTGACATTTTTAAATGGCCTCCTAAAAATAGATATGATCCATTCACCAGAATTCTCTAAGTCAATCCCTCCATTCTTAAAAGTTTTAGTTACAATGACTACTCAATGTGGGAGAAATCCTGGGAGAGCAGAATTTTAGGAATCACCAAGCTGCATTAACTCTCTGATTCACTCACAGGTAAGGTCGGCTCTGCAAGTACCCTCTACCCCATCTCTGGGGAAAATTAGCTTAATCTGAGCATGAAGCATATATACTATTCTTATTAATGACCAATTTATTTATTTTAAAATATTTACAAAGCATTACAATGTTTCAGGCAAATATTAACACACTCAGTTACAATTATTACAAATATTAACACTGTTTTACTTTGTATTTAACTAGTATACCTTTTTTCATTCTTACAGCTGAGACTTGTGCTTGTCCATTCTCTTAGTCTTTTCTACCCTTATTCAAAACAGATAGAGAATAAAGATATGAGGATAGGGTCCATCTTCTCAGGGAATAGACTGGCAGGAAGTAAGCTAATGGCTGTGAACTGGGAAATAACCTAGGATTCAGTGAAGTTATGACGCACCCAGAATGAATCAAACCCCTCAACATAAAGACATTTTCTCTGGAATTCTTTACGTTTCATTTTATATTCTGATTCTACTGGGCGAAGTTGCTTGCTAAAATAATCTGTGTGCATGTTTTGTGATATGCCTCTACATGTAGTGACACAGGGTCTGTGATCTCAAGTGATACACTATCACAGTGTGGCTATGAATAAGTAAGACTAAAAATTAACCCTTATTCAAATGGTCAAAAAGATGAAAACCACCTATAGAATTAATCAAATGCTATCTATTCAGATCTGACCTAGTAAAAAAAGTCAGCTATTGTCATGTGTTCTGGTAGACTGGAAGGGATTTGAAAAGACAGTGGATTTTACAAAGTGAAAGTAAGAATTCTTAAAGTCTTGACTTTGTCAGTGTTGTACTTAATACTGTTAATTTTCTGTTAGAGTGGGATGATTTGGGGAAGTAAAATGGGGAGACTTTCTGATTAGCTTTTGGCAGTCTTAGATCCATTCACTAGCTACTGGCACGCAACTTAAAGCTTTCCAAGCAGGTTAAGGTCATATGAGTTTTCCTATTTCAACTAAAAGAATGTCTGGTCCTCTGATTTAGGGTTCAAGTTTTAAATAATAAATTCAAAAAAAAAATTATGTTTCCAGTAAATTCATTTTTAATGAATTTTCATTTATTTCTATTGCCTCATTCACTCCATATTATATAAGCTCCTACAAAAATAGTGACTTTATATTGTTCAGAAACTCCTTATTCAAGCACTTCATAGAAATTTTGCATGTAAAGTGCCTTTAAAAATAGTACAACAGAATAATAACTTGGTTTAAATATATTATAAATTAATAAGGCCATTAAAATGTTATGAAAAACAAATATAGTTCATCATTTTCTGTCCAAATCCACGGCTTTTGAAGAATAATAATAATTATAGGAGCTGGATCTCTAATCTAATAGTCTCTATTCTTTACCAAATTCTTAATTTTTTTGTTTTCTTTGTTCTTTGGAGACAAAGTTCCTAGAGATTTTCTTTTTCTTTCTTTCTTTCTTTCTTTCTTTCTTTCTTTCTTTCTTTCTTTCTTTCTTTCTTTCTTTCTTCCTTCCTTCCTTCCTTCCTTCCTTCCTTCCTTCCTTCCTTCCTTCCTTCCTTTCTTTCTTTCTTTCTTTCTTTCTTTCTTTCTTTCTTTCTTTCTTTCTTTTTCTTATTCATTCAACAAAGGACAAGGGAACTGCTATTTTTTGCTCTTGTTGAAATACTATTTTAGTAATTTTTTTTAATTAGTGTTCCCTCCAACATGTAAGGATGACCAGTAATTCTCCCTGTCATTTATTAGGAAAACTATTGCAATTTCTCTTTTCTTTCTCTAGTTGCATCAAAAACTCTAATTGTCTTATTCTGTATTTTGGTCAGCAATGTTTTCTGTATGCCCCTCAGCTATGTCTTTTTCCATAACCACTCTAAACCTTTTAAATTTATGCAGTTGTAAATGCTGAATTATTCCTGCCTTTCATCATAAGTTAATTTCTCCAAGACTCAATTATCCCTAGACTCCTACTTTGAACATTTCCCAGTTGGATTGCATAAAAGTAGTAAAGTTGGTCCAGATTTGTGTGTTCAGACTAACAAAGGGATGCAGTGAGTTTGTACCCCAGATGAGGCCCTTTGTTAAGTACTTCCCATACATCTTCTTGTCTAATCTTCTCAATCATTATACGAGGTAGGAATTTCACTAATAAGGAAACCTCAGTGAGTTCAAGAACTAGCAACTTACATTTGAACACAAGGATAATAACTGAGGAGCCAGTACCTCATCAATCTGATTCCAAAGTCTGTGTTCTGCATTGAACAATAACTAAGTGATGCCTGAGCATTGTCTGCACCAGAATTACCTGAAAAACCTGATTTAAAAAAAAAAATACAGGCTCCTGGGCGCAGCTCAGGCCTTTTGAATTCATATCTCTGAGGGAAAGGATCATAAATATACATTTTTAACAAGCCCCCAAAATAATTATGTATTGCTCCCTGTGTCTCTATCACCAAGCACAGTATCTGACTAATCAATAAGTACTCGATGAACTGAAATCCACTAAACCTGCCAGAAGAAAGATGTGTTGCTATTGATATGGTGCCTTTGGCTCTTTAGAAAAAGGTTCTATAAAAACACTAGGAGAAATTAGTATTTTTACATCAAAATTGAGTACTCCCGATCCTAGCATTGTGCCAACTTAGTAAGAGTCACCCTCATTTGGCACACACCATAGTAAGGCTTAGCACAATGTCCTCTATTACCAAGAGAGCTGTTGGAAGATAGATAGAATATCTTGAGACTGTGATTAAAAATGATGTAAGCCTCAGAATTTAAAAAATATCTTGTCCAAGATGTCCTGTTCTGGTTAATGAGATGGTTGATCAAAACTGACTTCTAGCATCTTATGGTAGTACTGATCACCCCCTCAACAGTCTAATAATATGACTGTTGAGAAGGTTTATTATGGTCATTTTCTGAAACAACCATCTGCTAATGACATAATTAATTATGTGTATAAGTAAAATCATAGCTAGTCAGCAAGAGCTTTGGCTTAAAGTAGTTGGAGAACTGATGGCTATGAAAGGTAAAATTTAAAAATGTATCTTTCTTATTGGGGAAAGGACATGAGGGTGTTGACTCTATGGCATCAGGGGCTGTGTCACTGATTCTCTTTATTGTTCTGCCTTGTAAGAAATAGGAAGTACTAAGCAGATTATCAAGATAATAGCAAAATCTTTTCTATATGACCAGAGAGGCAAGAAAAATCAAACCAAATTAATTGTCATCATTCTAGCTCTGTTTATTCACTCACAACCTTGATGGTTAGGTTTTCTGAGGGGTGGGAAATTGGAGTGTGTATATATATATACATATATGTGTGTGTGTGTGTGTGTGTGTATATATATATATATATATATATATATATATATATATATATATAAAACCCTTCCACTGCCTCTTTCCTGCTTTAGGACAAAGACTGAATATGATAAAGAGAAATAAAAGAGCTTTCTATTCAAGATAATGACCTCTAGGTAAGCAGTAGCCTGGATATGTGCAGGAATCACTCAATGACAGACAACATAGGGTCCTATATTAGGCAGCTAATGATAATCAGTATTATCCCCTACAAAGGAGTTTCTACCTTTAGATGTTTTTCATGCCAATTAAACTTCCACTCCTCCTTGCTCGTGCATGTAGGGATGACAATACATTGACCCCTCTTACCTTCTTGTCACAAGCATAATATACGAAAGACTGTACCACAATGATCATTTCTGCAAGTCACTTTCCAAACTATTACCCAAAATGCAGTTCTACCTGGAGCTAAAATTGTCTTACTCTTCATCTCACTCTAATTGACTACAATAATCACATAACTTACTAAACAACTCTCAGAGAGTTTATACTACATTGAAGGTTGAGAGTACCCCAGCTTATCTGAAGTCCTCTTAATTAGTAGAGAAATTATACTAATTCTCTTGAATTTCATATTTGACACTCACAGGACTCTCTCAAGGTTTCTGTGGCTGTTTCTCCATTGTCCCTTTCCTTCCTAAACTGAGTCATAGGTCATATGTGGTTCTAAGAGTTCTTCCTCACTCTCATTACTTCCCCATAGAGGGCTCAGAGGTAGCAGATTAGTCTTGCCTACTCCTCTTCTTATGCTATAATCACTAGCAGCCACTTTGCTGATTCCTTTTCTTATTTTAATAGCCCAGAATTCTCTCTAGCTCCTGAGGTTTGGCTGCTCTAAGTATTATTAGTCTATTGCCCTTGGAAGAAACACAATAAAGGTACACCTAAATGCTGAGGGAGACAGTGAAAAAGTGTCCTGGGGCCAAACAATCCCAAAACTGAAGGAAAATCACTGGATAAAATTTCTCAAAATCCAATATTTCAGGGCTAGTCCCATCAGATATATGCAACATTGCTGATACACACTACAAAAATGTAATTAAATCAGTACAGAAAGAAAAGAGAGATCAAAGAAATAGTAAAACCCAAAACAAATCTCGGATACATTAGAGAAGATATCATAAATCATGGACAAGCAGGAGATAAGAAAAACTTGAGTTTTGAAAAATATACAATATAGATATTCTGTAAATAAAATCACTTAATGGATTCGAGTTATAGTTAATCAGTAAGTATACACATATAATCTGGAAGAGTAAGAGTTTTCTAAAACAAATAAAAATAATTTTAAGTTTAAAAATTATGAATAACCCAAAGTTTAAAATTTTTCAACATTAAACAGTAAATAAAGATGCAAAAATTAAACAAAATGTGAAAAATTTAAAAATGCTTTGCCATATAGCAAAAAGCTAAAAGTTATAAATAAGACAAATGCTAAGCCCTCGTTGATAAATGAATTAAGGTAATGGATGAACAAAATATAAAGAATTGTAAACAGTGAAGATTTGAAAAAAATGTTTGCTTTAATAAAAATGCAAATAAGTAAAAATATTAAGGTACTTTAACCCACCAAATAAGAAAAAATATTATATGCAACATTTGCAAGAGCTTAATAATGTGTGCACTAGTATATACTGCTGGTAAGAATGATAATTGGTAGCGTCTTTCTGAAAATAACTTAGCAATGTATTTTCATGACTAATAATTTATCATAAGGAATGAATAAAATGTAAGACCAATATTTATGTACAAAAAAGGTTTATTATAATATTATTTATGCTAACAAAAGTTGAAAGCAACTTAAAAGTCTAACATTGATGATTAAATAATAATATATCTAAAACTGGAATATTAGATAGCCAATAAAATCATGTTTAAAACACTTTAAAAAGATGCTTATGCTATAATGGACATGAAGAAAAATCACAAAATTGCTTGTAAAATGTGATCAAGTTCATTTTTAAATGACTATTTTTTAAAGTTAAAAGGAATTAGGCCAAAATGTTAACTGGCCACCTGTAGTGAGTGAAATTATGCATGATTTATTTTTCTTAATCTCTATCCTGATTAGAACTTCCTACATTTTTCTTTAAAAAATAAAAAGGTAGAACACAGCCATACACCAAATAAAAAAATTTGCTAGTATTTTTAGAGAATCAAAAATATAATTGACAAAAAATAAGATACAAAATTTTTTTAAGTAAGGTATAAATTTTAGCTTCATTTGGTTTTAGATATTTGTTTTAATAGTATAAGTTGTATAAAATATTTCAAACATACATACATATTTTTACATATAAAATATAAAAGATACATATCAAATGCATTAGTTATTTACTGTGTGGGCATGGGAAAAGTAAATAGGAATAAAAGGTAATAAATAAAATATAAAAATAGACTTTTCTAATAAAGATATAAAACAGCTTCCTTCAATCATTAGCAAACATGTACCAGGATTGATTGAAGCAAACTAAATTATAATTTTAAGATTGTGTGTATATTTAGGTTTTATTGTTTACTTTTGAAAGGTTAATATCTACTTTTTAAAGTTAAGTTTGTAAACTTTACATAATGTGGCAGAAGACAATGCCATACTCTGTTTACAAAATAAAAGGGGTCAAATATGTGGTGACAGAAAGAAATCAAACTACGGGAGGGGAGCACACAATGCAATATATATATATCTTACTGTTAAATTGCACATCTGAAACAACTGGATTTTGTTAACTAATCTCACTAAAATATAAAAAAAAAATAAATTAAAAAATTTTTTAATTTTAAAATTTTAAAAAATTAAAAAGTTTCCAAACTGGTTTCTTGCACAATTTTTTTTCGACCCTTACCCCCATTGTTAACTTTGAATTGCAGTAGATCTGCTAATGGACCTCAGTGTGATGTAAAATCACCTCAAAAGAATAACAAAAAAACTGGTCTAAAATACTGTGTTATTGTTTTTAGATAGATTTATCAAGAATTTTAAAGTTCTACCAACTCTAAATGTGCAAATAATTATTATTCCTGTAAACTTGAAAGACTATCTATGTAAGTTATTTCAGAATATTGCAGTTTAATTTTATCTATATAGATAGAGTAGAAACAAAAATTATTTTAAAGTAAGCATCACTTTACTCTAAGAGAGAAAGTTGTCTCTTTTATTCCTTTCTTCCTAGGAATAAATACCTCACAAATTGCCCCTGCTTACAGAAGATTAATAATGTATATCTTGTAAGTTAAAAAAGGCTCTTTCTAACAGTTTTGTTTGGCAATCATAAATTTAAAGGTACTGATTTGATGGTAAAATAAACATATTATTACTAAAACACCCTTGGAAATAGCTAAAAATCCATCAGGCCTAAAATGTGTCCCAGAATTTAAAATTCTTTTATCTTTATTAATAATACTTTTTTCTCCCTAAGCCATCTAACTCAATAGAAAAGAGTCTTGTGAGAAAATAGTCATATAAAAACTATTCTAAAAGAAATAGGTATTTTGAATGTCATTCATCCCACAGCCTGATTCCCATTCATTCTACACTTCATTTGGACTCTGGGTCTTTGTGCTAATCTTCAAGTGTTTCCAAAAACATATTTGACTTTGTAAACCAAGAGTTCAAATCAGTGACTATTGACCTACAGGGTTTGGGAGGAATTATGTTATATACAAATTAAGAAAGTAGCTAATCATGTTTGAATTAATACAAAAGTTTAAATATAAGGCAATTAAGTATTTAGAAACAGAATACTGCTTTATAGTAGGCATTAAATTTATCTGGAATAATTTATGCCAGGTAAGAAGTAAAGGATGTTGTTTCCATTCTTTGTTTTCCCCAGGATAATGTGGTCTGGTTAATTTACTCTGTTTATTAAAAATACTAGTTTACAAATTGTCTTAGATACTATTTTGTGGTATCACATGCTACTTTACTCTTATATTCTCCATGAAAAAAATATATTCCTAGGGCTTACACATATGTTGTTTTTCCCTTTGCTACAGCAAATCCCTTCTAAATATAACTCCTTCTGAGCAAATCAGCACTTTGCTCTCTTCTACTTTCCTACTATTGTTTCACTCATGTAAAAAACAAACAAGCAAATAAAAACCATCTCTCATTAAACTCTCCATTCTGCTCACATTCAGATATTCAGATCTGGGTCACCCATCAGTGGAAACTGTGGCAGCAGTCCAAGCAAGTATAAGTTGATGGAATAAATGGCAGGAATAAAACAGAACAGACACTCAAAGGTCATTTTGAAAGTAGAAACCACTCGTTTCTTTCTTGGAAAGATCTAAGTTATGCAGACAAAGAATATGAAGGTAAAAGAGAAGTAACACTGAAAAATGGTAATACTGTCCTGTTCTATTATTTGTATGTTTCAATTTTATGTATATTATAATCCCTTTGAGAATATTTTTTATATTTTTCCTTATGTTTTTCATAATAATAGGCATGCAATAGGCATTCATTAAACACTGGTTGAATGAATGAACATCGGTTTTTCTTTGTCATTTTATTACTACCTGTTTTGGCCTAAAAAGTCTATGAATGTTCACATTTATAATAAAAGATTTTATTTATGACAACTTAAATGGCAAAAAAGTCTGACAATATCAAGTGCTGGAGAAGATAAAGGTCAACTGTAACACATAATACAAAGAAAGGGGTAAAATGGAACAACCACTTTGGAAAACAGTTTTACTTTGTAAAGCAGAACAAGCATATAGCCCATAACCTAGAATTTCCACTCCTAGAGAAATTCTAACATATGCTAGAGAAACTGTGAGCTCCAAAAGGCTTATTGAGACAATGTTTGTAATAATAAAACAAAAAAAAAAATGGTGGTCTAAAAGAAAACATATAAATAAAGGGTATTGTATTCACACATGGGATCATAAAACTATAAATAAACTAAACTTGAAACAAAATAGATGCCTATTACATAATTGTTAAAAAGAAAAAATCAAAAAGCTACATGCAGTATGACACAGATTTTATAGCTTAAAACAAGCAAATACTATATTTAGGCATGCATACATGTATGATTTTTTTTTTTTTAATTTAAGGAAAGAGAATGATAAATCTCTGTGTTGCTTCTCAAGGTAGAGGGAGGAGGATAAGGAGAAAAGAAGCACCTAGTTAAGATGTAAAACATTGGTAACATTTTTAAATTCATTGACAGTTTTCTTGGTGTACATTATATGATTATACTTTAGAACTTACATAAATGTTATATATATTCTTGTTATGTAACACGTTTTTTAATTGATGATAAAGAAAAGATGTTCAGAAAATGGCAGCCTAGAAAAAATTTGGTTTTAAGGGGAAAAAAAACTGAGTATAGCTTTTATATGAACCTATCTTCTAGATCCTACCCTAAAGAAATGGCAATGCAATAACAAGAGCAACATAAGACAGTGGGAGATTCAGAACTATTATGAACTTAATGGGTTCATTGTTTTTACTTCATTAACATTTTTTTGCCCCATCAAAGTATCCTGAACAATAAACTTAGTTTGTCCAACATATGAGAAGAATTAGACAGAAAATTTTTTATTTCACATTATAATGCCCAGCACAATCTCTTTGTTTAACCAGAACACTGGCTTTGTCCTCAAATTTACCCGGGACAAGTAGTAGGAGAAAAGCTATGATAAACATCAACTAAAATGTTTTTGTTTAGTTTTTCTATGTATTTTTCCAGCAATTTTATCACATAGAACTTTTCTAGAACTTTATGTTGTCTGATTATGGCACAAAATCTTTACTCTTTGATTCAATATGAAGGTCCTTATAGACTGCAATGTACCTAGAAATTCTTGAACTTTATATTTCTCAACTCATTCCAAGAGATTTTGTCACTATTTCCCCTTTCTTTGGGTATCATAGCATACTACCATTGTGCCAGCTAGTCTCTCTGAATCTATGTCTCCCTTAGGAAACCATTCTATTCCAGAGGTAACGTCTGAAGTATCATGTCACATTAGTAGTAAAGCATGTCCTTAAATAACAACATACCTCTACTGGCAATGCTCCTTATAACTATGAATTTAAAATATCCTATTTACAAAATTAAGTTTCTGTGTTCCCAGGTTTTGGGGGATATGTCTTAAATTTTTTTTACTCCAAAAAAGAAGGGATATGAGTGAATGACTGAACAGTAAATTTTCCAGAAATACAAATCTATTGTAATTACTAGGAATTAAAGAAAACCCAAAGAAAATTTTGCTTCATCAGTATCTCTAAATTACTTATTTATTCTCTGTAGGAGAGAAATCAATATGAGGATTGTATAAAAATTTAGCTACTAGAGGTGAACTAAAAATTTCTGAATCTCCTAAATCACTTGAAGAATCTGTTCCTTCCAATTCTTTATGCACTAATCTCCTTATTTTCTCTCACTTTGACACATTCAATTTTAAAAAAGCAAACTAAAGAGATACTAACTCTTTAAAAGTTAATGAATGTCAAGTTCAATAAATATTTCCTGAAAAATATAGTAGTTTAAAAACAAAATTCTGCATTTCATGTCCTGAATGTGCTTGAAAATCAGAAGTCTTTTTAAGAAATATATTCATGTCATAAAGACTCCTTTACCCAAAATCCCTGACCAATGGTCATTTGACCTCCAATAATTCTAGGAAATGCTTCACCATCAAGGGAAGCCCATTCCATCAGTGGACAGCCATTAGGTTAGAAAATTCTTATGTTAAACTACCATTTACTACTTTGTAGCTTCCCTATATTTCTCTTAACCAGCCTACTATGTTTACATAACGATGTAAAAATAATGCCTATTTAAATTGTCCCCTTTTTCTTCTTTGTTCCATTATAACATTCCCCATAGGAAACAGTTTTCAATTTTTCTTCAACAGAGTTTCCAGTTTGTTCCGCTGCATAGCATTTTGCCAATGCAGCAATAAAAAAACAGTACCCAGAAGCAGTTGTAATACTTTGGGTATGAATCATCTTGTACTATAGACTCTAGACTTCTACTACTGCAACCAGACATAAAACTAGCTTTTATATAATTCAATAATTATTTATTCAGCAAACATTTATCCAGTACCTACTAAATTCTATATATTAGGGTAGGCCTTGGGGATTCAAAATCCAGTAAGGCTTAGTTCCTGACCTCATATAGCTGCATTACACTATTAAGTCTTGAGAAGCATATGATCAGTTAACACCCCAGCTCTTTTTATTTGTATTTTTACAAGCAGATCTACTGATATGTAGAGAAGTTAACCTCCAACACTGAAAAGTTTACTGTGACTTTAATCACAACATTCTCTTTAAGAAAAACTATTTTTAATTTTGGTTCCCCACACTGTATATTCTAACCATTATTCCTTTAAACCAAAGATTAGGAAATAAAAAAAAAATTGATCTTTTGTCAATAAAATTAAAGCATTCTGGGATTGCATGTCTCTAAACAACTGAAGCTGCACCATGCCAACAGTTCAGCAAAGGAGATGATTTAGAAATAGTTGTACACCATTCGCTTGGCAAAATCTCCGCATAGTAAACAACGAAATTGCTACCAAATGTAAGTGAAACAATATCACAAACTTGTGAATGAGCTTTCTGTTTCAGATACAGTGGCTTCTGCTTTATGCATCATCCAATGACCTAAATGCAAAAAAGAGTCACTTTCAAGTGGCATCAGCGCTAGTTCTCATGTAAGATGTCTGACAAGGTTTACCACACTGTCTGTTTCCATCTCCCACTAGGAGTGGAGAGCAGAGGAGAAGAGAACAAGGGGATATCAAGATGAGAAGAGCATCACAGGAAATCAGGGAAATTTTCCAAATTAGCAATACAATAGGATAGAGAGAGGGCCATGGGGTATTCATTAATTAGGACTCGTAATTTCAAACAGCATAACTGACCATGAGTTTAGCAAAAAGGAAATGTATTGAAAAGTAGGTGTTGCTTGCAACTCTGAGTTGGTGAACAGGTGGAAATGAGGGCAAGGAACCATGGTCAAGCCATTCCACCAATTCAGAGAAGTCACCACTGCTCCCACCACTAAATGCTGGATGACATGTGTTTCTCTGCTACTACTTCTGACACTGGACATTAAAAGCCATTGCTGGCCCTAAAAATTAATATTGCTGCCACTGCTTCTGTCACCACCCATAACCAAAGTGGATTTTCACCAGTGCTTGCTCTTTTGAATCAATAACTTCTTATTTAAAGGTGGAGGAGGATGTGTTTTTCTGATTGGTGAAACACAGGTCATGTGCTCACATCCTAGATGAAAGGAACCCTGGGAAAGAAAATATCAAGCATCCCCAGCCTCTATAATATTCAAGACAGGCTCTGCCTTTCACCAAGACTAATTATATAGGAAAATTCCAAGAATATAAGAAGAGACTTCAAATGTTGATCAGCTCTCCAGCCTCACCAAATAAATAAATAATATATATTACAAGCAACCTGCATTTAATGAAAGGAAGAGTGGATGGAATTCAATTAATGTTGATTTCATTCAAATAAGCCTGAAATCTTTTAAAATAGTAGAGGACAGAAAGACTCTTTCCACTTTGCCACTGACTACCTCTGAGTAACTACCTACAGCTAAAGAATATCAGTTGCTACCTTAGGAAATTATACCAATGAGTCAACCCCATGGAAGAGTCTGAATAAAAGATAACAATTGTGGACTTACTGGAGATTGTATCAACCCTACTTATATATATTTTCTCAAGCACAAATTAAAATTAAATTTCTAGCTTTCAGGTAAGAAATAATCAAAATAGATTATTGGTTAATTATAACACTATCTTAAGCATTCAATCATGCTGCATTGGCCCTCTCTGTTCAATAATAATATATGAAGATATGTAACCAGAATTGAATTCTTACTGTATGCCAAGGAAGGACTGTGCTAGTTACTTACAAAATCATTCTATCCAAACTTTATATCCAGTCTTACAATGGGAGATGATAGATTATCTCATTTTAGAGATGAATTAACTGAGATCTGCTTCAGTAAGAGACTTGCTATGGGCCACACAAAAATAGCAGAGCCAATAAGGCTCCAACCTACTATGTCTTCATTTCAAATTCCAAATTTTTAATTTCAAAGCACAACCTTGATTAAAAAGTGCTGTAGAGAAAGTTCAGCAAAGTCTACCTTCCCTGTTTTTATTTTATTCATCACCCTCTTTTTGGTGTTATAATAAACTATATCAAAACTTCAGCCACAAAATCTGAAATTGCGATTGAAAGTATTTATGCAACAGTGGGTTGTTCTAGGGAGTGTGAGGCCCTAGCTAAAATATTTTTGCAGAGTCCCTAACTATATAATAAATTTAATTTTAAAATGCATTACAAAATTCATGGATACTTGTTAAGATTAATAGCTTACTAATGAATATTTAGAATGGGTAGAAAAGAGGTATTTATTTCATTATCCAATCAGTTTTTGTGGATTCTTTATAATATTCAAATACTATCTCTTCCTGTTTAGATCTAGGAACCATCTCTTTGTGTTCTTTATTATCATGCGTGCTAATGTTATCTCTCTCACTGTGAAACTGTGTTATTGTTACAATGCCATAGTTCTTTAGAGCCCATTTTTATTGAAGCAACCTGTATCTTGTCTATGCAGTTCCATAATATAATTTACTTAATGCTGGTTACAACATTACTCATGATGCTGAATTATCCCTCATGCTACCTGAAGATATTGACTCCCAATGATTCTCTAAAAGGCTGTTAAGCTTCTTAAAGAATGATAATGATGATCACAAATGTAGTCTTATTCAGATTATGCAGAAAATGTGAACTACAATTTATTGATCATGTTAAATTTACTATTCAGAAGTTTATAGATTAACATTTAACAACACATATTAAAACAATGTTGACTCACTCTTGCCTTCCACACACTACCCCATCAAGGAGGCAAGGGATCCATAGGTGAAGCAAAAATGGTCCCATTTACACAAGGAATGTACTTCCCTTATCTTATATGGCTCCTTGAAAACTCCCTGACACATGACGAGAATCCTGTGGAAGATTTGGGGTGGCCACCCTGACCACCAGCAGTCGGGGTAGAGAGGTACACAGAGTAAAGGATGACTTTGATTCCACTCTGGATAACCCTTGGGCTGTACTATATGCAACAACAATATGTTTGGTTTTGTAAATGTTTCACATTTTGTTCATTCTCTATTTCATCATTCTTGGTTTAAAATAAGTTTTCAGAAGTCCTTGAAGTCACAAATTCTCTATAACTATATTTACTACAATCTCAGTGAATTTGAGGAAATCATGTCACTGTTTGTTCCAGTTCTCTCGATCCCCAATTTAAATATCCTGCTCCTCCTGTTAAATTACATTTAAAATTTAGAAATTGGCTAATATCTTACAATGGTCAATATTTTGATAAATGCCTGCATGATGCTACCTCAAGAGAAAATTAAACAAACAATTGAACCAAATGCAAAAGTCAAGAAACACAATCTACTATTTGCTGAGTAATCTTGCCTGTGGCTAGAAAATATATATGTATAACAGCTGGCATTTGTTTGAATCCATCCTCCCAGATACAAGTTACTAGTTTGACCTTACATTTCTGTGTCGCTACTAACGAAGATCAAAGCATCCAATGACGAATTATACAGGGATCATTGCAAAAAATAATGTTTGTTGGAGACTACTTAGATAAAATCTTGGGGGCAAACAGACATATTTAAATATAAAATTAGTAATATTGAAATGAAAGATTTTTTCTGTTCCAGAGTTTGTTACATCTATAGTAAAAACACTATATTTAGCACAAAACACTGAATTTTGTTACCTTCTATTACTTTATGTTGCCATTTTTCTATAGAACAACACAGGTAATATTTCATCAGAAATTTAGTATTAATCTTTTTTAATACGTGCTTTCATTTTTTTCTTGTTAAGTAACAGAATTTTAACTAGCCAAGAGTCTTTTCTAATTCAATAATAAAAATAACAAGAAAAATATAACAGAATTCACTCAACAAAGATTTGGATAGCTGAGGTTTCTATTCCATTAAGGAAAGGGTGAATGAGTGGCTATGTGTAATTCAAACCGTGAGATACCTTCTCTAGCTAAGTAAATGCTTATTTATAAATGATCTACAGAAAACTGAAGCATATAAAGAATCAGAAATACTCCCAACAGAAATTCCATGAATTTTTGACATGGTCCAAGCTCTTTGTCCTTGAGAAATAGTTTGTATAGAGAAGCGTACTAAATTCTTCCAACAGTGCACTTTCCAGCTGCTCCAAGTAATACATCTTGTCCTTGTATGTGAGAAAGTGTTTAGTAAAACCAGATGGCCAACTGTTTTTCTGCCCTGAAGCACTTAAAACTGGGAAGAATATATCTGAGGTCAAAAACCTTACTGATCCTAATGACATGAACAGACACTTAAAAACACTGGTTCATCCATAATTAGGTTATTTCAGTTATTCGCCACACAACTCTTATTAAATCTTAGGGCTTTTTATCTGAAAAAATATTATTCTAGCATGTATAGACCTCAAACTCCTCCATCTACACCTTTTGTGAAAGTCTGTACAAGATCTATGCTATCATTTTAAGTACTAAGGAACTGACTGGGAAATAAAACTAGAGTTTAACCCAACATTTAATCAATGAATCTTTATTACTGGATATTCTGTGTGTTGCCCCTGAATATTCAACTCAGAAAGGTCCACCCATGCACTAAAATCCAGCTATATCCTGAAATCTGAATGCAAAGACAAGTGGATGTTCTAGACCAGTGGTTCCCAAAAGAATCGACTAGGGATCTCGTTAATATGAAGATTCTGACTCAGCAGTTCTAGAGTGGGGCCTGAAGATCTGTGTTTCTAATAAGCTCTCAAGGGATGCCAATGCTGCTAGACTGTGGACCATTATGAGTAACAAATTTCCAGGGCTCAACAATGTTCAGAATCCTACTACTGCCATTCCTCCCAATTTCTCCCATGATTTATTTCCAGCCTACTTAATCTCTTGTCTATGACCCACCTTTCCTGATACCTGACCTAACTTCTCTTCTATTAACTACTCGTGTATCCATAAAGATTGTAGCTCTATCTCTCCAGCCTCTGTGTTTCTCATCTCAGATGAAGATTCTCTCTTCTAGTCTCTGGTCTCTGGAATTCCTTCCTTCAATTTAACATCACCTCCAGAGGTTTTTTGTTGTTGTTGTTGTTGGTTTTTTTTTTTTTTTTTTTTTTTTTAGGATAACCAGTGTCCTGGTAATAAGAATCGAAAGAAAGAATAAAAGAAAACCCTAAAGTACCAAAAGAAAGTTTAGGAAAGGAAAGGTGCCTTTGGGGAATGTGAAATCCATTTGAGAGATATCAAATAATGAAACCCAAAAATCTGTTATCAGTGCAAGATTACATGTATGAGTCAAGTGATCTATCAGTTCTTAGCAGTTCAGAGAGAATAGTAATTAACCAGAGTAGACTAAAGTGGGATGCTTTATGGGAAATAGAAGGGATAAACTCTACTTTAAAAGTTGTATAGGAATTAGGTGAAGTGGTGTGATATGACATTTCAGAGAGAGAGAATAACATAAGCAAAGGTGCAAGAGTAGAAAAGTTTAAGCAAAGGATATGAGGGGGTCAGTGAATACACCCATCAGAGAGACACAAAGAGTTAATATGAGGCTCCTGAATGCCAAGCTAATAAATTTCAGTTCTATTCATAGATGGTAGAAGGCACTTGGTTATAGAAGGAAGTAACATGATTAGGATGATCCTACTTCCCATTTTGCCGAGGACAATTTCAGTTTACACCACTGTCCAGGCATAATTATAATTAATTATTAATATCCTCCATTTTACTCTTCAAAGAAATCCAATTTGAACAATAAATGTATATAATCTCTCTAATAATAATGGAATTAATATTTTATTTCAAATGAATTAGAATAGTGGTGCTCAGCCCATAGCCTTAACATACCTTATTCACAAATGGAGGACTGTACAAGATGCTAAAAGAGCATATTTGTTTAGTGTGTTATGCTCATTATTAAATGTGGATTAAACTTTTATCATAGTTACACATTATATATCTTAGATTTATAAAATATACATTAAGTACAATGACAATTTACAAATGCAATTTATTTTATTTTCAGGACTTTTCAAAACACAAAGTTCATAGTGAGAAAATTAATAGATAGGTGTGCAGAAATAAACACTGAATTAGAATATATTGAGAATAAGTTAAGAATGCAATAGCATCTTGGGAAGTATAGGTAGGGAGCTGATTAGGTTGGCAACAGGCATGAAAATATAAGTTAGATGTTAGATACATTTTAGATGGAGAATCAACAGGGCTTAGACCCTACCTGACTATAAAAGACCAGAAAGATGAAAAGGTAATGGGTTATTTTTTAATTTTAAGTTTGGATACCTGAAAGAATTAAGAAATACAAGAAAGACTGAAGAGTAAGAGGAAGGGAAGTTCCAAAAATGAGTTTATGACATAATCTTCAAGTGGACATGTCCAATAGGTATTTCAATTTATCTTTTTGCCTAAGAACTGGATCCTTCCCTTACATTTTGCACTTATAAAACTAGTATCTATATTTTCTGTCATCTCTTACATATTTTTAGATCCAGAGAAAAGAAAACTCAATAAAAATGAATACTTGCATTTTTGTGGAGATGCCAAATTTCTAGTTTATAGTCCAGTTTCAGAGACAAGGAGGTTCAAAACATTTATGTAACTAACTTGACAGGACTTCTTTAAAAATAAGTGATCATCATCAGTAAAATTATCAATTTAAGTTATAGTTCACACTGTGTGAACTTAGATATAAATAGCCATGTCCAAATTCAATAGCATATAAGAGAGCATTTTTCATTAAAAATCATGTATGAAAGAGGAAAAAACTGGCTTGATTTACATATGTAAGGATTAGTCTGCCTTCTTCTTTATCTAGATTCAGTTCACATCAGCAATTTATTCCTGCTTTACTTTCTCTTCTTTCAATTCCTCAGCCAGACATAATTGCCTGAACATAAGTGTAAAAGAGACTGAAGAAAGCAGAGTGTCAACTCAACTATTCAAGTTTTCTTGGAGCTAGTGCCTTAAATCTATTCTTCTATTCACTTGCCCTACACTTATGCTCTTGATAGTCCCCTAAGTCTAGAGACTGCTCAGATTTTGAACCCTGTGGCCTACCTTGTCCTTGGTCAAATGTTCCCTCATGAGTCTTACTAGGATATCTGATTTCCATACTCAAGTACCTCCTGACTTGTTTCCTATATTAGTGTCTAATAGCATTTCAAACTAAGCCTTTTTATACTCAGAGATGCTTCTGGACTTCTTGCCACCAGGTAGTTTGATGACATTTGTATCCAACTCAAATCATAATGTTAAAGCAGGAAAAAAATCTCGTAAAACACACAGTAATCATATAGATGAGAAAACTGATAGATTAGTCAGAATCATATATCAAATTTGTGGCAGATTTAAGACTAGAAGCCAAACATTATATCCTCTAATTCAAGGCTTTGTTTACCATAAAAGCTTCTTTATTTCTTAGCTGTAGTCCCAGGGCTGAGAAGAAATTTAACAATAATTGTATTTTTATCTTTAGCATAAATATCACCCTAACTTTCATATCCTCTTACTAAGCTTCCTATCTTCTTACTAAGCTTCATTTATAAGATAAAAATAATTCACTTTCACCTGTAAAATTGAGATGTTCCTAGGGTGAAATATGATGGCTACTGAAGCAATTTGCTAAAAACAAATTAAATTCAAGCAACAAAGAAATAACATATTACCAATTCGAAAGGACATGGGGGATCTAAATGATGCTGAGTAACTATCAAAATGAAAAAGTAGATACAGCTCAAATACATTATCACCTTAATAATGTTCTTTGAGAACTACTATCATCAAGGAGAAGTTTCATAATATTTTTATACGAAGTTAGAACTTTAAGATTTCCCAGGAGCACAGAACTAATTAGATTGTAAAGTAGTGATTCAGTACTATTTCAAAAGAATAATTCCACACTCTAAATCACCAACATTGATGCTCTAATAATCTGAAAACTCATTTTGTATACAGACTTTACTTCCTTTTAAAGATAAATTAAACAAACAACAACACAAATACAATATCCCAAACCTGACAGTTGCAAAAAGATAAAAATCACAGTAGAATTCCAGTCTCAAATGCACATCTTGTTCCAGCAACAACCCACATGAATTTTGTTCTTTCCCACTGAAAACCAAAACACTAATTTGAGTGCTTCAAAGCTAGCATGGTTTTTATGCAAAACACTTATTTATTGGCTGTTTGACATGGAAATAAATCAAGAGATGGTGGAAAAAAAATGTTTTGCACAAAAGAGTGAGTATCCAAAATCCAGGTCAATGTATTCTTTTCCTCTTCATTTTCTATTTTCCATTGCAAGCCCCAGGTGGAAAGACTAGACATAAATAATGAGGTGGGAAAAATAAAAATCTGAACATTAAACCTCCCAGGCCCTCAATAGAAATATATCAATAGAAAGGAAAGATAAAAGCTGTGATTTGCTTGGTTTCTCAGGTATCTGAGTAGGTATTTTTTTTTCCTTAAAGCCCTTTAATGTGAGCTTTTCTAGAGATAAAAATAATAAAGTTTCTTATAAAATATCTCTAAAAAATTAACAAAGTGAATTTCAACCAGAAGGCATTAGGTGTTCTGCTTTGAGGAAAGTTGATACAGAATTCTGAGCTAATGAAAAGTAAAAAGATATTTCACAATTACAGCTAACATTAAAAATTACTATGTCTCTGTTAAATATTTTCTCCAACAGTAAGTTATAGCAGCATGGGTAATTTTTCTTCTTACAATTTTAATCTCACAAATATTCATGGTAATGGGGAAAAGCCCAGTCATAGGGCATTCCCCCTTGGTACACTCCCGAAAATCTCAAGAGGAAAAGTAACCCAATTCATTGAACAACTACTGTTTTCATGTTTTGATGCTGAGGGCATTAAATACACTATTTGCAGAAACCTTAGAAAGTAGAACTATTATTGACCTGCTGTTAGTAAAGAGACTATTATGATTCAAATAGTGAGCAAATGGGTGAATGAGAATTCAAACCTAAAGTTTTCTAACTCCAAAGCCCATTCCTCTACACAGCACTGTGTTACCACAGTAACTGCAAGTAACTCAACCAAATACGTAAATTAGACTTGACTTATTGCATTTACTCAAAAGACCATATAAGCTCATTTAATTGAATTTACTGATAGCTAGAGAGAAAATAGTTAAATTACTTATTTTAACAGGCTATCCTGTAAAAACACTGTGATTATGTTTTTATTAAAATATCACTGATGTATATACAACTAATAAGCTCTTCTGAGCAATTTAGAAAAATCCCCAAACTATTCAGTGCATCATGTTTCTAGCTATGTATTTACTCGTGCTTTTATTTTCCCTGTATTTCCCTACTAGAAGAGTAAGTTAACGACAAGATAATTTCACAGATGAGATTCCAAAGAACTGTCACAAGATGTATCTTCAAGTCAATTTCTATTAATAGATGTATTTGTTCCAACTTTCAATTTTAAAGAAGTATATACAGAACAACTAACCAGAGACTTGAATACAATATGTGGCCAGGGAATAGTATTTCTGTGTGACATTAACTAGCACATAGAGAGAGCTAAGTCACGTTGACCTCACTGATATCAATCTGTCATCAAGTAAACTATCTGGCTTGAATAATCTATGAACTCTTGATGGCCCCTCCAAAAACCCAAGCGTTAGCTGTATGTATTAGCTCCAAATACAGTCACATATATTCAGTTACTAAAACCTCAATCACACATGAAAACATCAGGAAAGCCTTCAAATTTACTTTCGATTAAGAATCACTTTCTGATTTATAGTAAGAGAACAAAAGTGTTGGTTGTTCCTTTAGCATGCTGAGACAGCAATAATCCACTTAATATTCAATGATCGGAAGTCTTTTACAATTAGATATCCACTCCTTTAAGGCTCTGAACTTGGTTTTACTTTAGAAAGAAGTGTTTGGCATTAGGTTTACCTTTTACTGCTGAGCAAAATAACAAAACTAGATTATTTAAGTGTGGCAGCCTGCTAGGCAGCACATTTTTGAGTGATTATCATTGTGGCTGTTGTAAGTCCACAGGCCAAAAGCAAAGTGGTTTACAAGAACTGCATAAACCAACTGGAAATTATTTTATTAGGCTTTCATAATGCTGTTAAGAAATAGAATTAATATAGACTAATAAAGAAAAATCTGCTATGTGCTAAACTCTTCACGTGCCTTCTCCTCATTTTTCACAACAGCCTTTAGTTTGAAATGTACCATAGGATAGAAACCATGTATGGAATTGTCTAGCTTTAAATAGAATTCTGTAGCTTATATCTGGTTTCTGACCATTCTACCAAGTAGATTATCTATGGATAGTAAGAACATTGTCAAAGTACTCATGTGACAAGACAAAAGATCACATATGCAGGGAGGTAGAGAAAGGGAAAAGTGTGTTTCATACATTTAAAAGAAAAATGTCAGCCTCATAGAACTTTAGAAAAGGCTAATCACAATTTTCAACAGGTAATTTTGAGTTACCTGCTTGGATAGCTCAAGTGAGCTCCTAATGGGCAGTGTACAATAACTGTACACATTGCCAAAGAACCTCAGACTTCTGCCCAGTTCACCTGGAACTTAGTAAATTTCAAAAAAAAAAAAAAAAAGCTTAGTTATAGACTAAAAAGAATATAGTGATAATAACAATAGGTATCATTTCATGAGTACATATTATGTGCTAGGAACTTAGTATTCACTACCCCTTTAAGTCACAATACTGCTATTTTAGGAAAATTCCATTGCAGAGATGAAGAAACTGTGGAGTTCAGAGATCAAATCATATCTTCATTCACTTAAATGTTGTCTTTATCAGGGCAGACTTAATATAACTCATTAATGTACTATCACCTCCTAAAACAGCTCCAGGCACACAGTAGATATTTAATAAATAATTGCTGACGGATGGTCTGAACAATTTCAAAATTAAAGGCATTTTTCTCTGTGCCATGCTGCTTTTTCACAGTTGTGTGAAGAAAAAAAAAAAGACAAGAAGAAAGGAAGGAAGGAGGGAAGGAAGGAAGGAAGGAAGGAAGGAAGGAAGGAAGGAAGGAAGGAAGGAAGGGAGGGAGGGAGGGAGGGAGGGAGGGAGGGGAAAAAGAAAATATTATTTCTTTAGGGAGAACAAAAATCTTCTATATTTTCAAATGTTTAAAACCAATAGGAAATTATATATCCCATCCTTGTCTAATGGAAAAGTGTATGCTTATAAATTCAACAAGTTAAATGAAATTAGTAAATTCCTTGAAAAATATAAACTAAACTACCAAAGCTCACTCAAGAAGAAAGTGATAACCTGAATAGCCCTGTATCTATTAAAGAAATAAAAATTAACCTACCCACAAGGAAAGTTGGATTCCATTCTTACTATCTCCCTCCTCTCACATATAATCAGTAGTCCATGCTTATCAATTTTGCTTTAAAATTTCTCCTTGTGTCAGTCCCTGCCTTCAAGTGCCAAGACCTGACCAAAGCCTTTTTCAATATTTGCCTGAATCGGTATAGTAATAGTTTCTAAGCTATTACTCTGCCTTTTATCTTTTCTGGTAAAATCTTTATATTATTTAAAACACTTCTTTTATTCATCTGCTTAAAACAATTTTAAGATTCCCCTTTTTCTACAGAAGTGATCTCAACTCTGTTGAAAGTCAGTTTTCCACAGATCTATCATCTTTTTCTCGTCATGCAAAACAAAGCACTACTGCTCTTTGTTTCAGATTATCTTTTCAAGGATGTCTATATAGAAAATAGAGATAGGATCTCTCCCTCTGGAGTAAAAGCTAGGCATGATACTTTCTAGTATAAAATATTCAGGTCCCTTAAACTCATGGATCCTCTCCTATAATAAAACCTACCATGCATACAGGTGTCATCTGGTTTCTTTTATATCACCCTGTGGGAATTAGGGCTCAAAGAACCAGCATGTGCACACACACAAATGATGATACTCTGGCTACTGATATTTCTTTGAGTGATAAGCTGTCCTTCATCTCTGACCTAAGGAATTTCATGTTTTATACCAGCATCCTTGAAATTATGGCAGACTAACTTTTTAACTAGCAAATAAAGTAAAATTTCAGACTCTTGAGAATTAGAATCACCTGGGGAGATATTTGAAACACCAATGTCCAGTCTGTTTCATATCAATTAACTCATAATCTCCGGAAGCGAGCTCTGAGCATTGGCTTTTTGAAAGCTCCCCAGGTAATTTTAATATGCAACCACATTAGAGAAATCTATAGAATAGAGTTTTCATTAAAGGCTTGCTAACACATGACATAAATTTGCTTTTACTAATTCATTTTCCAGATAGAAATTTGGACACAAATAAAAGACTAAGCTAGAGGAAGAGAGATATAGTTATAAGAAAAAACTGAAATATAGAAGAAAGAATAGACAAATACAATAGAGAAAATGGGATTAAGAAGATTGGAATAGAAACATATAAAAAGGAAAAAGAGATGCATTCAGGATTATTTCCTGTTAAAAATGACATTGGAAAAGGAAGAGATACCTAATGGTTACTAGGGACCAATAACATTTGAAAGAGAGAGAGTAAAATCACAGAAAACAAGAATGATTTCTCAGTAGGAGGCCTGGATCCTAGAAACTACTAAGAGGTGGCTTCTTCAGCTGTAAATATAAAGTCCATTATAAAAGTAGCTAGGGAACAACTCCTTAAATTTAGGACAGCAATATAAAGTTGTTAAGAAATTTAAAATCTCATAGATTTAAGTTGAGAAAGTCAGAATGTCATCGCAAAATACTCCAAGAATTATTAGGTGAGTTTCAGAGTGATACAGTGCCTTAAAGAAGCACACCAAAAATAAGGGGGAAATTAGGACTCTAAAGGATAGCAAAGCAAAGATGGGACATACTAAAGTAGAGTCGGGCAGAATAAAAGCAAATAGAGTCTGAGTTAGAAGTTGGTCTGATGGAAGATTATCTCCTAGGTGAGATTATCAAACTCAAAACATATAAATTGGATAAGATATATTTGACAAGCAAAGGTTTTGCCAATCCCAGAATCTCACTATCCCACTATAGCATCTACATATAATCTGGAGAAATAGGGTAGAAACACAAAAAAATGAACTAAAGGGAAAAAGCCAATTAGATCAAGCAAATAGTGCTAAAGAAGGAAACAACTTAAGAAGATGACTAAAGGTAAAATTGAGCTTCTCTTAGGATGGAACAGAACAGTTGAGAAAAAAAGAAATGAAACAAATGTCCTATAGTTACAGAAAAAAAAGATGTGGGAGAATACAAAGTTACTCAAGACCTGAAATATTTAAAAACTAAGTACAACGCTTTAAAGAGCAGGCCCCTAGGAGCACAGTTTTCAGAATCATCAAAAGGAACTTCAATTCAGAAATCTACTAAGAGTGATTCTCAGGTAGGAACTAGGGAAAAACTTTCCTAGTAGCAGGTTTTTGGGATTAAACAACTTATATTAAAATAAAAGAACAAGTACAGAGCTGAAAATGCTTGCTCACAAAATACTGGATGATGATATCTCTAAGTGGAGTCCAGTCATTAAGTTCTGGAGTGCCAGAAGCACATGATTTAAAGAGAGAAAATGTAAATTGAAGGGTTTAAATATGCAGAAGGAAAAGAAAAACATCTCAAATAAGACCCATGGGCCAAAGTTGCTATCATCATAACTTCTAAGCTTGGGGAAAAAGAATACAGAGTACATAGACAGATTGCCTGCCCCGATTCCGGTCATGGGATAGTCTTTCAGGTTCCCTGGTCATGGATTTGAAAGAACTGTAATCATGGACAGAAATCACAGCAAGTATAAACTAAAAAAAATATCTCTGTCTAACCTCCTTCTGTCAAATATTACTGGGACCTGGCAACACCAAGTGCATGATCCTGGGAACATACTCTTGGTTGAGATCACTGCTGTCAGACTGGAATTGCCCCATTTTCTAAATTGGGTAAGTGTGGGGTTGGTGCTTGGATTTTTTTTTTCTACTAACTCGTGAGACTTTTTAAAGGCAAGGATAAGAAAGATTTAACTGATATAACTGAAGGAACTACATGTATTTCAGTTAAAAAAAAAAAATCCTGGACACAAAAGCTAAAGAAAACCCAGTAACCAGAGAGAGAATTAAAAATTGGGGAAGACTTGAAGTTCTTTGATTTTAATTTAAATTAAGCAATATCATTTGATTTGAGATTTTAGATTTTTGGATTATCCCTGGAAATTTTATAACTGGAAGGCATTTATATTCAATCTTGGGACATCTCTGCATTGATAGAAGTTAACTACCAGAGTATCTTAAGGTTTGTATTCAATCTCATTGCAAAATTCTGGCATGATTTTGGACATCATGGCCAGCCTCGGTTACCAAATGTTAACTTAATTAGTACACTGTTCTGACTTATTTCAGAGCCTCAAGGTGCTGAACCTATACCAACAACTAGTGGTGGTAGAAGGCTCAATAATTTATAGGTGGGAAGTGGTTTAATGAAGAAGGAAGCTGTCTCAAGTCATGTCCTTCTGAATAAGAGAGAGCCACATTCCTAATTGACTATAGGCTGAATTGATTAAACCTCATGAGTCAAGAACAACAAAAATATTAAAGCCATGGAATGTGGCAAATAAAAGATAGGGGAAATTCAGTATATTCAATTGACAAATTTGGGAATATAAACCAGACAAGCAGAGTTGAGATACTTCCTCAACTTTCCTCCTTTTGGGGAACAACTTCCCTCCAAAGAGTACACATCATTCTCATTCCTTAACAAAACTAAAATGTTATAACTGTGTCCTGGGGGACAAGGTCTGCCAGAGTCCAGGCAGGCCTGTGGATAGGACAATCTCTCTATTTGTTAGATTTAGTATTTATGGGGCTCAATATTTTTTTCACACACTCAAGATGAGTGTCCCAACAGCTCTGACAATAATAAAACTAACAGTTAGAGCCTTCTTTGTCTATCTTAACTGAATGTGAACTAAGAGGAAAAGTTCACATGAATGTTATATAGTACTCCTCTTTAAAGCCTAAATCTCTCTGGATCTAAAAGCCCAACCGACACTCTATTGCCTAACACCAGACAACTCTATTACCTGCCTGACCCAAGTAGATATTTGAGTGTGACCTCTGGAATAGCATAATTACAGCAGCAGTAAAGGAAAGCTTATTGAACAACCAAGGATGAGATTTGGTAATAGATTAGTACCAGACTGGTAAAATGAAGGAAACATCACAGATGATGCCAAATGTTTTTGAGGGGGGTGACCTGAAAAATGATGGTTAAAAGAAATGATAAAGCAGGGATATTACTATTCTTTTACTTTTACAAACATTTACTGAGCACATGTGCAAGCACCATGTTATGAGTTAGATGAAAGACCATACTCCACTGCCAATTACTCCACTGTCAAGAACCAGCCTGGCAGTACCAGCAGCAGCATCAGTAGCATACAACTCATGCCAGGAAGTATGCTTTCTGACCCAAATCCTTTACTTACATTCATAAAAGAACATAAAAAGCAGATCTAAATCCATGGCCCACAACAACATGGTAGGATCCTTTTCTACTCTCCAATTTTCTTCTTCCCCCAAGGTTTCCAGAAACTCTTAGTCCCTAAACCCCAATTTCTTAACCCAGAAATGTTTTTGCTGCCTCCTCTTACTCCTGGTTCTTTCTTTATTTCCCTTCACACTTGATGTTCCTGAGCCTCCACCACAGACTGTGACTTCCTCAGGGATGTCATCTTCAATGTCCATGACTTTTTTCCCTAAGAATCAGCCCACTGAATTTACCCTTTCCAGATCTGTACCTGTTCTCATCATGTGACATCACAAACAACCTAAAATCCTTTCTGGAAATGTCGAAATCCTTTTGGAAGGTAGTTAAGGGAAAGAGGCTAAAATAGCACAGACAGAATCCTCTTCAGGGGATATTAGAAAGGTAGGACTGAAAATACTCATACAATTCTATCCAATCATAACTATAAACATAATAATTAAAATATTGAACGTTTACTACATGCAAGGACATATGCAAGCACTCTTACATGGACTATTTCATTTGATTTTCAGTTCTTTGAGATAATTACTATGACTATTTTTGTTTTAGAAAGAAAGGTACTAAGGCTTAGGAGCTGAACATCACCCAAGGTCACAAAACAAGAAATAAGTAAAGTCAGAACTGGAACCTGGGTCTGCCTGACTTAGGAAACCTTAACTTTCTCATAAATTGTTTAATTCATGACAACCATATCTTGCCCTTTTCTTCCCATCACCCCCCAAAAAAATTTCAAGTATTTTAAACATTTTTAGTGCAAAATATCAGAAATCTTAAGAACCTAAAGCATCGCTGTATATAAACGCACATACATAGTGCCAACATGTTGTCAGCACTCAAGTAATATTTGCTCATTTGATTTATAATGTATAAAACAAAATCATATACCTCCATCCAGTTCTTAGCATCCAAGTCAGTTTTCCCAAACTGTATTCTATAAAGTATATTATTTCTCACACCCTACCCCACCCCCAGGTCATGACATCAATCTAGAGTTCACTCTCTTTCACAGAATCTGTTCAGTTGGTATCTTCTATTGATTCTTCTTTAAGAATGCCCATCTCATAAATCTTTTCAGGACTACTATCATGTCTAGCTTAGGCTCTCAACATTTTAGACCTTGAAAGACCACAATAGCAACTTAACACAGATTTCTGTTTTTAGTTTTCCAATTACAATAGATTTAACACAGTACATATTAACTTAACACGAACCTTTCAATGGCTCGCCTTTATCTTTAGACTAAATTTCACATGCTTTTGTTACAATCTGGCCCCTACATCTCTAATCTAATATTCTACTCATCCCCAGATCAAAGAGTAAGCTCCAGACAAACTGCTATGCTCATTGTTCCCTAAATATATGTTTACATTTCTGTTTCCTAACTGAAACATGAACAACCAATAATATACAAAAATGGCTTATCCTCACTAACAACTAAACACATTCATTTAAAAAATGAAATAAAATTTTATTCCAGCATATAGGCAAAGACAAAATTTAAAAGGTTGATACCATTCAGAATTAATAAGGGGGTGGGAAAATAGGCACTAATTCACTGACAACAAAATTACTTCAGTATTTGGAGGGCTATTTCTATCAAAAATTTAAAAGGCATTCCTTATAACCCTATGAACTTGTGCTATAGATACACAAGTAGACTGTATATATACATATATATGTATGTATATATACAAATTTATTTACTAAATATTGTTGTGCTATTAAAAATACTACCTAAGAAACAACTCAAATGTCACATAAGAAATAATCAGTTAAAGAAATTATGATGCATCTATATAATGGCATACTGAACTTTTATAAATTACATATATACATATTTGTATGATTGAGCTATATGTTCTAACGTATGGAAATATATTTACGATATAAACAAGTTGTGGCAGTAACATCAATGAATCTCAAGGAAATTATGCTGAGTTAAAAAAAAGGCAATCTCAAAAGGCTAAAAACTGTATCATTCCATTTATAGAACGTTCATGAAATTAAATTATGGAGATAAACAGGTTAGGGATTGCCAGTGATAAGGGATTAGAGGTATAGCTATATTGCCAGGGGTAAGGGATTGAAGGTATAGCTGTAAAGCAGTAGCAGGAGGGAGCCTTGTGTTGATGGAATAGTTCTGTATCTTAATTGTAGTGGTAACTGCAGGAAGCTACACACACAGCAGTCCCTCTTACCCACAGAAGAAACATTCCAAGATTCCCAGTGGATACCTGAAACTGTGGATTGTATTGAACTCTATGGGTACTATATTTTTTCCGATAGATACATACCTATGATAAACTTTAATTTATATTAGGCACAATAAGAGGTTATCAACAATAATGAATAATAAAATAAAACAATTAAAACAATATGTTGTAATAAAAGTTACATGAATGTGGCCTCTCTCTCAATATTACCTTATACTGTACTCACCCTTCTTCTTCTTGTGATAATATGAGATGATAAAATGCCAAACATATTTCTGAATCTGTAGAGCCATCCTTTACTTGCAGCAGATGGCTTGGGGTCAGTCATTTCAGGGAATCCCTTGCAGAAGTCTTTGTATAGGTTCAATGCTTCCTGGCTCAACACCTTGCTGTCAGTTTCTGTAACATCTTCCACCCACAAATTTAATACTTTTTCCATCTTAACTAAACAGCACTTATCATGAACTGTGGCTATAGACATTGCAGTTTGAGGTGTGACAGCAAAACTAGCACAAATTTCTTTTTCCTTCTTCACAATTTCACAGATAGGTGATCTGTTCTTACATAGCTCTTAGCAACCTCAGCATATGATTGTTTTTCTTTCCTTATTATGTTAAGAATTTTCACCTTTCCACTTAAAGGAACATGTTACAGCTTTTCTTTGGTATATCTGAATTGCCAGCATCACTACTCTTGCTCTTTGGGGCCATTATGAAGAAAAATAAGCACCACAGTCTATCTGATAACAAAGATGGAGGCTACTATGTGACAAACTGGGAGGGTGGTGTATACAGCACAGAGATGCCACACAAAAGGATGATTCACATCCTGCCCACTTAAGTGCACCATTCACCATGCTACTCAGAATGGTATGGAATTTAAAACTTATAAAGTATTTATTCCTGGAATTTTCCATTTAATATTATTGGACCTCAGCTGACCACAGGTAACTGAAACCACAGAAAGCAAAAAACCATGAAGAAGGGGTGGGAGGAACTACTGTGTATTCATTGACTTATACACACACAAATACATACACACAGAAATGGGTACATATATAACTACAAAATCTAAATAAGCACTACAGATTGTACCATTGTCAATTTCCTAGTATTAATACTGTACTATAGATCAGGGGTCTCCAACTCCTGGGCCATGGACCCGAAAAGGTCTGCAGCTTGTTAGGAACCTGGCCACACAGCAGGAGGCGAGCAGCAGATGAGTGAGTGAACCTTCATCTGTATTTGCAGCCGCTCCCAAGTGCTAGCATCACCGCCTCAGCTCCACCTCAGATCATCAATCGTTAGCTTCTCATAGGAGCACCAGTCCCTGGTGCCAAAAAGGTTGGGGACTACTGTGATGTTAACACTGGGAAAGGGTAAGTGAAGGGTGCATAGTACCTCCTCATAACTAACTTTGCCACTTCTTGTGTATATATAATTATTTCAAAATTAAGAGACTTAAAAAATAGATAGGCATTGTCTCTGCATTCACAGAAAATACAATATAATAGTGAGTGTAAAGATAGTGCAACTCTTACCAGAAGGCTGACTATTTGTTAGTACCTTAAGAAGGGTATAGATGTATAAAGAAAGTTAAAATTTATTAAAACATGCTGACATAATCCTTTAATTTCTTAATAAATCTTTTTATAAACAGCAAAAATAAAGAATACAAGTTGCATAACAGACATATGGTTTTATCACATAATACTTAATATATAAATATTTATGTATTAAAACATCAGGGAATGTCCACACTTAACTCAATAATGGCAACCTCTAGGGAATATGTTAGTGAGATCTGGGAACAAGGAGGAGGAATTTTATTTTTTACATTATAAAGTTCCATGCTGTCTAACTTTCTTTTGTATTGGCATAGATTTCTTTTATAATTTAAAATTCATCAGAGGGATAATGAGGAGGAAAAAAATAAAGAAAGAAAGAATGAGAAAGAAGGAATTTCTTCTCCTGAGCTTTGGCTCATCCCATTTCTTCAAGACCTGTTTTGAGACTTTCGATCCTACATGAGGTCTCAACAGAACTCTGAACTCCAGGGCTATTTTACTTATTGTCTGCACTATGTATGTGCGATTTAGGAAAGTCTTCTTTGAAATACTAGACCTTAGAATATTAGGGTTCTCAAAAAATGTTTATCAGGGTAATATTTGTTAAAAGTAGATTGTTCACAAAATATCTGTACCACATTATTTACATTATAAAAAGAGAAGAATGAAGAAGATGTTAATTTGAGAAACTCAAACTTTAATTAAGTACTGTAGTTTTAAATTTCTAGGTCAATAAGTCATTCAGAAGAAAGGGAAAAAAATGCAACCTTAAAGAATTATTCAGATTTAAGAAAGGAAGACTTTAGAATTATTCGAACATTACTTCCTTTAGAATAGCAACCTAAGTTTTAAAAATTATTAAAACATATATTAACACCTAAAAAGTGATTCTGTCCAGCTGTACCACTTTGGTGCCCATCAGTCCACTGCTATACCATTTTCTGCAAAAAGCCTGCCCTGCATTCTTATGGTGGGTCCTGTCCTATGCAACAAACATAGAGGAAAGATAATCCAAACTGTATATGCCACTACATTCAGACTTCCTGTACCTTTCACTGATGTTAAGGGAGAGACAGGAATTATTTAATGTATATGAAGGTCCAGCAGCAGTACATACCTTCAGGAGCTTCTTGAATATAAACCAATTTTCCATTGTGCATTGATAGTTGTATGGTTGGTGATGGTCTGGATAGTTTGGTTTTTATTATTCACTTGAAATAACTGGAAGAAATAGATATCATATGTCAAATTTTTTTTATTGAGGGTTAAAACTTAATTTTATAATAATACTAAGAAAAAATTATTCTGCATTCTCAATTATAGTATATATGCAAGTATCTCAAAAATATGATATAATGTTATCTGATTTAGTAAATCATTGTAGATAGATAGAAGAGACTTGGTTTTATTCAGATGCAGAATAAAATACAGAAAGGCTTTAGGATTTTCTTCTTGACTTTCCAATGTAAATGTGCCTTGTGCACCACCTAGAGGAAATATTTAAAATTTACATTGAGCAAAACATTTTTATTGGTTATAGAGACAGATTAAACAATCGCACCATGAGAGCTATTAAACAGAAACTATTTTCACCTACCTGAAATGATTTTCATGTAATCCTGTTAGAATATGTCTTCCAATCTTATCTAAATAAAGTCAGATGCCAATTGGAATCTAGCAGGAATACTTATGCTTGCAATTTTTTCTTGAATATAATTTAAACTCTAATTTCCCTTAGAAAATTGGAAAGTCTACAGCTAGATTTTCTTCTAACATTAAACCAAGGTCTATTTATTTAAAATTATATATAACACTTGTGTTACCAACGAATAGTTTAAACAATCTTTCTCTTTTTTATTCTCCATACCAAAAGAAAAATCTGTATTACAGACAGGAAAACTGAAATGTAGATTATAAAAACTTTCAAACCTAAGTGTTTTATTACAGAGACAGAGACAGAGATAGAGAGAGAATCATTGAATATCATCAATCATTTTTACCAAATACATTTCTGGGCTTCATAGCATTATATAGCAAAGTGAATTGTAAATTAAATTAATAGTAACAAAACCTCCTAAGAGTAAGTATATTTAACATGTAACTTTGTCTTTATGGCAAATAACTTCTTTTCTAAAAACAATTATTACTTAAAAACACAATTATTTTAAAAATGAAAAGAGGCTCCTTCCTCTTTCTATGCTATACTTAAAGCTCTTAATGAGGACTAAAACTAACTCTATGCTTCCATCTCTTCTAACTATATGCTCTCTTTCCCTAATTAGTCTCATTCAACAATAAAGTCTCAGTTAATACTTATGTTCCATTGACTCCAAATTCATATCGGTAATGTAGATCTTACATTTACATATTCAAAGGCCAACTCAGCATCTCTAGTTTTATATCTCAAGGACATTTCAGTTCGGTATGTTCATAGCCATTATGCTTTTCTCCCAAAATGTGGTTCTCTAGCATATCTCTTTTGTTTAGTCTATGGCACCATGAAATTTGAAAGTCATCCTTGAAAACTGCCTCTGTCTCTTTTCAAATCTAATCCATTGCCCAGACCACGGATCTGGCTTCTGAATAACTTTCAAATTTGTTCACTCCTGTTCATCTCCATCTCTGCAACCCTAGTTCAAACACCCAACACTTGTGATCTGAGCAAGTGTCATAACCTCCAAACTCATCTCCCTTCGCCACTAATGCCCATACTCAGTTCACCACACAGCAGCCAGACCAGTCTCTTCACATTGCCTTCATCCCCCAAACCCTGTTATAATCTTTCAGTGGCCTCCCAGTGCTCTAATAGATTAAGGCTTCAGTCTTGAATCTATCCAAGAAGGCCCATTTCACCAATCTCATCTGGCCAATACCTGCTTCATTAGCCTCATGTCACATTTCCTCTTCCCTTTGACCTCCATGCTGTAGATACCAGAATTCTTTCAGTTTCTGTAAGCATCACTCTTTTTTTCCAAGTCTGGAACTTTAGAAATACTATTGCTTTTTCCTAGAACACTCTTCTTCCCACCCAATTTTAATCTAATTATCTCATTCTCAGTTATCACTTGGATCTCAATTCAAATTCACTTTCTCAGGGAATCTGCCCCCTGAGATTAGGCAAAACTATCCTTAGTCATCTGCCCTCTTTGATGTCCCTATGAGCATAGAAATATTTTGTTTTTGTTCATTGTTATATTTTCGGTACATGGCATAGAGTTAGGAAAAACTTAACAAACATCCTGAATGAGCAAATAAATATTCAAGATAAAAAAAAAAGAGTACCTATGTTTATCTCCTCCCTTTCCCAAGACTCAGTGGATATGATAATAGAGATACACATAAAAACGGCATAAACCAACAATGAGAAAAAGAATACAAAGCAGGAAAATCAACAAATGATTTCAACAAAATTTTTGGAAGACTGAAAGCAGATGATGAACTAGGGACTGATAAAGCAAAGCAAAAAAGATGTTATAAAGTATATACACAGAAAGGGCTGTAGTAGAAAGCTAATCTACCCAGTGGATCCAGAGGACTGAGGACTTTGAGAAGAGAGTATATGTGAGATATGGGTTAAAAAATGGAGAGGTTCATTGAAAGAGTTCAGAGAAATCATGGGATCTCCTTCCACACCCGCTTCTCTCACCCAGCATTTTTCTCAGTAGGTCCAGCTGCCTAGCATTTACCCTCATCACAACCCTAGGTGAAAGATACAAAGAAAATGAAAATTAAAGATAGTAGGGGGATGGGGGAGTGGAGGAGGGTAGATGAGAGTGAGAAAGGAGGGAGGGAGGGAGGGAGAAAGAAGGCAGAAAGGAAGGGAGGAAAGGAGGAGAGAAGGAAGGAAGAAGGAAGGGAGGGAGAAAGGAAGGAAAAGCAGCATTCTTCTCAATAAAAGTGGAATACATTGCTTGGAAAGAAGTAGGACAGCTTGCGTGGGAGTTGGAACTCTTAGGAGTCCCAAATTATAGTGTTCAGCTCTTGACCCACACACCTTAAAACAAAGCTTGCCAGTGCAGTAAACACCTTTGACAGAAACTTATTCAGCTCTTCTATATCTTTCTTAAACATAAATGGACAAGTAAGACCCACCAAAATTCTGAGGGGAAAAAAAAAACCTGATATTTGAATAAGAAAGGTCAAAATATGCAAACATGATTCCAGGAAAAGCAGAGGTAATTCATCAACAAAGGGATTTAAAAAACATATTTCTTATAGCATTCTCAAAAATATTCAGGAACATACTATACCTATTGCATGTATAAAACAAACAAAAAAGAACAGAATTCTATTAAAAATTAAAAACCAGAATGCATGTGTGTTAAATTAAAATGTGTCAAATTAAAATATGAATAATAAAAATCTTCCAGAATAATAGACCTAAATGATAAGAAATAAGAAATAACAGAAAAGACATAGATTATTACTCCAAGATGTCCATTAGAAAGCAAGAACAGAGATGATACACAAAGGAGGTGATAATAATAATATATAATGATAACAGAAGAAATCTACAGCTAAAGTCTTTCAGTGAAAGTCTGCAGATTGAAAGAGCCTGTGGTATGTCAAGCTCAATGAATAAAAGAAAGACACACTGAGCCATATCATTGTAAACAATAAAAACAATAAAAAAAAATTAAAACAATTTTAAAAAAAAAACAATAAAAAAAGAGAATATATTTCAATTTTCCAGTGTGGAAATAAAAACGAATTATTTAAAAAGTAATAAATCACACACTGTCATCAGAATTATCAGCAGTACTAGATGCTAGAAAAGAGTGGAAGAATTTTTTTTCGAAATTTTGAGAGAAAATGATTTCCCACCTAGGAGACTGTATAGAGCAAAATCATGCACCAAATGTGAGGCACAAATAAATAAATATTTTCAGACATGTAAGCAATCAGAAAGTTTAGCTTCAATGGTACTTTCTGATGAAATTCTTTTAGGATGTACTCCAACTAAAAGAAGAAATAAGCCAAGAAAGAGGCAATAGTGGATTCTACTCAGAAGAACTGTGAAGAGTCGTCTCAGGATGACAGTGGGGCACCCAAGCAGCAAGTCATTCTGGGTAAACCAGGAGGAAGGAGGGCTTCAAGCAGGAGAACCTGGCAGGAAAAATGTCAGTGATGTTATAGACTGTATGAGAAGAAGTTTGAACAAAATTTAAAATGTAATAAAGGCAAATGATGCAAGGAAAAAAGAAACCAATATGGATAATACAACGTACTCCTTGACACTGCAGGGAATAATATTACATAATCATAATAACCATTAACAGTGTCTATTGAATTTCATATTTTAGAATCAACTGATGAACAAAGCATGAAAGTTTTGTAGTTATAAAGTAGAATGTATGTGGTGTGAAACAATAAAAATAAAAGTACTGTGACAAAAGGTGACAAGTGGAAGAGAAAGTAGGAGAACTGAAGAGATATCAGGGCTCTTACCCATGTTTAACAGAGTGGAGTCAAAAGATAACCTCTATAGTTGGAGAAATAAGAAATCAAGATAGTAAAAATTTTATATTGCCTAAGCTAAACTAAAGCTATGGCATAGAAGATAAAATTTTTGATAAAATTATATTGGAAAGCTTGGTAATAATGAACTATCAATCATAGCAAGAAGTCAATACTACAAAAATATCTAAAACTGATAATTCTAGAAATATATAAGCACATTTTGAAGATATCTTGGAGATTTAGTATGTGACAGCTAAATTAACTTAATCTCATTGTGCCTATTTCCTCATTTGTAAAATGAGAATAGTAGTACATGGTGTTTATTGTGAAAACTAAATGAGTTAATACATATAAATCTCTTATAATATTGCCTGGTATGTTGAGTGACACATACAAATAAATAAACATATATTCAATGCCCCTTGATGAGTAATACTGGAGGAGATGGGAAAGTGAACCACAGGGCTCTTAATTTTAATTATTTACCTCATTTTTTTCTTTTAACAAGGATAAGTATTGCTTTGATAACAAAAAAATTAAATAACTTTTAAAACCGTTTTACCATTGAATAAGGTCAATTCCAAAGCCTAAAGATGCCAAATTTAAAATTACACAACAAATTTTTAAGATCTCCTTTAAAACTTGTGAAAATCTTTTTTTTATTCAATATTATTTTATATTAATTGTGGGTGTACAATATAGTGGTTAGACATTTACATAATTTGCAAAGTGATCCCCACCCCCAACCTCTGGTAAGTCTAGTACCCACCAGGCACCATGCATAGTTATTACAATATTATTGACTATATTCCTATGCTGTACTTTATCCCTTATCACAACTTTTTTAATTGAAAAAATGATTTAAATCCCACCCTCTCCGTCTACCTCCCCCCTCTCCTTTCCCCCTACCCACTGGTAACCACTAGTCCATTAAAGTCAAATTGAATTAAAGGACTAATATGAACGCAACTAAGCCAAATTCTTTGATCTTCTAGACGGAAATATTTGAGCTTTCTACTCCTGTTTGGTATGTATATCAATTTTTCCTTTCTTTTTTCCTTCACTTTCTTTTATTATCTTCCTGGCCCTTTTTCTCTTTCATTGTCTTCTCTCCCTCTATTCTGGTTGTCCTTCCTATGCCTTAGTATGCTGGTGGCCTGTCTTACAATGCTTGTTTATCCCTGTTGGGGTATTTAATATTGAATGGATTGGTGACCATGGAAATAGATATTTCAGAAATTAAAATTTATTCATCTCAATAACAAAGTCATCATAATATGTATTATAAATGAAATTTATTTAATATTATAAGTATATTCTAATGTTAGAATGCTTTCCTAAGTTCTCATGCTTTTTAAATTTAAGAAAGTAATTTTTTAAAAAATTAAAAACTATGAACTATATTTTTAATAGTATCCCAAAGTTCTATTGTCTCGATGAATCATTGAAATGACTCAGAAAAATCATGTGCCTTTAACATCATCTAGACACTTTTTAAAAAATCCATACTGCTGATAGAATAACTTACTGTGCATTACGTTTTATCATTAATTAAAAGAAAAATGCTATTAGCCAAGAAGACAAACTCTGATCCTAGGGAATACAACTCTCTGAAGTATATACAGTGATGTAGTTGTGCTAAGAATGAGCAATCCTAGTGGTGGGAGAGTGAAACTTAGGAAATTAATTAATTTAAACACCATTTTTGGGTCTCTTAAAATGATATTCAGGTTTCTTTAATACACATATTTCTTATAATGTCTTTTTCTGCTGTATTTATTTTTAATCAGAGACCAGAAATAATGCAAGCATTTACAGGCTGCAGCAGTAACTCAACATGGACAGCAGAGGGAGTTAGAGGTACAGGCCAGACGTGTGGGGGAAGCTAGTAGTTCACTACCACCAAACTAAGCCTTAATTAGTCCCATACATGCATATGAAAAACTATGCACCGTGAGGGTGTGCGAAGCATATGGATTGAAACAATTGGGAGATTTCTGTATTCTCAAAAGTAGTATGAAAATGTCGAACTATCCTTAGTGTAGCCCATTCTTGCAAAATATTAATTCTTGAGTAAATATAATTAGGAAAAGATCTTACTATTTATTTTTTAAATATTTTAGAAATAGCATTTTTAAGTATTTCGGCACCTCTGCGACTCCTTTGCAAAAAGCCCAGGCTTCTCATATAAAGACTTTTCACTTTGGAGGAAGGAGGTTAGGCCAAACCAAATCATCTCACCTAGTTGCAGCCTTATTCCCACAAAAAGGGCATTTTTAAATTCCTGTTCACTGCTCTTTTCTCTATGGTCTTATATTTTCTCACTTTTTTCCATATCTTTCCCTTTCTTTGTATTTTATTTGCTTTTCCATGTTTTTTCATTTCTGCAACTAATTTTCTCCAGATGTTTCCTATTTGTTTTCTTATTTTTATCAGATTGCCCGTTTTTTTAATGCTCCTTAATTTCTTTTTAATAATTTTTCCCTTTTTCTCACTTTTTTCTTCCATCCATAACCTTAGCCATTCTCAAAATTTTCTCTTTTCACACTTATTGAAAAAACTACCCATTTCAACTTTTATGAGGTGAGAAGAACAATATCTGTGGCTCCATTCACTAATTTACTTATTTTATATAAAAGTTTAACCTGTGCCTACAGTATATAAGACATGTACCAGGCACCAAGTTTGGGAGGTAGCAATAAGGAATAAACAACAAAGATAAAAATGAAAAAGACATTATTTCTTTCCTCCGCTACTCATAATAAAAAATAGATACAAATAACCAACAAGGCAGTATAATATCAGTACTATCAGAAAAATATAATATTTTTCTCTGAGGATATGGGATTGGATGTGAAAACTATGAGACAGCTTCTGTGAGAGATCTTGAGGGATGGAAAGATATCAGTGAGTGTAAATGAAGAGAACAAGATAACAACATGAGGTGAAGAGGGAATAGTGTAATCTTGTTAAAGCACGGGCTGCATGTGGAATAACTAAGAATTTTGTACATTTGCCGGACAATAAGGATGGTTCCTCTGCAATATTTATAACATTCTGCCTTTTGGTAGACTCGGTGGGAAAGACTGAATATCACAATTACTAATTCTTATCCTTTATTTGCCTCTTTCCTCTTTTGTAAAATCGGATAAAAATAGTACCTGATTCATAAAGGTTTGGTGAGAATTAAATGAGTTAATAAATGTAAAGTACTTATAACTGTTGCTGGAACATATTAAGTACTGTAAACGCGTTTCTTATTGTTGGTGTTCTTAATTTAATTGAGGTCAATTTAAATACTCTATATTCCTTCCATGAAGATTTTTCTAATCCCTTCAACCCACTCTGATCTTTATATCACTGTACTCCTAATGGATGTTTTCTAGTTATTATTCAATAATTCTCTACTTATTTTGTGTATTTTCATTTTGTCATTCTTAGCTCATAAATGCCTTTTGGCAGGAACCATACAGTATCATATATTTTCTTGATTTGTCCATGGAACTAATATAAATGGGGACAGCTAATACACATTCAAAAACATTAGCTAATCAATATACTCCTCGTCTTAGAAGTGAATAAGTGACTAGTATGAAATTAAGCCTGCACATTCATTAGTGGAAAATGAAAATTACAAATAAGCTTAGAAGATATCTGAGAAGAATTGCTCAAACAGTTTACTGTTTCAGGATTATTTGATGATATCAGAATATCTATTGGACATTCACTATTACACATCTATTTATCCACAATGAATTCATGATTTCATTAAAATTTCACAACAATCTTATGAGATTTTGTAAATGAGTGAGGCTGAGAGAGGTCCATAGTCACATTGTCATTAATAATGACAGAGCTAGGGTTCAAAACCATGTCTACCAAACTCCAAATATGTGCTCTTTCTACTATAACATCTTCTATTAATATAAATTGGAGAAATAATTTTTGGGGGAATGAGTAGGTAAGTTACATAGGCAGAAAAATTATGGAAGCACAAAGTGAGAGTAAAGAGCAAAATAATTGTAAGTTCACCAAACATATTAATATTGAAATTTTTTCAATGGTGAACCAAATGTTTTTTTTTTAAAAGGTGGTATGGAAATTCTTGGGCAAGGCTTTTTGAGGGAACAAAGTTCATAATAACAATATCTTGATTTTTTGTTCATGTTTTTAAAGATTAGCCTAAATTTTCTTGACCCCATGAGTAGGCCATTTCTTTGTTAACTTGGAGTAGAATTAATACATTACTAAACGTATATTGACTTTACTTTGAGGGAGATGGGGAGCCTTTGCAGGGTTTTGATGTATATTTTCAGTTAAAAATAAGTAGCATAGAGCCATGTAGTGACTTGTTAAAGGATAATTTAAAAGCAGGAGGCTAGCAAAGGGAAAAAATGGTTTAACTACATCCAAAATACTGATGTTCAAATTTTTTTCTTCTTAGGAATCATTAAACTTTTTCTAGTTAATGACAAATATCACAGAGTAAACTTCAATTTTAATATAAATAATACTCTATTCATCTAAGCTTAGAATGCCTTAGTATCTCATCAACTGTTGAATAAAATAAAAATGTTAATAGCCATTAAAAATGTGTTTGTCAGTTTATGCAGTAAATATATTTTGATTAAAGTTGCTTTAATATGCAGAGTGGCTGCACTTTTTGGATGACCTGAGGTTTTGGCGTAGTTGAAGGTCACAGACCTGTACTGATACCCAGAAAAGGAAAGTTGAGGATAGTTAGGTTGCTGCAAAGCTCACTTAGGATATTAATTTTCTGGGGCTGCCATGACAAAATGTCACAGGCTAGGTGCTTTAAACAAGAAAAATTTATTTTCTAACAATTCTGGAGGCTAGAAGTTTAAAATCAACGTGTCAGCCAGTTTGGTTTCTTCCTATGCCTCTCTCTTCTTGCGATGTCTTTTTATGCTTACCCTCTCATCTGTGTTTGTCTGTGTCCTAATCACTTCTTATAGGGATATCATCATATTGGATTAGGACCATCTCTCTGACCTCATTACCTTTTTAAGGTCTCTGTCTCCAAACAGTCACATTCTGAGGTCCTAAGAATTAGAATTTCAACATATGAACTGAGAGGGCAGGCACAATCCAGCCTATACACCTAACATCAGTATCTAAATGATCTATCAGGTTGAAGCAAGACTCAGGACCGGAGCATTAGGCAAAAACCAGGAGAACCAAAATATGTTTTTGTTCATATTTCTTTGTTCTGTTGTTGTTGCTGTTGTTTATTGCAACTTATCACATCTTCAAAAAGCATCGAAGTCATCGTGAAAAAAGCAGAATTTTACTGCACTTTCTTATATTTATTATAAGTCTTGTTAAGTAGCCTCTAAAGGTCTTTGCCAGCCTGTGTCCAACTCTGACTAAAAGCTAAGGGAGCAGCCCAGCCAAGTGGGTGGGTGGATATTGGAGGCAGGGCTCTGGACCAAGCACGGGAACTGGAATGTGAATCAGAAAACTATGTTTGAATGCAAGTAATAGGGCCCAGAGGTGTAAAGAGAATCAGAAGAAGCAACTACCACTGGGGAATGGGAATGGGAATGCCACACACTCACTCCAGATACATCAGATATAAGACTTGAGATACCAGGTGTGGTTCGGTTTCCTTTAGAGTTCTAGAAGAGTAAATCCTAAACAAAGTGGTGGGAAGGCATGGGTTTTAAAGTGAAAAAGTTCCAAATCAAAACACCAAATATATGTCATACTGGTTGTGAATCTATGAGAATGTGATCAAATTTCCTGAGAATGAGAATGTCTCAATTTTAATTAATATCTCTGTAACACTAGTTCCTTTTCTTTACTCTTTTCCCACAGCTGAGTAAGACTAAAGGAGATAATTACTGACAATTATAAATTCAATCGAGTGAAAAATACACCAGAACTAAATAGGGCCAGAAGCAACATGGAATATATCTTCAGCCACCAGTACCCTCAAAGTCACATGTAATAAACTACAGTCTCCTGGCTTTGCATTAATGTTATGAAAATATCAAAGAATAAAGGAATCTCCTTTAATGTCTATCTAACAGTCAAAACTCCCCTGAGCCTCAAATATTAGATTCCTCTCTATCAAGCTTAAACATGTCCTATTGCCATGGAAGCATAATGTTGACATTTCTGGTTGCTGAGAGCATCACAAGATTGGATACATATACGATAGCATTTTTTTTTTAACTTCCGTCAAGTATTTATTAAGTGCCACATCGTGTTTATAAGCTGGTAGAGGTTTTAAGCTGGCTTTTTAATTAGCAAGACTTTCTTTTTATATGCTGGTACAATAATGGAAAGTATAGATTTACCATTAAATTATATATGAAAATCTTAATAAAAGCACTCATATTTAAAGACTTATGTTTAAGAATTTTTTTTTTTTGGCAGCACCTTTCACAGTGAAAAATAAATATAAGCCTCAAAACAAAGTGGATGCCCACCAATAGCAGAATGGCTGAATATATTGTGCTGCACACATACCATAGAATACCATGAAGTCATTAAGAGAAGTAAATTATAGCTACGCCAGTTGACTTGAAAGAATTTCCACCATGCATTGTCAAGCAAGAAAAGCAAAATGCATAAAATTATGTATATACAGCAATATTCATAGCAACATTATTCAATAGTCAAAAAGTGGAAGCGTTTAAAATTTAAAATGTTTTAATTATAATGTATATTTAATTTCAAAGTTTATTACAAATACTAATTTATAGCAATAACATATGCATATAATTTTACTTTTTCAAATTTTTACATTTAAGTACCATTTTATAAAATATATTCAATTTGGATTTTAAATACAACTGTGCTTTGAATACAATTACATTTTGAACACTTTGATCATTACCAACAGGACACAGATTATGTGAAAATCTTGATGACAAACTAATGATTTTGCTGACATAAAGGGAAGAAAAAACAATTTTATAGAACATATGATTTATGAATTATATGTCTTCATTTTATTAGTCACCTAAAACACCAATTCCTAATCAACGAAACACCAGACAATAATTAAATTTGGTCTTCTTGGATATTTTGCCAACTAAGTCTAATAAAAACTATTGCTTTACACATATCTATCAAATTTATTATTATGAAGATGTATTTGTCAAGGTAAGAAAATAGAGCATATTTTATTTAACAACATGTTAACCTAATTTGTGATCTTTCAATGTTCTAAAATATGTATGTGGGCCTCCATTTTTACTTTTGATCCAGCTACCCAAATCTAGATTCGCCTAGAAAGCTCTTTGAATAAAGGACTTGTAGGATCCCAAGGTTAGGGACTTAAAGAAGAGCATAGGTTACCGGCTCAAGACATCTTGATGCCCAATGTAGTGAAGAGTGGGAAAATCCAAGACACTGCTTCTAGTCAATACACATGTACTGAAATTCATTCATTTTACTAAATAAAACTCATTTCCACTTCCATCATCCTAATAACAAAACTTCTAGTATTGATAAAAAAAAAAAAAAAAAGATTAAAGCCTTCATAGAGTAGGCTTTTAATTAGTCTTTCAAATGCTAACTAGTCCTGGAGAAAGCATTCCTAATTAGAATATTTTGAATGTCAACTAACTACCCCTAAGGTGTAAATTACAATGAACTGTCACACCATGTACCACTGTTTAGGTAGCAATATTTAAAAGCAAATTATAGCAAATGTAACAATCACCAAATATAAAGGCTTTATAAGTCAAGAATTAATGGTTCTTTCATGTGTTCTTCCAAATCCTTGATTCAAACGATGGCAGACTTTTCTCTGAAAGGTCAGACAGAAATCATTCAGTTCCATTCTAGGATGCTCTATTTGATCTCTGCTGTATCAAACTGCACTATGAGCACAGACTAGAAAAGGGCATCTCCCTTTCCAGCAGGTCCCTGGATGTTGCTCATAGTACTGGCTAAAGTTTAAAGAGGTCAGAAATGTTCCAGTCATTGCCACCTCTCCCTACATACCTCTCAGATCATGGCACACACCTATGACAGTGGCTGTCTCCTTGGTGAAGCCAATTTCTCCAGTTTAATTTTATATTTAAGTTATGACTAGATTTCTGTACTCAAACCATATGACCCAGTTCATTTACTCTTTGAGGAGGCTCAGAACTTCACCATCAAATAATCTGAATAAAATAATCATTTAATCCCACTATGCAGAAAGATGAAATCCAAACGCCACCATCTTCATTTGGAGTAAGACCAGTCAAAGGGAAATCGAAACTGCAGCCCTAACATGCTATTTTAGTGGAAATAATGGAAGGCTTATATCACAGGCCATGTCACTAATCCCTACATTTTCCTAATCCTTCCAGTCCTTTTAAATTTTCTAGCCTTTAGTTTTCTTTCTTATCAACATCTCTCTACATGGGACTAGGACTCCACCAAGATCTTGATTTGTGGGTTGCATAGATTCCTTCTATTTATCAGCTAGCTGTTGGGGTACCTACAAAGATTACCTCTGTGAAAGAGTACCTCTACCCTGCTTCTAGAAAGGTTAAGAGTTGCATTAAAGTTTTAGATCCCTCATGTGTACTAGCTGCTATACAACTCACCTCGTTTAGCTTGATGAATCTGTTTCCTGACCAACATCAACAGGAAGAGGCTGTAATTAGGGTGACCATCCTGGTTTGCCCTAGCTGAGGTAGTACCTAGGGCAGAGGACTTTTAGTACTAAAAAAAGGGAAAGTCCTGTGCAAACCTGGACTACTTTGTCAGATGGAAATAATATAATGCCATGAAAGTAGGCCACATTCACCCTCAGATACTACCAATCTTACCTCCTGAGCTGTCTCTCTTCATAGACAGACCACACTCATTAGCCTCTCATCTTTGCTATTGTCTTCCTTTCAGCTATCCAAATGTATTTGTACTCCAGACCTAACTTAAGGCCCCCATCTTCCATGAATTCTCCCTTACCACCTTAACTCACTTAACTCTTGTCTTTCTAAACTTTTCAAGTACTTCTTTTATACCATAAATTTAGCTTACTTTTTTAAATGTTAATGATTGCTAATCATTGTGTTCATATTGTTTCTTGAATTAGAATATAAGCATCTTAAGCATCAAGATGGTGCCATCATCATACAACGGAAAGAGCACAGGTTTTTGAGTCCTGGGTATAAATACCCTTTCTCATTCGCCAATTGCGACGTAGATAAATTAGCTCACTTTGAGCCTCAGAGTCATCAATAGAAAAATGAGATAAGAACTACTTCTTTGGGTTGTTGTATTAAATGAGATAATATATGTAAAGCCCTGGGCATATATAACGGCTCATCAAATATTAGTTTATCAGATGTATTCCACCATACATTTGATTTTGCTTCAGCAAACAGACCAGAGCTGAACACAAGTCAGTATTCGATAAATATCTGTTCACTGGAAATTGTTTTTTAATGTATTAGTTCACAGATAACACAAGAAATAAGCCAACCCTATGTTGAATTTTGTAGAAAGTGTTATCTCTGACTTGTTACAATTCTTTATATTTTCAAAGCACTTTCACACCTATTATGTTATTAATATTACTTCATATGGGTGAAGATTCTTATTCCCAATGAGGAAATGGGGAAGACTGGCACCAACAGATAAAGGGATTGCTCCAAAATTACATTTATATTACAATTAAATTGGCACCAGTGCAATTTAATATTCACTAAAGTGTCCTCGAAGCTGAGTCTAAACTCAAGATATGCTGACTCCTTGTCCAATATTTTTTTCCCCTATAACCAATCTCCCGCAAACAAGAATGTACTTCTAAATTACATGGGAACAATTATTTTAGTTGATTAAACTAGTATAGATAACACTATTTCTTTTTATGCTGAGCATACAGTGGGCATTTAATGCCTACTGAATTAAAAACAGTATGTAAGGTACCTGTTACAGATCCTGGTTCTGAGTAGTACATGCTTAGTAAAGAGTGTGTTATTTAAATTCCTCTTTTTTGATAAGCGTATTTTAAAGTGCCCATATTCTAATTAAAATTTAAAGACAAGGTTCATAATATTTATAATATTCATAATATTTAACATAGTTTCAATTGCGGCCTAGCATATCATATTTGAAAGCTTTTTCCCCTCCTTCCTCCTGTCCCCCCTCCCCTCCTTATTATACTCCTTCCGGCTGACTGGCGGAAACCTCACATTACCTGCTAAACTTATGGTTCGGGACAGAGAGGACCTTTCGTAGCTCCTCAGCCACAGCCCAGAAACCCAAAACTACTTCCACCTGAAACGACCACACACGATCCCCACAAGTGAAGGTCCACTACATTGAGGGTTCTTGTATAAAAGGCGAACGGGAAGGCAGCGCCCCCTTCTGATCCCACCCTCTCCACGTCCTCAGCATCCAATCGCTTTTCTCTGTCCTGGGTCGGCGCCTGGGATTGGCCGGGAAAGAGGCCGGCGCGGCACCAGTGCTCACGGGCGAGCGCGGAGCCTTGTCCATCACGTGCGGCCGCAGGGCCTCACCGCCTAGCTGCGCGCCCGAGGTCGGGGGGGCGGGGCCCAGGAGCTGCTGCGCCTGCGTTGTGGGCGTTCTCGGGGAGCAGCTGCCGCCGCCGCCGCCGCCGCCGCCGCTGCTGCCGCGCCGCGCCGCTGCTGCTACTGCTGCGTTCCCGTGTGGAATTTGGAATCCCTGCGCCTCGTTAACAATGAAACAGAGTTCGAACGTGCCAGCTTTCCTCAGCAAGCTATGGACGCTTGTGGAGGAAACCCACACTAATGAGTTCATCACCTGGAGCCAGGTACGGGTCAGTGTACGGCGGCCTCCGAACCCCCTGACTAACCGCCTCCTCTCTCACTCTCTCCCGCGGTGTTGTCTCTCGCGGCCTGTGGCTGGATGCCCAGTGCGGGGCCCGTGGGTTGGTGGGGCGGGTTGGGCCTCGGCGTTCGGCCTTGCGGGGGACCTCTTGTATTGTTCGCGCGGGGAGCCGCGGGGGTCCCAGCCGGCGACGCTTGTCCAGGCCGCGGTGGGGGAGGGGCGGCCCGCGCAGGGCCCCGCGGCCTGGCAGGCGCCGTAACGGTCCGGCCCATTCGGCGTTCGGAACCGGCCCAGCGGAGTGAGGGCGGCCGACCAGCGGAGGGCACGGACGGGGGCCACGGTACTGCACACTCATCCTCTGTCCTCTCGTGCTTCTCGCGGGTTTACTGATCGCTGAGGGCACAGGCAGCGTGGGGCCGGGATCTTCCACGCCAGGGTTTAATTGAGGAAATCTACCTCAGCGACCGAGTCTCATACCTCTACATCTGGGGTCTTTATGAGGAGAGCAGTCAGAGAAAGTAGGCAAATGTCCAAACGCAGTTTACTGCTTATCAATAGGTTTTTAAATGTTATTTAGAAAATTGTACGTTATTCTTTGGAGATTCAGAGCCATTTGTATAAATTAATTTTTACGATTATTTTAATGAAAGTGTTAATAGGTGTTCAGTAACTTAGGAGCTAAAATGAATCACTAAATTTCACTAAACAGTTGCCCCAGAGTGGTATGTGGATGCCTTGATTATTAGTTTGATCCCAGCTGCCACTAGACGGGTGACCTTAGTCAAGCTCTTTATCTGGCCTCAGTTTCATCGTCTGTCCATAAGATGAATGGGTTGACTAGGTGATCCAAGACCCCTTCTACTTCCAAATGTTAAGATTCTAAGCAGAATGATTATTACATAAATAGTGCGTTTGCATTAGAATACACTCTTAGGCTATTGAAGTCATTTTCTGAAGAGGAGTTAATTTCTCCTATCATAGATTAGATGGTCATTTGTTTGGGATTTTTTGTTTGTTTGTTTAGTGATCTGGAGAAGAATAAGAGAAAACTAACTGCACTGTGCCTACCACTTGTTAAGTCCTGAGTAAGTGTTATCTCATTCAGATTAGAGGGTCATCTGTTTGGGATATTTTTGTTTGTTTGTTTAGTGATCTGGAGAAGAATAAGTAAAAATTAACTGCACAGTGCCTAGCACCTGTTAAGTCCTAGTGTCATCTCCCCCCTTTCTCCCTTTCTTTTGTGTGCCTTTCTTATAAGAACTCTTAGTTTTATTACTTTGTCTTAACAGGGAGCACTGTATTGAGTACGTGAAGTTTTGACTACTATAACACCATATTCTATCTTACATTACTGTCATTTGTTCATTTTTTTAATATTCTAGGTCCTAATTTTGTTGAAGGTTGGTATCATTAGCCGAATGGTGTGCATTAAGCATTTGATGAATTCTGTACAGTAGTACAAAGAAAGATGAAAATAGGGAAGCCAGCCATCAGCATACACTTAAAAATAAACAGATGTCTCATGTTTTTCATCAGTCAGAAGGATTAAATGTTGACAAGGATGGATCAGTACAGACTACCATTACTCAGCCTTGGACTGTGAGTCTCCGCCCCCCCCCCCCACACACACACCCCAAGCTGACATTATCATACCTTTTTGGCTTGCTTGGACCTTCTTATTTTTATTGCTTAGAAATAGTACCTCAATATATTGATAATTAGTTTTAATTAAAGGGTATTATGTTGGTGGCAGGAACATTTTAATAACATTGTTTTTATAGCTAGTATCAAGTGTGGAGAGTTTTTTTATGGACAGTATCAAATATAGAGAGTTTCATACTAATCCATTAATGCATTATTTTATGAATTCTAAACCAAATAAGCTCCTTAAAATGATTCTTATTTATCCCATTATTAAGTCTAAACTTAACTACACATTTTCTTTGAACTAGGTAATGGAAGTGGTAGGAATGCTAAAGATGGAATTACGCCTCCAAAGAATCTGAGAGATCATCTGGTTTAGCCTCATCATTATATAGATGAGGATTTGAGGCTGAGGTTAGGTTATTCATAATTACAAAGCTGGCCATTATTGGAGGTGGAAATCTTAACAGATTTCTGACTTTCTAGATCAGTTGTGCATCAACATCACTATACTTAATAAGGTTGACCCAATATTTAGTTACTAAAATGTTACCCCTCCACAAGTCACTGGACAGTTCTGGATTAATGTTGTCTAGGGTTGAGCTTAGTGGCTTAGGGAAGCTGTCTGTCTTCCTTTCCCCCAGATTTTTCCAAAAGCATTGTTAATGCAAGGTAAAACTTTAATTAAACAATGATGTTAAATGGAAAAAAAAATAATAAGCAACCCTCATCATTTAAAATTTGCTATTTATGGTTATTTCTGGTTTTCTTCAAACTTGTTTTGCTGAACTTTTATTGAGCTAATTTAGCATTTATACTATCTAAGTGAAAATCATATTAAGACCTTTTAGAAGCCACAGATGTTATGTAAACCAAGCAATCTTTTATGAATTTTTTTTCACTTGTGGAAAGTAATTTACTCCTAGCTTGAGTGTGAGACAAGGGGAGAAAACTCTTGCAAACTGCAGTTTGAAAGCTTGGCTTAATATTCCCGAAGACTTATATTTAATTTTATATTAACTTAATTTTAATATCCCCATTCTCATCAGTAATTATAGAAATACAATATTCCAAGCGATCAAAATTATAGTGTGTTACTGATTCAAGTAATAGAAATGTTTTTAGATCCAATGTCTTTAAAACATATTGAACATATTTTATATTTTCTTACATTCTCCCTATGGAAGTTTCTTTTTACTTTTTTTGTTCTACATTTTCTCTAACTTCAAAATTTTACATAGCTATTTTGGTTCCAATAGGCAGTCTCTTGCCAAATTAAGGACAGAGATAGTACTGTTGGACTACATAAACCTGTTTCAATTATCACAGTCCTAAACAGAAAACACAGGTTTAGCTTGAAGCAACTGGGGAAACTTGATACTCAGGGATGAGGTTGTGGAAGTTGAATGGAAGTTATTGCCATTGATATGAGGAATGGTCTATACTGTTATTGATATTTGATACTCATATATGTTGAAGGGAAGCAGCATAAAAGAAGGAAAAAACTGGAAAGCCATTGTTTTGCTAGTGTTCTGACCTTTGTCTCTGTCCTTCAGATTGCTTGAGAAGACCAAGAAGTGATTTCCACTAAAGACCTCACATCCACCTTTTTGTGCCCTTTGGCATTCTTTACTTTCCTGTCCTTCTCAAATCAGCAGAGACAAATCAGGAAATAGGGAAAGGGCGCAAAACAGAAATTATCCAGTGTTCTCTAGCTGTTTTGGATGAATTTGTGCTGTAGGCCCTTAGATCTCCCAGTGGTCTGGTATCATTTCGAACTTCTCAGCAACCATTACATTATAACAGTATTCCCAAGTAAAAACAAGAAAGGTCAGAAGTGCAGCAGAAATCCACTTGATAGGCCTACAGAAAAGCTGAAAGATTCATTGAGTGTTTTTAATTTGCATAAGAGAGAGTGAGCTAGAGACTCAGAAGAAATGGTTGGTGAACATTAAGAAGCTATAGACTGGTTGTATAAAAAAGTGTTTCAAATTTCTCTTCTGAAAAGTGTTTCAAAGTTATAGGGCTGAAATACTAGATTATAACTAAGAATATTTTGGATGTTTTTAACCAAGAGTACCAATTCGAACAGTAATAATTTACTACTCTTCAGAATCTTGTCAGCATATATGAGGGAGGCCTAAAGAAAAGCTCTCCCACCTCTCCCCATCTCTCCCACTCCACTCAGTAATGGCTTTTTGCCCCTTATAAAGCATGTAGGGAGAGTTGTGTTGTACTGCTTGAGCCTCACAGGATTTAACAGCAGTAAGGTGGAATGTTTGCACTAGAGAGATTATTTACTAATTTTATTGTGAAGACCACAGGAATACCATAGTGGAGACAGAATGATATGAGTGAACGAGGATTGTATATGTGTGAGAGAGCAGATATAAACAAGAGGCTTTCATCTCTTTGATATAATTTGAATTGAAATTCTAAAAATAAAATTTGCTCTACCGTGACCACAAATTCACTTAGTCACTCACAAATATTTGTTACGAATCATTTATGACCAGACAGTATGATAGTACCAGGAATTCATTCAATAGTGAACAAAGTGTCTGCCTTCATTGAGCTTACATTCTAATGAAGGATACTGCTCATTAAAAAGTAAGCAGACACAAATAACATAATTTCAGTTAGTGTAAATACTGCAAAGCAAATAAAGCAAAGAGAGTATATCACTTAGAGTTCAGTTAGGAGATGGAAGAAGTCACACACTTTTTTGAACAGGAAAGTTTAATAGAATTACTAACTACATTAAGTGAATTGGAGTAAAGAAACAGGAATAGCAGTTATAAGAAGCAGCCATCACTGCTAGGGCTACGATAGAGTACCCAAATAAGTGCCCTTTCCCCCAAGTCTAAGATCCTGACCTTACTGGAGAGAGTATGACCATGTCTCATTGAATTGCAAAGAAGTCACTGGTGTCACAGTGGTGGAACTTACTGGAAATTCAGCCTTCAGAACTTGCCAGGAAATATCACTGCTAAGGTAGAGGTTGGCACACTGGCCCATGGGCCAGCCATCTGTTTTGTAAATAAAGTTTAACTGGAACATAGCTATGCTTAGTCTGTTACATATGTCTGGATAGCTGCTTCTTACAACAAGGGCAGAGTTATGACCTTATGATCTGCAAGCCTAAAATATTTACTATACAGCCCTTAAAGAAAATGTTTAGGAGCCCTTGCTCTGAAGTACTCTTGAAAGCTGTCCACAGGGAGATGTCTTGTCAGAGTACTCTGTTTTGAAACCTCCCAAGGGAGAGGAAGTGCCAGGGGAAACTATTACTCTTGGGGTGCTGCTAACCTCCATGCACTGCAGAGCTAGGTGCTGGAAAACCTGCCTGCAGTGCAAGAGCTTGTCACGGACACACTGGAACAGGGGAGAATCCTTTCCTTTTATATCTCTCTAGTATCTTCTGTTAACAAAGGTTAACATGCCATTTAGAAAAAGAAAGATATTTATGGGACCAAGCTCCATGTTTGCAGAGCAGGCAAGAAATAATTTAGAGCAATAAGTTGATAACTAGCATGTAAAATGACTTGAGGTTAGTATTTTAGGTAGAGTGATGAAGAAAGTCTCTCAGCAGAGCTGACATTTGAGCAAAGACTTGAATGATTAGAAAGGATGGACCAAGAGAACTGGCAAATGTAAAGTCTTTGAACATAGCATGTTCATATGATTGGAGAAGGCCCGTGTGGTTAGAATATCCTTAGAGAACATGAGAGTGAGGCCAGAGAGGTAGGCAGGAGCAGATGGTATAGGGCTTTAGGGCAGTGATAAGGAGATTAGAAATGAGGGAACTAGTTAGAAGGCTATCACAATTTTCCACTAGGATATTGAAAACAGTGTGGCAGAGACTAGAGTAGTACCAATGGAAGTAATGAGTAGTCAGATTTAATACTGACCTTGAAGACAAAGCCGTAGAACTTACTGATAAATTGGCTGAAATTGGGGAAAGAACAGAAGAATTAACATTCACAGATTTGACCTGAGCAACAGGATGAATGATGGTACCATACCATTTGCTAAGATGGGGGAAGATTTGGAGACATGCAGGTGGGGATTTTGTTTGGCCATATTAGCTTTGCAATTACAAGTGGATCACTGGCATTATCTGAAAATTACTTCATTTTGTTTATATTTTATTGATTACACTTAGTCATATGGCCATACCTACTTTCAAAGGAGGTGGGGAAATGCAGTGCTAGGAAGGAGAACAGATATTTCTGAACAGCCTGAATGACTTCTGTACTCCAAGACATCCAAGTAGAAATGTTGGATAGGTTGTTTGGCTATAGGACTCTGGCATTCAGGGTGGAATTTGGAGCTTGTGAGTGAGTGGTAAAGCCATGAGACTGGATGAGATCATCCAGGGAGACAAATGAACTGAAAATTAGGGGTTTCCAATGTTCAGAGGGCATGAAGAACAATCTAGCAAAAGAGATTGAAAAGGAACAGTGAGAGAGGAGGAAAAACAGAGACTGAGGTCAGAGTAGTTAATGAAAGAAAATGATTCAAGAAAAGATGATGAACTGTGTCCAATGCCATTATGAATATTCTTATACACCTTTCCTAGTGTGCATAAGCAAAATTTTTCTGAGGTATATACACCTACATTGAACAGTAGAATTGCTGGAAAAAAGAGTATGAAATGTTCAACCTCAAGATAGTTCAAATTATTTTCCAGAGAGATCAAACCAGTTTATACTCCTTTTACCCGTGCATGAGATTTTCCATTAACCCACACCTTCTTCAAAACTTGATGTCATTATGCTTTTTAATTTTTACCAGTCTAGTGGATGTAAAGTGTTATCTCAGTGAGGTCTTAATTTACATTTCCCCAATTACTAATAAGTTCAAACACCTTTCCTTATTGGCTATTTGTGTTTCCTAGTCTATGAAATGTTTGACTATTTTTCTACTGGGTGGTTTATTTTTTATTATCTGTAGGAACTCCTTGTATATTCTGTATATTCACTTTTGAATATATGTACTACCTGTATGTTCTCTCACTTGCGGCTTTTTACTTTCTTTTGATAAGTAGTTCTTGATTTTAGTATAGTTTAATATGTCAGTCTTTTTTGTGGTTCATTCTTTTTGTTTGTTCAGGATGTTTTCCCTCGCCTATCCAAGGAGAAAAAAAATACCATCCGTCTGATAAAGATTTGCATTATACATCCTAAGTCTTTAATTCACCTGGAATTTATTTTTGTGTGTGGTATGAGGAAATGAAAACAGTTTTTTAAATATAAATATTTAATTGTCCTAGCCCCTTTATTGAATAGTTTCTTTTTTTCCCCTAGTGATATGTATTGCCATTTCTGTTTTATAGCAAAATTGTATACAGATATTGTGATTTTGTTTCTAAGTTCTCTATTCTGTTCCATTGGACAATCACATATTGCATGCCCATATCACATGTCTTAATTACTATAGCTTTATAAAAGTCTTGCTTTTGGGAGGGCAACTTATTCTTCAGGAGTACTTTTGCTCTTCTATATGTGTTTTAAAATAAAGTTCCATTAAAAAAGTGGGATTTTTATTGGAATTGTGTTCAAAGTATAAATCAGATTAGAGAGCATGGATATCTTTACAATACTGCATTTTCACATGAAAAAAAGCATATTTCTAAATTCATTTTATTTTTTAATAAAGTTTTATAATTTTTTGCAATTAAGTCTTACACATCTTTGTTAGATTTTTCCTAGGTATTTTATAGCTGTTGTAAGTGGTGTCCTTTCGTTAAAAGCACATTTCAAGCTATTGCTGGTAATTAGAAATACAAGTAACATTTGCATATTGATAGTAAACTAGTGAGTCTAATCATCCATGGCATCTGTAAATGACAGTTTTCTTCTTTTTTTCAGAACCTTACATCCTCATTTTTTTTTCCTTTTTTGCAATTGCTAAGAACTCAGTAGAGTATCGAATAAAAGCAGTGATCATGGGATCTCTTTTCCTTATTTTTAAATGTTTTTAATATTTCTTTAAGTTATTAGCTATTAATTTAATGGTTTTTAATTTATCTTTTTTGTTGTTGCTGATGTCATACTTAATTGGGTAACTTAGAGGGGAGAGAGGCATGTCAGGATGGAGGATACAGGAAAAAGTTGACTGCGCAAGTGGGAATCGCAGTGTATATGTGAGAGTTTATTTCTGGGTTCTCTGTTCTATTCTGTTGGTCTGTCTTTCTTTATGCTAGGTTTGAAATAGATAGTAGGTTGCGAATATAGCTAAAGAACATGTGTAAAAATGTAGGCAATTGGAAATTCAAGTGTGAAATTTGAAATGGTCAGGAGCAGAGATGTAAATGTGATAATTGTCATATAAGAATTGACATAATAAAGTCAATAATTGTATACACTGGTGTAGGTGAGATTGTCTAAGGAAAGAGTGTAAAAGGTGTCATGATCACGGATGATAGAAACCTAAAAACACGTTATCTCTTGGTAGGTGGAAGGCGATCGAAAAGAAATATGAGAGGAGGGCCGATAGTGTGTAGTTTCAAAGCCAAGAGTAGCACATTTAAGGAGGGGGATTGTCAGTAGTGCCAAAAGAAATACTGCAGAGAAGTTGTAGGAAGATCAGGACGGAAAAGAGGGCATTGAATCTAGCATTTGAAATTTTAGAAAAAATGGTTTCAGTAGAGTGATGGAAACAGAAACCAATTTTTAGTGGAAGATGGTAGATAGTCCTGAATGGGAGAAGGGGGCTTTAAAATATTTGTTAAATTTTGTGATGATGGGAAAGATAAATAGGGTGGGTAGATTGAGAGGGAAGGAAGATAGAGGGAAAGTCATTTTAAGATATGAAAAAGTATGCATTTTCAATTTTAAGTAATTACCTAATAACTAATACTGGTTATCAAACTTTTAAATTTTGCCAGTTTAATAAGTGAAAATCATTGTTTTGCTGTACATTCAGTCATGAACGAGATGAAAATTCACGTTGGGTTTTTCACTTGTTGGAATTTTTAATTAATATGGTTAACCTTTTGCCATAAATGTTTTGAATACATACACAAAAGTGTAACTGCAGAATTATATGGTAATTCTGTGTTTAATATTTTGAGGAACTATCATCCTGTTCTTCATAGCAACTGCACTATTTTACATTTTCACCACCAGTGCATATGGGTTATGATTTCCCTGCATCCTCGCCAACACTTATATTCTGTTGCTTTTTTTCCTGTGGGTGTGTGTTTTAATAATGGCCATCCTAATAATTGCAAAGTGGTATCTTGTAATTTTGGTTTTCATTTTCCTAATGATTAGTAATGTCAGACATCTTTTCATGTGTTTATTGGCCATTTATATATCTTCTTTGGAAAAATGACTAATCCTTTACTCATTTCTAATCAGATTGTTTTTATTGTTGAAGAGTAGGAATTCTTCATATATTATAGATATTAACCCCTTGTTGGATACATAAGTTGCAAATATTTTCTCTGATTCAGTGGGTTGCCTTGTCACTCTCCTGATAGTATTCTTTGCTTGAGGTAACCCCATTTTTCTATTTTTGCTTTTGTTGCTTGTGCTTTGGATGTTATCCAAGAAATCATTGCCAAATCCAATGTAATGAAGCTTTTCTCCTTTTGTTGTTTTGTTGTTGTTGTTGTTGTTTAATATAATTTTAGCTCTTACGTTTAGTTCTTTGATCTATTTTTAGTTAATTTTTGTATATGGTGTTGGTAACGGTTCAGCTTCATTCCTTTGCATGATAGTATTCAGTTTCCCAGCATCATTTATTGAAAAGACTGTCCTTTCCTCCTTGAATGGTCTTGGCACCCTTATCAAAAATCCTTGGGTTGTATATGTGAGAGTTTATTTCTGGGTTCTCTATTCTATTCCATTGGCCTGTCTATATTTATGCTAGTACCAAGTTGTTTTGATAACTGTATTTTTGTAGTAAGTTTCAAATTGTTTATTTTTTGTATAGAAGAACATTAGTGACTTTAAATATTAATTAATAGCTAGATATCTTACTGAATTCTCTTAGAGGTTGTTAATTGATTGTACAAATACAAATTAGGTCTGTCACAAATAATGATAAAATCCTTCCTCTCACATTTTATCTTATTTTTGTCTAATTGTACTGGTTTTAAAACAATATCAAATAATTTTGCTAGCTACATATTGTATTATTTTTCTTCTCATATTTCACCATAAATATGATGCAGCTTTTGGTTTGAGACATGCTCCTAAGCTTTTGAAGTTGACATCAAAAAGCTTGATGGCAGTTTGGCAGTTAATTTGGAGTTTCTCTCTTGTTGCTGTTAATAGGAATAAAATGTTTTTCTGAAGGTATCATGAAAGGATTGCTCAGTTTGTGAGTTCCTATGTATCATCTAATGTCACAGGACCTTAATTAATTTACTTTTTATTTTTTCAGAATGGCCAAAGTTTTCTGGTTTTGGATGAACAAAGATTTGCAAAAGAAATTCTTCCCAAATACTTCAAGCACAATAACATGGCAAGCTTTGTGAGGCAACTGAATATGTGTGAGTATGGACAGCAGTTTTTTTGGAATAATGTCATCAGCCACTGATTAAACCACTTTTTTCCATTAGGATGATAAAAAGGAAAACATACTACTCCATAGAAACACCATAATTTTTTACTTTTCTCTGTTTTAGTCATCTGAATTTTGAATCTTTTTCAGATGGTTTCCGTAAAGTAGTACATATTGACTCTGGAATTGTAAAGCAGGAACGAGATGGTCCTGTTGAATTTCAGCATCCTTACTTTAAACAAGGCCAGGATGACTTGTTGGAGAACATTAAAAGGAAGGTGAGCTATTGTTAACATTTTTTAATTAGGGAATTAGCATGTAGTATACTTGGCCAAGACATATTTCAGTTGTTGAAATTAAGAATATACAGAAATACATAGGTATTTCTTGTTGAGATGACTTAGACAAAGCTTTAATTATTTCCCCATATTGTTTTTTTTCCTGGTTCTGAACTTTACTGACAGCTCAAACACCTTCTAAAGGGAAGGAAAATGTTTACATTCTGACTGATGGTGAGAGGGCATTCATATTGGAATAACTCACTTCTTTTAATTTAGTTTAAAAAATGCAAGCTAGAATGTAAAGCTCCCTGGAGGGCTTTATCTGTAGTTCACTGCTGAATATCAAATGCCTAGAATAAGTCCCTTGCATATAGTAGGCATTTAATAATACATTTTTGAATGAATCTTTTGCTGAAATTAAATATTTTTACCAAATCCACAAAAAAGGGAGGAGAGAATAAAAGGGTAGTAGACCATGAATGAAAATGGCCTAGCATGAAGCTATTACTGTATAAATTTAATTAAATGTGGAATGTGATAATAAAGAGGCTTGGGGAAATTACAGCGAGTTTGGCAGTAGGAAGTGAAAAAAAAGGCCCCTATGGTGTTCTTGGCTATGGAAACTTCTTCATGTGTTAAAAAAAAAAATAGACTGATATTCTTTATTCCCTGTCTTTGAGCTATGAAGTTTGTTTTCCCCTGGAATCCTATCTTGGGCTTTTTGGAACTAGATTTTACTTCCTGAACAGGCTAAAAAAAACCTGTTAATACAGGGAAGTTTTGAATTACAATCATGGTGATTAGTATTTGTGTGTTTTTTGTTGTTTTTTGTTTTTGTTTTTGCCCTAAATTTACTTTTTGAAAGGTTTCATCTTCAAAACCGGAAGAAAATAAAATTCGTCAGGAAGATTTAACAAAAATTATAAGTAGTGCTCAGAAGGTTCAAATAAAACAAGAAACTATTGAATCCAGGCTTTCTGAATTAAAAAGGTAAAATATTATTTCCAAATATAATTGTAATATGAGGGTTGGTATGTGTTTGTTGGGTGTTCGAGTTTGATGCTTTAAGTACTTTTAGATCACGTTGAAGCCAAGATCAAAGGTAATTTTTCTGTATGTATTGGTTCCCTTTATTTTTGATTTGTAGCTATAGACTTTAACCAATATTGAATTTTCATGATGGTGGTTGAAAGAGTATATAAACCTGGGCATTCAAAACTATGATGATAAGTCTTACTGATGAAATAGTAGACCTTTAAGTTGGTGTGGGAAGTGTGATTCTCTTAAGTTAGCTTTTTTTGATGTATTAGGGCACACAAGCTATAAGAAGTACTACATATCTTAACCTATTCTTTTATGGTGGTTTTTAAGACTTTCTATGTGACCTCTTAAGAAAAAGTAGGACAAAAAAAAAATAGGGGAAAAAGTACACAAGAGACTTTCCCTACTTGATATTCATTTTAGATAGACTGGGGAAAGCGTTATTCAAACCTTCTGTATACAGAAAGATGTTTTGTTTTATAGTTCTTGGCACTATTATCATATCTTGCCAAAGTAACAGCATGTATATAGAGTAGATGTATACCTCTTAGTAAGTAGCTGGGATTTTCTTTTACCCTAATTGCCTATGTCTTGAGAGTAGTTATTTTATGTATTCTTCCTTTCATTTCAAATACGACCTTATTTTAACTTTTCTTAAGTAGCTTCATTAAAAGAGTAATCTTGGACTTTGATTCCCTTTTTGAATGAGCCTTAATTTTAAGCTTTTCCATTTTGCAGATTTTATTTAGCCACTTATGCTGGTTTACTCTATGTATTTTCTGTCTACTGAGTTGCCCTTTGACCCAGTACCTTGAATTTCAGGTTTAGTCCTAAGGAATGGGATCCCAAATTCATGCTTTAAGTTTTAGAGGTAACCATTCTTCCCACTTATCTTTAGTAGGCAGATGACAATATCTTTAAATTTCTGAGTCAGAAAAAGTATATTAGTATTAAAGTCTTGTTTTCAATACCCTGTATATGTAAATCCAGTTCTTTTTGTAATAGTTTGGATTGAGGAAGATGGCTTTAGTAGAAATTAACAAAAGAATAAAAATTAAACATTTATTAGGTGAATTATCTTTCATGTCTTTTCAGCATTATCATTGCTGCTAACATTAGTAACACAATGAAATTTCAGTTAAAAATGGTGAATGAAGGAAAAGAAGCTATTAGTACTGGGCAAGTTTTTGGTTTGTCATATATTTAGAGATGCTTTTAAAAGACAAATATCTTAGTGCTTTCATATTCCTGTGTTCAGGATAGATCTTAAGATAGTTTTAGAGTCAGACTTTAATTTTACTCCAGCACTTAGCAAATTATCTGTGTGATGTTGAGCAATTCTCTGAGTCTTGATGTTGAGCAATTCTCTCAATTCTCTGAGTCTTTGTCCTCATCTATAAAAGAGAAAAAAATTCCTTTCTGGATGGATTTCAGAGAAGTTTAAATCATTAGTACACATAAAATGGTTAGAATAGTGACTGGAGCATAGCAAATGCTAGGTAAAGGTCACTTCCCTTTAAGAATTGTTTCCTAAGCACATATTCTAAATTTACTTGGTAGTCATAGTTGAAAGATTAGCTTAAACAAGGGGTAATGAACCAGATTGTCAGAGGAATAAATTATGTACTACTACTCTATGGATGTAGGCATGAGCCTTTTAAGTTTTTGTGTATGTATTGCCATGAGTAGAAGATACTGAGGCTATGAAAGAATGATTCTAGATTTTGTGTCAAGATAGTTGCCATTCTATATAATTGTACCAAAGATTTCCTAGTCTCGTGAAAATATATAGTAAAAACTAGTTAAGTTCTCTAGTATTCTTTTTTTAATGACCTTTATTATTATTTTTTAATATAAAAATTTTTTTATTTCTATTCTCCCACTCCCTTCCCTTTTGGCAATCATCAGCTTGTTATCTGTATCTGTGATACTCTTTGGTACGCTTAATTAAAATATTGAGGCATGGCTTTCTGACTGAATTTTTTTGTTTTCATCTTTTTAATAAATGATAACAGTGAGAATGAGTCCCTTTGGAAGGAGGTCTCAGAATTACGAGCAAAACATGCACAACAGCAACAAGTTATTCGAAAGGTAAGCTGTTTTTCCAAGATAGAGATCTGCATTCATTTAATGAATACCATTTGTTACACAAAGAAGTTTCTATTGAATAGTCAATGATTGATCTTAGCTTCTTATCTACTAGGTACACAGATAGAAGGAAAACTATGAAACCAAACAAATTAAGCCAAATGTTATATATTCTTTTTAATAAAAAAAACTTATTAGCTAAATATGGTTATTCCATACTCACAGTTAATCTGTTATTAGCCTTTAATAAATGACCTTTTGCCTAATATAACAAATTTAAGATACTTTTAGAAGCATGATTAATACACTACCAATTTCTTACACAATCTTCACTGTACAAGATTTAGCCTTTATTGGTTTTTTGTTTTGTTTACTATTTTTTACTCTAAAAGGCATAAATACAGTTTTAGAAGATAAATGACTAATCAGTTGATCCAATTATGAGTTCAAGTGTATGTCATTATTAGTCTGTACAGAAAAGCATTTAATATGATGTTGTAAAATAAATCCTAGATTTTAGTATCTGAGCTGAAAATTACTGGGGGAACTGCGAATTTCTGTTGCATTGTATCCTTGTGATTTAATCTGTTCCTCTCTGCTTTCATATGTTGATAAGAGGTGAAACATAAAAGTAATTAAGGTATCTTTTTTTGCTAATGAGTAAACTGGACTCAGGATTAAGCAACAAGTTTTTTGGGGGATAGGAGGGCACCAGAGCTTCACCTTGTTCGTGCCCAGAGGCCTTTAGCTAAAAATAGGATTATGACTGACAGCATTTGAATCTAGTGAAGCAGGCTTAGAACAGAGATGAATGGTAGTTGCAACCTTTGGCCTATAGTCAAAATAGATAAACTATTTTTTTTTATTGGTATGCAAGTGAAGTTTGAATGTAGAATTCCAAGCGTTTAGTCTGAGTATATATATTTTCAAAACCTCCATAGCTGATTCTAACAAGCAGACCTGTTAAGAATACCTGATATAAAATGATAAATATACCTTAACCTGTACTTTATTTTAAAATCTATTCTTCTTTTTCTGAAGAAAAACAGTGTTTTGGTTAAATATTAACTTATAAAGCTTCATCATTCATTGGATTTTTTTCCTAAAGGCAAGGATAGTTGGTAAAATTCTTATATTAAATATCGGTTTTTCATGAAAGGTAACATTTCCATGTGCTCAGATTTGAGTTTGAATCTATGTATTTTGGTGGAGGTTAAGGAGCTTACATAATTAATGATGACAGCCAATATTTTTTTTCTATTCCTGGAATTGGTTCTTAACTATGCCATTTACTCTTTGGCCTTGGATTAATTATAAATAATATATGTGAGATATCTGTTTCAGGACTCGTCAGGTACAGAAGTTACATGCTATAAATGTTGGATGTCTATTTTCTCCTTCAGGTAGTAAACTCTGTACAATGTGATGCAGAAGTGTGAAAAGAGAATTGAGATATAGAACAAATTTTAGGAGAAATTTAGCCAGTGATTCATGTTCTTATAAATTCAACTACTAATGTTTTTAGAATTGTCCCATAACACTTTTTTATAAATTAACAAAAGTAATTGAGCTTGAATGATTTTCTAGATATTGTTAAGCTTAAATGCTTGCGTTTGTCAGCTTTCAGCATTTTCTCTTGAATAAGCAAATTAGTGGTTAACCTCCTTTTCATATACTCTAATGTTGTCTAACTTTTCAGCTAAAACAACTTTTTTTTCCATGGAAAAGTTTATATTGATTGTAAAGCTGACTAGTAGTCTCTTTTGGGGGTGAACACATGCAATATTAAAGCTATACAATATGTATTTTTAATTGACAGTTCTCTGTTTTAAAGAAAGTTGGTAGTTTCTTTAGCCTCTAGTCGTATGATCTGGTTTAAGAAAAATATTACCCGTCAAATACCAGGGTTTTTTTTTGTTTTGTTTTGTTTTTGCCTCATAATCTTCTTGAAAGAATTTTAAATAAAAGTTGGAATTTCTATCCAGGAATGCTTGCCACTTAGCATGAAAACAACTAACTGAATATTGAATAGGTAAATAGATGGATGGTGAGAGGGTAGGTGGAATGATGGATGAGTGGATGGTTGTATGTCCTAGACATCTCTACATCCTAAGTAGTAGCAACTTTATGACAGGTTATTTTGCCTGGAAGCTAGTATATTTCTTTAGATATCAATTATAAGATGCATCCCATTTTAAAATGTGTTAATGAGAAATCCTGTGACTTAGAATAGAAAACATACAGTATTTGAATTAATTTTGTAAGACTTGTGTATTAAAGAATTAGGGAATCTGTGATTGAAATTTTATTTATATTTTCCTTTTAGATTGTCCAGTTTATTGTTACATTGGTTCAGAATAACCAGCTTGTGAGTTTAAAACGTAAAAGGTAGGTTTTTATGAAACATTTGACCTGTACATTGCAACAAAAAATTTTACTGTTTAACCATGAATGGCTGACATTTGCTGAGTATATGCCTATTGTTGTAGATGAACATTCCTCCCTTGTTAAATTATACTCACAACATTCCATTGGTGTGTTATTTCCTAGTACTGTCATTCTGCTGATGTTTTTGAGAGAGAAGTTTTGCCTAAATTGTCCCTTTACAAACACACAGTAAAAAAAAAATCGATTTTTCATTCACATTAGCAATTTAATGTAGCAGAGTTATATAGTTTAGTCAGCAACAAAATATATCTGGAAAGAGTAGTTTATAACATTTATTATAACAAACGTAGGACAGATAAATGGAGAAATAAAAATCCTAGACACACTCATTCCCTAGTTTCTATTCTTAAGATGTAATCATTTTAAGAGTTCCTCGTGTATCATTACTAAAATTTTTTATTCATTATTAAAATGAGTGTGGTTATGTGTGAGTAATTTATTAAAAGCAGTTTAAATTCCTTGTTTCACTGAACTTCATGAATATCTTCTGATTTTCAGGCCTCTACTTCTAAACACTAATGGAGCCCAAAAGAAGAATCTCTTTCAGCACATAGTCAAAGAACCAGCTGATAGTCACCATCATAAAGTAATTTTTTAAATTTTATATTATCTCTAACTAAATTTTATTAACAGCAATATTTCATGCATTCAAAGAAGTTTAGTGAATAAGTGCTCAAACTTTATTAAATCATGACATTTTCATTATTTGGTCATTTTATGTACATGAATCCATGAACAATATTTGGTATTCTTCATATATCTAAATTTCATATAAATGATACCATTTTGTACATATTTTTCATTGTGACTTTTTTCATTTGGTCTTGATTTTGAGATATACTAAACATAGAGAATAATTCATCTCTACTACTATATGATATTAATTGAATAATATGGTAATATAATTATGAATTTATCCATTGGTTATTTTAAGTGTTCAACTTTTTTTATAAATGCGCACAGACTAGACTGCTTTGTCCTATAGTAGTTTCAAAAAATATTTGCCTTCATTTTTGTTACAGGCCCTTTGGATAATTTGTCAAACTTATAACCAATGGCAAATTAGTTCAGTCCAGAGTCCACAGAGTTTTTTTAATATCTGATTATCATTGTTTCAAATCTCGGAATTCTAAATACTGCTAGAGATTTATTATTAATGTATCAAGATTTTTGTTCTCGGGGAAAATCAAAGTTAACCTAACATCTGGTTTTTCCTCCCACCACTGTTTCTAATCAAGCATACGTAACTATTTTGTTTTTTAGAATTGAAGATTCATGTAAGTGAATGAAGATTTTTTAATTTAACTAGATTTGTATATTTTTAAGTACTTTACATCTTTTGCTTCTTTATTATCTATGGAGTGTTGAAATTTATAAAATTTTTGCATTGTGCTAATGACCTCTGTTTGCTTTAGAGAATTGAATGCTTTTTGTTAATGTACCTATGGTCTGAATGTAGCTTAAAAAAATCATTGCTAAAAAGTCAGGCTGGCATTTAACTGTGGAATAGTTAGTTGAAGTGATTTTTTTCTATTATTGAAATCATCAAATGAGTAAGAATAAAATATGTGTCAAACAGTGTAGCATGAGATGGAATAGTTCCTATCAACACAGTGACTATCTGTGCTTAAAATGTCTTGTGAAGCCCTAAGACTTCTTTATTTTTTACCCTTTGGGTATAAAAGAAAATATTTTAAAATTTGAAGATCTTTCTATATAATCATTCTGAGGCATGTCCTCTTTAAGCTCCCTTATGGTAAGAAAAAAAAAGTAGAATGCAGAGAATATACCTCTGTGAATTGGTACTAATTGTAATAGTTAGCATATAAGTCCCAAAAAAGCAGAGAATATATCTGTTGTGCTTACTCTTGTATCCCCAACATTTAGTAAACGACAGGTTCTCAATTAGCATTTTTTAAGTAATTATGTTGTTTGGTATTTTTTCGATGTATTTTCTCCCTGATTTTTCAGGTTCCACACAGTAGGACTGAAGGTTTAAAGCCAAGGGAGCGGATTTCAGATGACATCATTATTTATGATGTTACTGATGATAATGCAGATGAAGAAAATATCCCAGTTATTCCAGAAACTAATGAGGATGTTATATCTGATCCCTCCAGGTAAGGAGATTGTGAAATAAAATTTATGAAAATGTTGTTTACTTTTCTTATCAAAGAGCTAAATTCAAAACTACTTTATCCTTTGATAAACTAATATCTAACTTGTATTTGGACTATTAAACTGAAAAATTAAGCCAAATTATTCAACCATTCCCCTACCCCCAACCCACAGAAAAAAATCCCAACAAAAAAGTAATGAGAATTCTGATTTTTTTTTTTTTTTTTTTAATTTATGCCTGGTCTTCCTAGGTGGTCTCCCATCCAAGTACTAACCAGGCCCAACCCTGCTTAGCTTCCGAGATCAGACGTCGGGCTTGTTCAGGGTAGCATGGTCATAGACCGTGGACCATGGCTCCACTGGGGCATGAACCCAGGACCTTCTACATGTAAAGCAGATGTGCTAACCACTACACTATAGAACCATGTCTGAGAATTCTGATTTTTTAAATTTTGTAGTTAAACACTTTTAATTGATTCTTTGTGGTCTTGTATCATATAAACTATCAATATTTGTGATTAAGCTGTTCTCCCAAGAAATTTATGCCTTTAATACACGGTTTAGGGAGAACATTTCCAAGGAGAATGAATGGATAGAATTAATTTATTGAATTGGTCTGAATGTAATTGTTTTTTTTTTCTCATATTGCTTGCTTATCTAGCTGTAGCCAGTACCCTGATATTGTCATTGTTGAAGATGACAATGAAGATGAGTATGCACCTGTCATTCAGAGTGGAGATCAGAACGAACTAGCCAATGAATCTCTAAGTTCAGGCAGCGATGGCACCAGCCCTCTCATGTCTAGTGCCATCCAGTTAAATGGCTCATCTAGTCTGACAACAGAAGACCCTGTGACCATGATGGATTCCATTTTAAATGATAACATCAATCTTTTGGGAAAGTGAGTGTTCATCTAGATGTTCTCTAAATTTATACACTTTCTTTGTTTACTTCACATATTCTGTTTCTCTTTGAGTGATGTTTCTTTCAGATTACAAACACATCTAGTCCACCTTTCTTTGTGTTGGTCAGGGCTGAGCTCCACAAATGCTATTTTGAGGAGGATTTAGTCATCCCAAGAGCAGTCTTGGGATTTTTTGGCAGTTCCTCAGATTTCTTTAATGAAATACTTGTTTCGAATGTCCATAAAGCATGTATGATTATATTTGTGTTTTTATCAGGACATGATAAAATATATCTTATTAAGGAAGTTACAGCATAAGAAAACTAGAAGTTAGTAGCAATGACCAGTAATAGGAGATTAAACATTTTATAATTGATTATGTCGAGGAAATAGATGAATTACACTATGTTGTTTCAGGACCTTTTTTTCTGTACATACTAAAGTTATGTGTAATGATGAGTACTCAATTAGCCAGATTTTCAAAAATCCCAAACATTAACTAGGGTCTCTTAAGATTAAGAATTGGTATGGATTCAGTAGTTGCTAGAAGTATTTTGCCTAGCTAGATTGCATTGTGATTTTTAACATAAAAACAAAGAAACCCTAATATTTGATTTTTAAAATTTTCTTTTTTTTTTTTCTTTTTTTTTTTTTTTAGGGTTGAGCTGTTGGATTATCTTGACAGTATTGATTGCAGTTTAGAGGACTTCCAAGCCATGCTGTCAGGAAGACAGTTTAGCATAGACCCAGATCTCCTGGTTGATGTAGGTACTTTGAACAATTTTTGCTATACTGGCAGTTTGTATATTTATGTATATTATTTACAAATCAATGCATCCGTTTCTTGTATTCTACACTGTTTTTGTGTTTTCTTTTTTTTAAATGAATGGTTTTATTTATCAGAAAGTGAACAGATGGTTTCAGGACAGTGAAGGAGGGTAATCACTACCCTTCTCTGAGTAGCAGTTCAGTTAATCCCCCTGTAACGACATATCAGCTCTGTTCAACAGTACTATTAAATCCAGGTCTTGTCTGGACTTGTTGCTGTGTTATGTTTGCTCTAGAGTAAATTATCACTGAACAGCAATTGGTGGAAATTAGTAATAGAGATAGCCAGGAAACAGCATGAGGACACTTTTTAGCTTTGGGAATTAATGTTTTCTACTAAAATGTATTATATTTGCACCATTTTTAAAATTATTATATCCTGTGTTATAACGTTTCCTTGCTACAATCCTCACCACTATTTCTATGATTTTGACTCCAGTATTGTCTGGTCTGTGAATCCTTACCTACCATTTCTGGCACTAACCACCTTTATTGTTCTCTTACCTAAAACTTCCTACTTGGTCTGTTCCCATCCAAATGAATCTGATTCTCCTCATTTTCATTTCTTCTTGTGAGCATGTTTCTTTCTTTATCCTGAAAGTTTGTTGCTCATTTTTTTTCTTCCCTTAAAATGCAGTTTCTCTCACATCAAGATTGTACAGTCTTGCCCTTTTAGAGCTTTTCAGAGAAGCTGTAAGAAATTAGTCTTTTGTTGCTCTTCAATCATAGTTTACCACCTTATCGCTCTGCTTCTCTCATCAGTCTTTGTGTCACATGACTTTATCATCATCTCCAAATCATCTTGCCTCATAGGATGGATATCACATTTGAGTATTTCCTTTCTATGCTGACCTATATTACTTTCTCTAGTAAATTTAACATCCATGTTAATGACCTATTTCAACTTGTTAACAGTAACTCCTTGATTCTATCAGTCTTTTTCTCCACTGTGAATCCAGGGACCTTATAGTATATGCCCCTTAGATTACTAAGAAGGAAATAAAGACCCATAATTCTGACCCTCTATACATTCTTGCAGTCTACAACTAGGTTATTTAAATCCTGGTCACAGAGGATAATTCATCATGTCTTGGTCCTCTCATAAGATGTGGAATCTCATACACTTTATTCTGAGAGAAAGTACTTCCTCTTTAAAGCTATTTTGTACGACTATCCTCTACCTTTCTTTTTTTTTTTTTATCTTTGCTCTTTCTCATCTGCCTTCAATAGGTCTTTCCCATCTTAAAAAACATTTTGACATGTTGCTTCGCTCATTTATCATTCTGCTTCTCTAATCCTTTTACTCATTTAGAAATGAGTAGCTGTATTTGTTACTTCTTTTTTATTCTGTGTTTCTTTTGAAACCATTTTATCTTGCTTGTCTACTCTAAGCCTGCGCTGTCTTGGTTTATCATAGTAAGTATGTTGTGCTTTCTTTTTTTTCCAAATTAGGTCATTAGGCTAATGAAAGAAGGTTTGTTTAGAATCAGATTTGGGTTCCATTTTTGGCCCCTGTTACTTAACTAGCTTTGTTATTATTAACTTTGGCAAAGTTAATCTCTCTTGCCCAGTTTCACCATCTCTAAAATGTGGTTAATACCTAACATGAAGGACTTTTGTGAGGATTATAAGTAATTAACACTATTATTATTAACATTATTGATTTTAGAAGTATGCAAACTCTTTATTCTCTTTTTGTTTGCCTAATCATTCTTTATTTCTTCTAAGAGCTTTTCTTTTTCTTGCTGTTTTCTACTTGTGAGTATTCCCCAAGGTACCTGGTCTTTTATCATCTTTTATTTTTTCTACCTCTTTTCTTTCCTCTACCTCTTCTTTTTCTGTCCTTTCTCTCTGAAGGAATTTGGGCTTGTAGGATTGCTCTCAAATATGTATCTCCACTTATTAGTATTTTTCAAAGTAAACTTTACTTGAATTCTAATTCATGCCTTTGGGATCATCAGTTAGATTGCTTAGACTACTTGTTTTTGACACCAAACTTTTCTTCTCGAAAGTAGCTACCCTTTTCAGTTTTCTTATTTTCTGAGTGGTATCAGACTTCTCTTTACTTACCCAGTATAGTAATCACAGTCATCTTCGTTTCCTTATCTTTTACCTCATCATTCACCAGGGCCTGAGTATTTTCCAAAATAGCATTCACAAGTCATCCCTACTTTCTGTTTTCACTCCTCCCTCTTTCATCTAAGACCTTCATTATTTCATTCTTGAATTATGCTTTGTTACAAATTTTAAAAAAATTACTCATAGGTTGCCTTCTCTTGATGGCAAAGGTGATAAGGACATGAATAAATATGCTGAAGAATTTATGGATTCTCTCTGCAAAGTTCAGTACTGAGCGACCCAGTGTAGAGTTAGCAGGAGGAGTCCAGCCTTAGAATTCAACCAAATGTGTCAGCTCCTTCTACATGACCTCCTTTTTTCTACTTCATACCATACATTTGCTGGGGATACATGAAGGTATCTCTGACTCAATGCATAGGGGGAGTGGGGCAAAGAACAAGTAAGGAGCTTACACCACTGGCCCTCTTCAGATGCCACTCTTAGTAGGAACAAAATCTGATCAGGCTTGTAAGGCACTACAAGCTGAATTGGCAGATATTGGCAATCATGTATAGCTTATCTACTCTTAAAGAACTCTCTTTTCATAGATCAGTAGGTCATATGAAAGGAGAAAGTTGATGCAAAGAAAGGAAGAACTGGAGGTATTTTTAGGGCTACCGTGAATGTGGAAGTTGGAGAGGAATCAGTGCCTAGAGAGGAAGCAGAACCTGTGATCTCTGCATTTCATTCTATCCTGTGAACCATTTGGTGTGCTCCTTCTCTTAAAATGCTTTAATCATTATGTTTCATTGCTCATGCCATTCTCAAGGCTCTTAACTGCTGGCATAATGTGATCTTGTCTCCCAACTGGCCTTGCTTTACTTTTAAAACGTTATATATGCAACTTACTAGTCAACTCAGATCTTCTATGTTATTTGGACTGGTAGTCTTACTTTTTCTCTGTTGTTGATGTTACAATAAGAATGTATTATTCTCTCTCTCCTCCCCTTGGAAGTCCTAAACAGTCCCCATGTACTGATACATGTCATGTAGCTTCATCCAGACCTTTTGTTTCTTCGTGTGTGTGTGTGTGTGTGTGTGTGTGTGTGTGTGTTTTCCTCCTTTCTCATCTCTTAACTCCTTAGTACTTTTGAGCTCCACCATCCATTTTTGTTATAGTACTGGATTCTATTTTATCATATGTTGCTGTTTGATGTTGTTCTTATCTTGTCCTTAAGATTGTAAGCTCCTGGAGAGCAGGAATAGTATCTTCATCTTGTATTCTTCATAATGTCAATTATTTCTTAAATGCTTAATAAATCCTTGTGGAATGAATGACTTTGAAGCATATGACTTAAACAAAAGCTCTATCTGTAAACTGGTTGTACTGAAGTGTACATTAAGCAGTAGTCTTGACATTTATGGCTTCCTTTGCTAGGTGAGATGAAAAGAACAAACAGGAAGATATATCATTTGGTCAGAGGGCTCCCATTGAGATGTAATCTAGGAGCCATTGTCATAGAGCAGATTCTACAAATTTATCACATAATTAGCAAATAGTAAAGGCTTAGTGTCAGTGCAAGGAACTCAGTCATGGTTACCACTTGAGGCCAAAGGCATTTAGGGAGTAAAAAAGGAAATGAAGGAAAGAGGAGGAGTGGAAAGCACCATTTTGCCTCAAGTGATTAGTCCCATAATTTTACAGAGAAATTCTTACAAGATCTAATGCATGGGTTAGCTTCCTTTGCTTTTTTCATTTTTTCTTTCTTTCTGCTTTCCTGCTTTTCTTCTCCAAACTTGTTTTACTGTATGGAAACTTCTAGTGCAGGAGCTACATCTCTTCACCCAACATGGCTGTATAAAAATTTTGAGCACACAGTTAAATTTTTTAAAATATTTTTTAAACTTATCATCTTTCTTGTTTGGTCTTTCAGCTTTTCACTAGTTCTGTGCAGATGAATTCCACAGATTACATCACTAATACAAAAGTAAGTTTTAATTCATGTTGCTCAGGACCCATAGCTATGCGAATCTGAAAAAAAGTCCTAGTAAGCAGAGAACAATATCACTCCCAGTTACAAAAACAATTTTATATTCTTACCTAATATATGTGATCAAGGTAGTAAAATTCTAGATGAAAATTAGTTTTTGGTTATGGGGTAAATCATTGCCAATTCTACTAGCACTTGTATGATTAACTACCAGTATGAAATCACTCAAAGTGCTGGGAGATCACCTGGTTAAACTTGGTGTGTTCAGGTATATCACTGAAATAAATTATTAAAAGATGATTTCTTCATGTTTTATGTGCTTCATTTTACATTCTTATTCCTTCTGTAAACTACTCAGCATTTTTATTAAGAATTTATTGGTACTGATATTCTTAAATAAGTTTCTTCATTTTATTAGCATATAGTATAAAAGGGATTTGTACGAATTGTAGGTCAGGCTGATTGAAACAATGAAGTATGGATTTTGGACTTTTTTAAGTAATGGTTTTTGTTATTAACTATTTAGGAATAGCAGTTGGGATTAGCAAGTATTGACAAGAAATTCTTTGGAATTAGTTTTTCATAAGTAATAAGAACATTTTGAGGTTGTTAGAGCAGACATTTAGAAATCATTCCATCACCTTTACAGCTTATTGTCTTGAATAGGCAAATACTCCATTTATCTTGCAATTATACCAAATTGTTTAGTAATCCCTGTTTTTCATTGAATACAAAGGTAAATCAATCCTCTGAAATTTGTACAGATTCTAGATTAGTAGAATTAAAACCTTAGTCTAAAAATGAACACTCATATCAAATAAACATGAATGATTTTGGCAAAAGGGTGCAATTTTTCTATTATGTACAAGGATAGCCTCAACAAATTTTCTACATTTTCAAAGTTATAGTCTGGGTAACTTAGAGTTGAAAGAATTTGTGAGTTTTTGAACGAGAAAGCTGATGATACATTCAGTTTTGAATTGTCAGGGGGTGGCATACTTTTTTTGTAAAGGCCAGTTGGTAAATATTTTCAGTTTTGCAAGTCATATGTCTCTGTCACAATTACTCAGCTCTGCAATTTTAGTGCAAAAGCAGCCATTGACAGTACATAAAAGAATGAGTGTGGCTGTGCTGCAGTAAAACTTCATTTACAAAAACAGTGTGCTGAGTTTGGCATGTGGACCACAGTTTGCTTAGATTTGTCTTATAAGATTCTAACCTTAACACTTGTATTTCAGTAAGTATGATATGATTGATATTAGACTTTAAGTTGAATGAACCCATATCATATATTCATTTAGCGAATGTGATGTACTCTTTATTCCTAGATATTGAGTCATTCTTTTCTTGTATCATCCTTTTTATTCCAAAAACCAATAGGTTAAATACAGTTTTTAGAAGTAGCAGTTAAACAGCAAACTGCGTATTTGCTCTACAGTAACATAGAAAAATTAAATTTGAGAGTAACTTTTCATTATAGTTGTAGGATCTAGATTAATGTTTTCACATAATGGGCACGTCATCTGTTATGTCCTTGTTCATGACAGGTGTTATATGACATGGATTATAAAACTTTCCTAATGAGAGTACCTTAGTATCTTCAATACAAGAATCTAAGTGGCCACTACTAATGAATAAAAATTTGCATGGGAAATGAAACCCATTTGTCTTCCTGGTTCTTGTATGTTTTAGAATAACAACAGTGGCAATCTTGGAAAAATAACTATTTTAGAAAGTATAAAAATGGTATTATAGTATTAATATTTATTGTGAATGCTAAATGAGAAATATTTTTTATGTAAATTTTTGGTAAGATACAAGTAGTTTTTATTATTTCATGGAGCCATTATTATCTCTGAATCCCGGAAACTTGTACTGCTTCATTATATGATGAATATCATGTGAGTTATAGGAATTAGTACGTTTGTTACACCATATATACTTAACCAGCATGCAGATATCTGAGACTTAACAGCTATTCAGGAAAAATTGTGAACCTGTACACCTCAGTTTGGAGTACTGAAGAATTTAACAGCATTAAAGATTTAATCAGTCACATGTGAGGAAAGAAGACAGTGGTTGACAGAAGCAATTTAAATGACAGAAAAGTACTGACAGAGCCACAAAAAGGAAGTGAAGAAACACCACCTCAACTTTGAGGCTTCCAAGTAAAGGGATAAATAGTTTTAAGGTTGTCACCATGTTATCTTGCGCTACTCTAAATATGTTCATTTATGTTAAATATCTGTGGATGTAATGTGTGATACATTTTTAATCAAAACTTTAATATGAGTTTAAATAATGATCTCTTAATTAGAAGTTTGGAACCAGCCATCTTTGATTCATTCCCATCTTTTACCCTTAACAAATTGTCTATTCGTCTGTTGAACTGCCCCCTCCTTTTCATACTGATTGTCATCCTAGTCCAGGATCTTTGTTTCATCTACTCGATGACAGCAATAGTTTTCTTAACAAGTCTTACCTCTACTCAGATCTTTCTCTCTCTAGTCCATCTTTCCTGGTGTGGCCCCTTCACATATATTTCAGATAATATACCTATATTAACATACTATATCAGTTTATTATTTTTTGCTATTTTCAGGAACATAAAATATGAAACAAGTAGTTTTATATTATTTTTTTTCTCTTTTAGTCTGAGAACAAAGGATTAGAATCCACCAAGAACAATGTAGTTCAGCCAGTTTCAGAAGAGGGAAGAAAATCTAAACCTAAAACAGGTAGGTATAAATGTAGTACTAGTTTCTGTAGATAAAATTTTAAGATTAAGAGTCCTATGTAGAAACTAACTCAAGCCCAGGAAGGTCTTGCAGTACTTAACAGTTGAACGCAGAATATGTTGGTATCAGTTCTATGCATAGTGTATCAAGGTGCCAGCATATATATAAAATTGAATCAGTGAGGTAATAGTTCTTAGAATTTGTCATGTTTATTTTTTTCTAACTTTAGGAGAAGTGAAAGAATCTTTATTTCTTAATCGTTGAATAAAAGACTAACTTTTCTGACTTGAACATTCTTTAATTTACTGACACAAAATATCATATTTCTTGTTTTGCTGTACAAGGTTAGTGATTGCATATATGCATCTCTCTTTTTGTTTTTTTTCCACCTTCATCTTGAATGCTGTATAAGCTGGTGACAAAAGAGCATTTTTTCTCATTTTTATTATAGACAAGCAGCTTATCCAGTACACTGCCTTTCCACTTCTTGCATTCCTCGATGGAAACCCTGCTTCCGCTGTTGAACAGGGGAGCGCAGCATCATCAGAAGTTATGTCCTCTGTAGATAAACCCATAGAAGTTGATGAGCTTCTGGATAGCAGCCTGGACCCAGAACCAACCCAAAGTAAGCTTGTTCGCCTGGAACCATTGACTGAAGCCGAAGCTAGTGAAGCCACACTGTTTTATTTATGTGAACTTGCTCCTGCACCTCTGGATAGTGATATGCCACTTTTAGATAGCTAAATTGCCGAGAAGTGGACTCTACATGTATATATTCATCAAAATGATGAACTATTTATTTTAAAGTATCATTTGGTACTTTTGTTTTGTAAATTGCTGTGTTTTGTTTAATTGGATACTATGGAATCAAAAGCACCATTTGCTTTTCTCACTACAAACTCTTGCAAAGCTTTCAGATGTTACAGCTATGTAGGTACACAGTTTTAATACACATTATTGGCATATCTTTAAGTTGAATTCAGATGGGCATTTTTCTCCAATTGTAGTAAATTGGATTTATTTTTTACATATATGCCCATTACTCCAGTTAAACTTTTGTCTTACTTGTTTGATGCTGTCTGTTTGTATTGAGCGTAAGTCACTAAAACTAATGGTAGAACTCCTAAAGCTTTCTCTGTTCCAGTTACTTTTACTAAGTATTTTTCACTTGGCTTATTTCTAAAACTGGGAACATAAAGTGCCTGTATCTTGTAAAATTTCATTTGTCTCTTGGTTCAGAGAAGTTAATTCGTGTTCACCAGGAAAGGCAAAGTATACATGAGTGCTTGCTGTCTGATATGGTTTCAGTTCCATATACATAGAAAGAAGAAGGAGATGATGGGGATGACATCAACTGCATCCACCTCGGACTAGTTTTAAGTAAAAGTTTTCTGGTTTGTTTTTTTTGAACCATAATATTTAGTGAAATAAATCCAATGAATGTTGCATACTAGTGTCTATTACGTGTCTTCTTTGGTGGTGACACCCACATATCACATTGTTTTCTTTTCATAGGAAATAGACTTCAACTATAAATCGTGTCTGTTATTTGTAATATGAGTTACACCAAATTTTTGTGCCTCTCAAAAGATAGACTGTATATTGCACAAGGGAGGAATATGATGTCTCTAAACTTATTGCATTTTACAGTTGATTGTTTAAAAATTATACTGGCTTTTCTATGTTTCTAATAAAGGACTGAGAGATGTATGCCTCTCACTGTCCCAAATGAGGAAAGGACCTTATCACTAGATGCCACCAAGGTCCTGCAATTTTTGTCCTAAGAGAAGATAAGAGAAACAGTCAAATCACTTTCTCCCTTTGGAACCAGGTGCTCAGAGGGATTATAGAAACCTAATGTAAGACCAGGCCACCTCTTCCTTCTATCACTCAAAGAATTCCACCGTCAGGCAGGGGGCTGAAAGCAGTACCGTTAATATCTGAATATTTGGTAGGGCTGTTTATTGAGGAATTAATAAGGTGGCTTCCCTATTAATAAGCTGTATTCTGTCTCTTGATATCTTGGAATTTCTCTTACTATGTTGTAAAAATTCAGAGTAAAGCCTAACACAGCAGGATAGGAAAACCTTTAGCAGAATTCTAAAATACCTGGTTCAGGAAGTGGGATCTTGGTGAACTAATTAAAGACCTCAGAACAGTTTTCTGCATTAAATTGTAGAGGTCACTTCCCTATAGTTTTTTTTTTTTAATCTTTTTAAAAAATTTATTAAATTTATTGAGGTGATCTTGGTTAATAAAATTATATAGGTTTCAAGTGTATAGTTCTATAATACATCATCTGTGTATTGCATTGTGTATTCATACTAAGTCGAATCTCTCTCACCATATATTTGACCCTGTTTAATCTTTTCTACCTCCCCTTATCCTTTTTCTCCTCTGATAACCACCATACTGTTATCTGTATTTATGAGTATTTTTTGTCTTGTTTGTTCATATGTTGCTTTCAGTTTTTTATCACGTGAGTGAAATCATGTGGTTCTTTACTTTTTCTGACTTATTTTTCTTAGCATGATATTCTCAAGATCCATCCATGTTGTTGCAAAGGGCAGTATTTCATCTTTTCTTGTGGCTGAATAGTAGTCCATTGTATATATGTACCACTTTTTATCTAATCACCTGTCAAAGGACACTGGTTATTTCCATGTCTCGGTCACCGTGACTAATGCTACAGTGAACATAGGGGTACATATATCTTTACAAATAAATATTTTCAAATTTTTGGGGTAGATACCAGAGGGAGGATTACTGGGTTTTATGGTAATTCTATTCTTAATTTTTTGAGGAACCTCCATACTCTTTCCCATAGTGGCTGTACCAGTTTACATTCCCACCAGCAATGTACGAGGGTTCCTTTTTCTCCAACACTTGTTATTAACTTTTCTTATTGATGATAGCCATTCTAACAAGTATGAGGTTGTATCTCATTGTGGTTTTGATTTGCATTTCCCTAATAGCTAGTGAAGGGAGAAGTGTCTGTTTAGGTCCTCAGCCCATTTTGTTGTTGGATTATTTGTTTTTCTGTTCTTGAGCTGTATGAGTTCTTTATAGATTTTAGAAAGTAACCCCTAGAGGTATTTAGAGTTATTGTTTGCAGATATCTTCTCCCACCCAGTTGATTGCCTTTTTGTTTTGTCGATGGTTTATTTTGCTGTGCAGAGCTTTTGATATAGTCTCATTTATTTTTGGTTTTACTTGCCCTTGTCTTTGAGGTTAATTCATAAAATTCACTCCAAGACCAAGGTTTGTAAGTTTGCTACCTATGTATTCTGTGTTTAATTGTTTCAGGTCCTATAAATTTAGGTCTTGATCCATATTGAGTTAATTTTTGGGTAAGGTGACAACTGGAGAAAAGAAAGCCTCTTCAGTAAATGGCGCTGGAATATTGGAAAGTCCTAGGTTTTAAGGTGAGAAGCGTTGAGAGGTGGAGAGATAACTTTAGACATGTTTCCTTTTACTATATAGTGTTCACTGTATAGTTCAAATTTTGATGGACTGTTATTAAAAGTAAAATTTTATCAGAAATACATCTTTTAGGGGGATTAACAGGTCTGGGGAGGCTTTCCCCCCAATTTTTTCAAAATTTGGAGGTGAAAAATGAGTTGGCATCAATTTTATTCCTGTTTCATGCTATAGTTGAACTGAAGTCTTAAGAAACTTTATAATACAAAAAAAAAAATAGATGAAAATGGAATTTTGTTATAATGGTGTCACGTAATTCTTTTAACTCCTTCAAAATTATATACCACAATTCACTTATTTTTTTTATAATTTACCATCTGGTGGCTTACTTAGATCATTCTTTAATTTCATTGAAATCAAGACAATAGAAAACGTCTGAATTGCAATAGGATTTAAATTTTTTAAGAATGGTTATACAGTAAGTACATTAGTTTATGTATACAATATAGTGATTTGACATTTTTATACCGTACAATGTGGTCAGTCCATTAATTCTATTAATCGTCTGTCACCATGCACACTTACTGCAATATTATTGACTATATTCCCTTTCTCCTTTTTTACCCATCTCCCTATCCCATCCCCTCTGGGTCTGTTTCTCTGGGTCTGTTTTTGTTTTGTTCGTTTTTTTTTTTTTTGGATTACACATATAAATGAATAATTACAATATTCTCTTTCTCACCAATATTTAAAATTGTCTCTACTTGGTATTTAGAGATTTTACCTAAAGTGCCTTGGTAAGATTCAGAATAGATAAGAGGTGTATACTGTCTTATGTGAAAAGAGTGATTGTTAAAAGGGATGATGCCTTGTCCTGAGGCATCTTTTCAGGCAAATCTTTAGGAAAGTATGAAATTGAAGATCTGGAAAATTATTCCTTTAAAAATAACTTAGCTTTTGTTTACCAAGGGAGTCTCTGTGTACTATCTGAAAAACAAGTACCACCATATGAGGACAGTTAATTTAGAGAGCACTCATCTTCATTCTACCTCCAGCTTTTGACTCTAAGGGATACAGGTAAGGCCATAGGATATAGCTTGACTTAGAGCTAATTGTTCTTTTATGGTGCCACTATTTTTCATTGTTTTAACTCTGATGAGAAAAAAAGTTTGCATATTTCCTCCAACATCTCAAAGATGTGCACGAGGTCAATCAGCATCTGTAAATGGTCCTAGTTAAGTGAGTGGGGGTGTATGTGTGACAGTGGGCCCTGCGATGAAAGGGCGTCCTGTCCAGGGATGGGTTTCTGCCTTATGCCTTGAGTTGCTCGGACAGGCTCTGGTCACCTGCAGTCCTGACCTGAAATCAGCAGATTTGAAAGTAGTTACCTTGTTTTTGTTGATCTTTCTTAAATATATACATATAGCTTATTTCAACGTTTAATACTAGAAGTGCTTTGAGTTTTTATTTAGAAGTTTAGTCATGTTTTTGTGACCAGAAATATGCCATAGGAACTTAACTTGTTTTTATCAATTAGCCTGTGGTAAAATAGGTTTTATGTTGTTTTGCTTAAAGTCACAGTTTCCAAAAACCTATGGGTGACATTAAGTGAGGACTTACTCTGTGTGTTTCTTACCAGTGGTATATGCAGGAGTTTAAAGGCTGAAGTGTGAGAAAAAGGGTCTATAACTGGGAAAATGACTAAATGACACTCAGTATGATGAACACAGAGAATGCTACATTTAAGAATTAGCACCTACATCTTGTTTCAAGCTTACATGAAATACTTTTTTGAGAACTGGTTACACATTAGTCTCTAAAGCAAATCAACAAAATTGCAAGTAATTTTTATCAACCAGACTACAATACAGACCATCTAGACTTTTAGTTTTGAGGAATACTGGCCTGGCTGGTATTTTGCGGTGCCCTCAGTGTGGGTACCTGATGCTTTCTTCCATTACACTGGGGTTGTGAGTTTGGGGAAGACCACAGGAGTGAAGTGCCATATTCCACATCAAAGGTACATGCTATCAACCTGACTTTTCACTGTTAACCTTGACTTCATAGATTGGACTGTCAAAGGGAACATTTCTGCAAGCCCAGAGATTCTCTACATCCCCATGCTGTCTCAAAAACCCAAGCAGCCCATGACATCTCTGCCCACATGTATCTTTTTTGTTTCCTGTGCCAGCCCACACTACAGATTGACTTACTAGCCTCTGATCCGTAAGCCAATTCCTTAGATCTACATCATATTGGTTCTCTCTTTGGAGGGTCCTAATACTCTCACTAAAAAATCAACAGTTGCTCTCTTTATCCTATATCACAGAAAACTGAGGGTGAAGGAAAGGAACATCTTTTGCCCAGTAAATGGGGATGCTTTCAGAGCTGTCACAGGGCAGTAATAAAAAGTGTAACACTGGCCAAACATTCATAAGGTGAACATAGGACAGCAAGGCCTTTTAAAGGCCTTTTAAAAATTGATAAATTTAAGCTAATCAAAATTAAACTTTTCCTCTGCTGAAGACCTTGTTAAGAGGATGGAAAGACAAAACTACAGACTGGGAGAAAATATTTGCAAAACTACATATTTGATAAGACAAATATCTAGAATATATGAGTCTCAAAACTCAACAGTAATAAAAAAAATCCATTTTGAAAATGGCCAAAAGACATGAATAGACATTTCTCCAGACAGGACATGGATGGCAGACATGCACATGAAAATATATTCAACATTAGTAGCCATTTGGGAAAGGCAAAATGAGATACCACACTTCTATCAGAGCGGCTAAGTGACATCAAATGCTGACAAAAGATGTAAATAAACAACTGCTCTTACGTTGATGTGAATATAAAATGTTAGTCACTCTGAAAAAGTTTCACAATTTTTTATAAAACTAAACATTCAACCCATCCACAAGGATCCTTGTTCATCTGATTTGGGGAAACTACTCATCTAGTCTCCTATAATTTATTGTTAGCATGTTATATAAATGGAATGATACTCTGGGACCTTTTAGGATTGGCTTTTTTAACCCACAAACTTTCCTGGAGATTCATTCAATTTGTGTGTACCAATAGTTCACCCTTTTTTATTAATGACATGGATTTACCAATGTGTGTTTAAGCCCTCACCTCGTTTCCAGTTTGGATTATTACAAAAAATGTTATGAGCATTAATATACAAATTTTTGTGTTAACATTATTTTTCTAGGTAAATACCCGAGAGTTTTCTGGATATTGTCTTGTGTATAATATTGGAGAAACTCAGACCATTTCAAATGAATTATTAAATAAAATGTAGTAAAACGTGATATGCATATGGAATAGAACATCTTATTTTTTTTTTAGTAAGCGATTTATTTATATATGTGGAGAGAGATTCAAAGCATCAATTGGCAACTTAGGAAAAAAATGCCTGGAGGGCATAGCAGGTGTAAAGTATCAAGTGAATTAAAAATAATCTCCAAACTAAACTGGTCCACCTATAGGTTCTTTAGGAGAACACCACTTTAATTACCTTTGAGATCCAATTTCAGGAGTTACTTACAAAGGACTAAGAGGGTAAATATCACCTTTAAATTAATTATTCAGGACAGAAAATGGTCAGTTAGGTCTGCATATTTCACCCATGTAAATTTGAGTTGATAATACCACACATTTTCTCTAAATTCATTTATTTAGAGATAAAACAGTCATTCAAATCACAGAACACAATATCAACACGCAAAATAAAGTTGGGAAATTAAGTTGTTACATTTCATGTACATTAATAAATATCTTAAAAGAAGCAAGTGTATATTTTAAGATTCATTAAGACACTAAGGACACATACAAGTAACTAAGAGTTTCTAAGTTAAATGTCATAGTGTTTGATTTTCAGTTTGAAAGATTATAACTAATATATTATAGTGAGACAGCAGCAAATATAAAAGCATTTTGAACTGTATAGTGTACGATAAGCAGTTTATTCTATAGCATTCCATCATTCTCCTGGCCTAAGTATACAGGTAGAAGGCAAGCTGGACACCAGTAATCCACATCACATTAATTATCCACCATTACCGAGGTATAAAATCTAATATGCATGTATTTTGAAAAAAAATTATTCTTGAATGCCAGAACGTAGGCTATTTCTGGCAGACTTTGGACTTCTCAGCTTTGCCACTAATTAGCTCTCTGAGCCATTTAAGTCTGTGCTTCTGTTGCTTTATTTTTAAAAAGAAAGGATTGGACTAGATTTTGTCCATCTACTGAAGCTTCATATTTTGCAGTTTCTTCCTGTCCTGTCAAAAATTTACCACCTTTGATATTAAAAACAAACGTTGAAAGTGATTTTCAACAACTTCCTTATACTTCATGATTATCACAATCTTTTTCTAAATCAGAGTTCCTAACATCTCCAGTGAACCTACACTTTTGCATGTGTTTATAATGACCAAAACCAAGTTCACTATGTTGGTAAGGAAGGCCATCCCTAACTCAGGAAAGATTACCACCTAACTAAGTATTCAGTTTAGTACCCATCAACACTAATCTTAAGTTTCTTACAAGCCTCTGTCTCAATCTCCAGCATAAACTACACCGTTATCTATGAAACACTCCTGTATAAGTTTCCTAACTTCATATCAAGGGAAAAACAAATATATTTCCAACCACTGACATTTGAGTGACTTATTTATACAATTTTTAAATACCCATGGTTCCTTGCAGTTTCCTGTAGGACAAGGCATCAAGTATTTCAAAAGGCAGCCATACACTTCCTTTTATAATTTCTGAGATAGCTAAAGTTCTAACACAATTTAAAAATCAAATTGTCAAGCAGTTTTGTTTAACTATTATTTTCACAGGTACTCAGCAGATGATAAACCTAACAATGTCCACTTTTTCTAACACCACACTCATACACCCTTTGTGATTCAGTCTAACACACATAACAGTGCGCTTGGCAAGAATATAATGAATAAAATGGCAAGCGGTAAATCTAATTCATGCCATAACACAGGAAAGTTTCACGGCAAGCACACTCATACAACTTTACAAAAGTCGGAAATACTGTTAATTTCAAATAAGCAATGATTGAAGTGGGACTTTCATGCCAGCAGTCCCAGTCAGTCAAAATCACGATTTGTAAGAACAAGTGGTGCCACCAGTGTCCAAACATAAAGTACGATGCCAATCCAACTAGAAGAGATTTTCACCCAGACAGCTGTCCACTGACTTTTCATCTCACGAGAAGGCTCATACCTAATATTTAAAGAAAACCAAAAGAGAGGTTAAGTTATCAGCCATCAAGCTACTAAGCTTCATTACTTCAGAAGTGCTCTTTGTATACAGCAGATATATATAGCTGGTGACTCATCTGTTGCCTTGCTTTCTGTACTGCTTTAGTAGCTAATGTGAAGGTAAAAAATCAGTAATTTTCTTTAAAGGACTAAAGGATAGAAGCCTCTGAAGTAGCTCTTTGACACAATACTCAGAGGCTCTTTATGTATTTTTGGCTTAGTAGTTAGGAGACAGCAGAGTGTGTAACCTCTGGATAAATAAGATATTCTAACATCAAAGACTTATCAATCCAATCCTACCTTATAAAGAATATAATCTATTCAGAGCCCATCTGGGGATCCATTCCCCTACCCTCGCCTTCTCAGATTTAAAAGACTGTGAAGGAAATACATCCCCAATTTGACTGATTTTTATTTTATGTAAGTGAAACAAACCAAAAATATTTTTGATCTAAAGTCTTAACATTTACTATTACTTGAGAGCTAAAGCTGTGAATTACTGAGAACTATGTGGATTCTTATAGCTTTATAAGCTGTAGTGTAGGAATTTTAAGAAATGTGTATTTTTCAATAATAAATGCCAGTAAGGGATGCTCAAAGAAATGAGGCAGAGACTAATCTTTTTTCTACATCTTTTGCTGGTATTAAAAGTCTCCTTACAAGTTGTTAAAATTTTAAAAATGTATTTTTCAATAATAAATGCCAGTAAGGGCTGCTCAAAGAAATGAGGCAAAGAGTAATCTTTTTTCTACATCTTTTGCTGGTATTCAAAGTTTCCTTACAAGTTGTTAAAAGATATTATGAATTAATAATTATTAAAAACAGAATTTCCCAAACCATACATAAAACTTTTCAATAATCATTTGGACAAAATTAGAATTTTCAAAAATAATAACTGCTACCTTCCTCTTACCAGAAAAAAAGATTTATGGATTAGTTTTGAAATGATAAAAAAGCATAAAAGAGTTCTAAGGATCCATCTACACTAATGTATTCACACTTCAATTTTGAAACCTTCAGAGCTTCTAATGACAAAATTTGAAAACAGAAAAGGTACCTTTTACTGTATTTTGTCAGGAACTGAATATAGTATTTAAAAAATAAGGAAAAATTAACTGTTGGATCAACTATCAACATGTCTTTTTGTAAGAAATGTCAGTTTCATGAAAATTTTTATTTTAATCTCTTTTAAGAGAGATCTGGAAATATTTCAATGTTTGTTACTGCAAAAGCAAGAAAGTAAAGCCTACATTTCTCACAATGATCTCACTGTTCACTTAGCTATAAATTTTGAAATACACTGGGAGGATAAAAACACAATGCTTTGCAATGGAATTACAAAAATGCCATCAGATTTTCCACATGTAGTTTTCATAAAATAGTACCTGTACCAGTTGGTAAGGGTCATCATGATATAAAGGGAAGCCAGGAAAAGCATGAAGTGAAAAAAGGAATAACTGTAAGTGACACCATCCTTTTCATTATCTACAGCTCGGTGAACATCATCTCCATCCTCCAGTGATCCATCACTTCTGGCTCCACCATCTTCTATCAGTGTTGATTCATCACTTGTTAGAGTCAATTTATTAACTTGACTATTGTTTGAAGTACGGATACTGCATGAAAGACAGTTTAGGAAGGGAGAAGAAAAGACATTTAAAAAAATGTTTCATGAGTGAATAGCTAGACTTTTTGTTAAAAAAAAAAAATGGTAATTTTTCTTACCTAGAATATAACACACACAATAAAAAGAGGATTAGTCCTATAATTCCTTGAGCATGCCACCACTGAACAGACTGTCCCTCCTTTGAGACAGTGGTTGTTATATTGAACCCAATTATGCTTAGTAGACTTGGGTTGCAGTTTGTTTCTGTAATATAAATTAAGATCAAATTAAAATGTTAGACTAGTATAAAAAATTTATTTTTCAGAGTATTTAATGGTAGGTTTTTTTAAACTCCTTATACCCTTACCAATTCAAAAAGTTTTGCTCGAAAAGGGCACAAGTACAACAAAAAAATACTTTAAGACAACTTGTATTTTATTAACAATGAGACCTTTTAAACTTTTCAGTGCTAATTTTACAGAAATGCTTGAAAAAGTTAAATAATTTTATTTTCAACCTCTTGCAGGAGTTGAGAGAGAAGCATTAATAACCTAATGCTTATTCAGTTTCTTAACTCTTATAAGAAAGATGGGGATTGGTAAAGTATTCACTAAAATGTCCAAAATATGTTTCCTCTTTCCACAAAGCTGGATATGTTAATCACCAACCTATTAAGGAAAATTATTATCTTAAAGCCATTAGATAAGAATAATCTCTAAATCAAATTACTAAGAATTTTTTTCTAACTTACCTGGACAAAATAATGAATCTTCACTAATATACTAAACAAAAACACCTTTTTCTAACTAGTGATAAAACACCTACTGGGTTTGTAAATGCAATGAAATGAGGTTCAGATACTATATTTTATAATTTCTTTAAGGAAAAGAGACCATTTTCTTTTCTAAAAACTAATTCCTCAACTAATTTGTTTCATCTCAAATGACATATATTGACTTCTATTCCTAAGGAATTCAATGCCATTGGCCTATAGAGAGATTCATTACAAAGCCTGATTACATTCACTTGCAAAGTAGTCACAGGAAAAAAGAATAACTTATATGAAAAAAACTATACTGTTTACAAATAAATTAACAAGTATTTGAACAGCTTTTACTTCTTTCTACCTACCATATACACTGTGCAAATTAGGTATATTTCTTATAAGTTTCTTATAATTTTGTTAGCAAAAGAAACTAAGTTAAAAAATATAGCAATACATCAATGACAACAATGGTATTATTTCCATACTCTTTATTCCTCTAGGAGCTTAATTTTTTCCTTTTTAGTTTTTGCTAAATTGAGGTAACATTAGTTCATAACTTTCAAGTGCACATTATAATTCAACACCTCTGCATAAACCGTACTCACCACCAAAAGTCTAGTTTCCATCTGTCACCATACAATTGACCCTTTACCCATTTTGCCCTCTCTCTACTACCCCTTGCCCTCTGGTAACCACTCATCCGTTGTCTGCCTCTGTGAGTTTGTTGTTCTTTTGTTTTTTATATTCCACATGAGTGAAATCATATGGTATGTTTTTCTTAGAGACAAATAGCTTAATTTCACAAAATGACCATCTTTGAAAAAAATAAAAGTTGCAGGATTGATTAAAAAGAAAAAAAACTCAAGCAAACAAAACGTACCTGGTTCATTGGTCATTGCAGACCATGTCAAATACATTGTGTACACTGTAATTACTGAAGATTGTAACAAACCAGATCTTGGTTGTGATTCCTACAAAAAATAATGAAACAATGGAGATAAATATTCTAACATGATTCAAGATGTAGGAAAACTTATAAAAATAGAAATTTCATAAAAACTAATGATATAAAAAGCATACTTGGATTTTTGGCAGTATAGACATTACAGAAGCACCAAGGCAGAGGAGCATGTTGACACTGATAAATGCTTTATTTTCTGAACAACTGGTTGGATGAGTATAGTAAACAAAGAATAGTACGATGGCAACTAAAGACAGTAGATAATTCAAAGCTGTAGCTGATAACAAAGCTGTGAAAGAAACAGAATTGGACAATTAGATTTTTTCTAACAAATATTAGGAAGTAGGCCTAGGCCTTGTTTTAAAAGTAATCTTACTTTATTAAAAATATATTTAAGCAACTAACATTGTCAGCATTATGCAGGCTATAAAAGCAGGGAAAAATATTAATTCTGAACTTCATAGTCTTTACACACAGTTCACTATTATACATTTTCAAGTTAGCAACATACTGGTACGACTTTATTAATAGTAATATCTATATTCAGAGTTTGCAAAACATTCACATGTTAACCATTGTTTTCAAAATACAGAAAATAACCAGAATTATTTGACGTTTTTAAAGAAAAGTAAAGGCATTTGAAACAAAATTATTTTCATTGTTAAGCCCATAAAACTTGATTCAAATCTTTAAAAACTTGGTATGCAAGAGTAAATCATGATTATTAAATAAGACAACCTAAGTTTCTTCTAAGTACATTTCAACAAAGTGTATTTTAGTTTTTGTGCTAATGTGGACTCAATATACAAATATTTATGTATCTGCGTGTCACTGACAGGATCGATCCAATAGATATTTACTGAATGCCTACAAAGTTCCAGGCCCTGGCGATACAGCAGTGGACGAAACAGAAACTCTTGCATTAGATTTTGCATTAAAGACTGAGGTATTCTACATAAGTGAATTTTCCAAATGACCAAAGCTTATTTCTTTGAATATCAAACTTTTCTTATTTTAACCATTAAAATCAAATACCATAAACTAGTTGTGTAAGAGAAATATTAGGCTAGCAGATAAGCTGGATTTAGCTTTCGCTGTGATTTAAAATATTTTTAGCTGAAATTCAAATCATTTCATATAAAAATCTATTTAAGGCTACTTCTGAAAAAAAAAAATAATCAGAAAAATTAAGCAACACTGCGTTCACATTTCCACAAGGTAACTATTGGATGGAAATGAGCAGTAGTCATGCACTTTAGATAGGGTTTTCATGCTCTCCAATTCATCACAATATCTATTATTTTCACAAGGATTGAATATGAACTTAAACCTGGTTCTCGTCCCTCATTCCTGTTACCTGTTTAAGTATATGAATTTTTATGTTTTACAATATAACCATAGGAATCAAGCTCATCATTAATAAATGAACATTAATTACATTCTAAGAATTCCCTTATTGTTACTAATACACATAAAGGTATCCTTTGAATATAAAATATTCCAGAGCTGCTTTTTATTTTTTCTGTCTGTTCACGTTTATGAATTATACTACTCTTTATATCTATTTCTAGCTGTCCTAATCCCTTTAATATTTTACTTTTAACATGTTGTAAGCTATGAAAATTAGGCTTAAAATGTTCCTACTTTGAGAATAGGCTTTGGAACATCTATTTTTGCAATTCTGGGTTTTTTGGAGTATTCCATGATTCTCAGGTCTATGTTCCTAGTTGATTTGCCAAAAGTTGTCGACACAATGTGAGACAATGCCACTCAAACTCCTAAAGTAAAACCTCTTCATAGAAAATTAACCCCATAAAAATCATGATTTCCCTAGTCTACTACATATCTGCTCTCATCTTCAAAATTCAACTATCCTGAAGATGTTCTGTAAGACAAAAACTTACCTGCATACCAACATCTTGAGTTCCCTTCTTCCATTTTTTCAACCCATGATTCATTCCACGAATGAGCAAAATCAATAAGTAAGACTAGCTGTATGAGGATGAAGCAAAAGGCACCTGCCATGCCTACATAAAACCACACTGAAAGAAAAAAAACATACATAAAAGTGAGCGGCTGGATCAGTTTTTACTATTTCATTTTCACAATCAAAATACACAAAGGGAAAGTAAAATTTTATATGAACACTGATTCTGCCAACGGGGGTGTAGGGGTGGGGGAATAGAGTTACAGTTAGTTCCAGGAAATTGTTTCTTTATAAAATATCAATGTCACACAATTAAAAAAAAAAAAGATTTCTTACCAGTTGTAAAAGTTCCTTCTGGAATGAAGAAAGCGCCAATAATAATTGCAATTGCTGCAGCAAATTTAAAAAACCAGAATCTAAAACAACAGAATTATTTTTTTATTAATAACATTTAACAAATAAGTTTCACATATAAAATATTTTAAAAGCATCTTAAAGAATAGCTGCACTTTATGTAACTGTTCTATTGTTTCTGATGATATCCTGAAAATGAGAAGTGAAGACTACTAAGTAAACTGTTTTAGGACAGTTTTAAGTAAGATATATGGGTCATTAATTCATTATAATAAAATGAGAATATCAGTTCCATTTCACAGGTTTATTTCATATGAGTGTGGTGATACATGAAAACGTAAGGTGAACTGTACAATTACATAGGTTTCAAATATATGGTAAATACTCCATCCAAAACTCTGATAATTTAAAGCAACCAGCTTTTAGGATATCAGCATCATGGCAGTATAAGATATTGCTACTTTCTGCCCTCGTATATTTAACAAATAATTAGGCACCCATTCAGAAAAGTGTCTCTGTTGGACTTGAGAGATCCAGCAGCAACATGTCAAAAGACCCAGGAGGAGTCTTTCCCACCTGTGCATTTGGAAATAGGCAGACAGACCTTGGTATGGGCTGTGAAACCAGCAAACTTGCCCAACGCCTCCCAGCCATGGTCGGGAAAACTTGGAGAGTGCCACCTTGGGCAAATAAGCACAGACGAGAGAATGTGAAAAGTCCAAGCCTTCTGGGGGGAGAGTCTACCACATCATGTGTGAAAAAACATCAAGAAAAAAGATGAGTTTCAATGCAACAGATAGGGAAAAAAGGAACATTGCCAGTGCCACCCCTCTACCAAGGTGACTGTGTGGACACTATATGGCAGCAACATCTCCTGTAGGGGTAAAGGAGAGCTGTGAGTGACTGGCTACCCCAGCTCTGCAAGACAATTCTAGAGAAACCCATTTCTCTCCAGCAGCACCCAGAGTACAAAGCACCACCATGGAGAAAGAGGCAATAAGAATATCAAAGAGCATTAAAGGAACATAGTTCCTACTGACTGTGCTCAGGACTTAAGCAGAAAGTCTGGCCACAAGCCTTTCAGAAAACCTTAGCCAAGGACCTCTCTACGGGCTGTCGAGACCCCAAACACCCTGAGTACTAAATCCACACACACGTCTCAACTCTCTGTGGCAAGTTCCTTGTGTGCGCTCCCCTCAAAACAGCGAGAGCAGATTGATAATGAAAATGTTCTAAGAAAAAGAGGACATAATCTGTGGGCAAAGGAGAAACCACAAACTCGAGCTATAGTGCCACCTCTTGAAAACAAGAGATTTCTAGTAGTCAGGCAGGTGGGTTTTAAGAACTAAGGACAGAAGCTTAAGAATTCTGCCACAAAAGGGAGCAGGAAGTGTGGGGCGAGTGCATAAATATGGGGTCAGAGAGAACCCGATATAACAGGATCAATGAACAAGTACCTCATCTGAAGGCAACTAGTAAAGATTTGAGATGTATGCTATCAAAGAAAAAGTAGCAATGCAAAACTACAAAGAACATGAAGGACCAAAACATTTCACTGCCACAAGATAACAATAATCTTTCAATGACTGAACTCAATAGCATGGAATCTTGCAATCTAGCAGATAAAGAATTCAAAATAGCTGTTTTGAGAAAACTCAACAAGCTATAAGAAAAGAAAGAAGGACAATCAAAATCTAGGGGAATAAATACATGAGCAAAAAAGGAGAAATTCAGCAGAGTCAGAAATCATAAAAAAGAATCGAATTCTGGAGCTGAAGTATTCAATAAAAGAAATGAAAAATGAAAAAAAAAGCGGGGGAGGGGGCATGTGCAGAAGGGTAGACCATATGAAGAACAAAATAAGCAACCTAGAGGACAAGAACTTTGAAATAAGGCAGTCAGGATGAACAGAGAAAAAAGAATAGAAAGAGTGAAAAAAGCCTACATGATCTATGGAATTCAAATGTGAAAGCAACTGGGGGACCAGAAGAGAGGAGAGGGAGAATGGGGCAGACAGTTTATTCAGAGAAATAAAAGCTGAGAAATTCCCAAACCTGGAGTGTATCAGATCCAAGTTCACAAAGCTAATATATCACATTATCATTTTGAAGCAAAAAGATCCTTTCCAAGACACATTAATAAATGGAAAACAGATCAGAAAAATGGAAAAGATCAAGGAAACCAAGAGCTGGTATTTCAAAGACAAAACTGACAAACCTTTAACAAGACTAAGGGAAAACAAATTCAAAATCAAAATGAAAGAGGAGACACTACAACTGATATTACAGAAACACACAGGATCATAGAGATTGTTATGTACAACATATACCGACAAACTGTGTAACTTAGAAAAAATAGATAAATTCTTAGAACATACAACCTACCAAGACCGAATGAGGAAGAAAATCTGAAGAGATCAGTAAGAAGTTAGGATACTAAATCAGTAATACTAAACCTCCCAATACAGAAAAGTCCAGGACCAGATGGTTTCACTGGGTGAATTCTACCAAACATTTAAAGAATCAATGCCAATATTTTTCAAATTCTTCCAAAAATTGAAGTGGAGGAGACATTTTCAAACTCATTTTACCAGGTCAGCATTACCCTGATGCCAAGGTCAAAAGCTACAAGAAAATTACAGACTAATTTCCCTAATGAATGTGGATGCAAACAACAATAACAACAACAACAACAACAATAAAAAGTTAACAAATTCAAAAACACATTAGAAGGATTTATAGAACTATGACTACGTGGAATTTATCCTTGGAATATAATGATGGTTCAACATACACATACCAGTAAATGTGATAATTGAGTGAAAGATAAAAATCATAAGACTATTTCAATGGATGAGGAAAAAGTATTTCATAAAATACAATATCCTTTCATGATAAAAACTCTTAAAAAATCAGGTATAAAAGGAACATATCTCAACATTATAAAGGTCACATATACAATACCCACAGCTACCATCATACTCAACAGTGAAAGAAGAAAAGCTTTTCCTTCACAATCAGGTATGAGTTCAAAGAGTTCTCACACTCACCACATAGTACTGGATGTCACAGCTACAGCAATCAGGTAAGACAAAGAAATGAAGGGCATCCAAATTGGAAACCAAAGAGTGAAAAAACTGTTGTTATTTGCAAATGATACGATCTCATTTACAGAAAACCCTAAAGACTCAACCAAAAAATTGTTGGAACTAAACAAATTCAGTGAAGATACAAGATATAAAATTGACATATAGAAATCAGTTTAATTTTTATACACTAACAACAAAGTATCTAAAAAAGAAATGAAAGAACTATTCCAATTCACAACAGCATTATAACCAATAAAATACTAATAAATTCAGCCAAGAAAGTAGATCTATCAATGAAAACTACAAGGTTGTGATGAAAGAACTTGAATATACAAACAAATGGAAAGATATCCCTCGTTCACAGATCTGAAGATTAATGTTGTTAAAATGTCCATACTATCCATCTATAGATTTGATGTAATTCCTATAAAAATTCCAATGGCATTTTTCACAGAAATAGAAAAAATAATCCTAAAATCTGTATAAAACCACAAAAGACTACAAACAGCAAAAGCAATCTTGAGAAGAACGAAGCTGGAGGTATCATGCTTACTAGTTTCAAACAATCCTACAAAGCTATAGTAATTAAATCAGTATGGTACTGACATAAAAACAGACATATAGACCAATGGAACAGAATAGAGAGCCTAGAAATAAACTTTTACAGATACATTTAACTAATATTTGACAAAGGAGTTAAGAACACCCAACAGGGAATGACAATCTCTCTAAAAGACAATCTTGGTAAAAGTGAATAGCCACAGACACAAAAATGAAATTGGACTATCTTACACTACTCACAAAAATTAACTAGAACAGGAGTAAAGACTTGAACCTAAGACCTGACACCATAAAAGATACTAGGAAGAAGAAACTGGAAAGAAGCTCCTTGAGATCAGCCTTGGCATCGAGTCTTTGGATAAAACAACAAAAACACAGCAACAAAAGTAATAAAACAAGTGGGACTACATCAAACTAAAAAGATTCTACACAGCAAAAGAAACAATAAAATGAATTTCCTACACAATAGGAAAAAACATTGAATAAGGAGTTAATATCAAATACATATAAAGAACTCATATAACTCATTAAACAGTAGTCCAATTACAAAATGGTCAGATGAACTTTTTTCCCAGAGAAGAAATACAATGCCAACAGGTATATGAAAAGGTGCTCAGTATCACTAATGATGAGAGAAATATAAGTCGAAACTGTTATGAGATATCACCTCACATCTGTTGGAATGGCCATCATCAAGACAATAACAAGTGTTGGTAAGAATGTGGTTAAAAAAAAAAAAAAAAAAAGCCCTGTGCACTGTTGGAATGTAAACTAGTTCAGCCACTATGGAAAATAGTATGAAGATTCCTCAAAAAATTAAAAATAGTCCTACCATATGGTTCAGTAATTCTACTTCTAGGTATATATCCAAAGGAAATAAAAACAGGATACCGGAAAGATATCTGCACTTCCGTGTTCACTGAAGCATTATTCACAATAGGCAAGATATAAAAACAACCTGGGTGTTTGTCAATGGATGAATGGATAAACAAACCGTAATTAATACACACACACACACACACACACACACACACACACGAATATTTTACAGCCATAAGAAGGAAATCCTTGCAACAACACGGATGGACCCTTGAGGGCATTATGCTAAGTGATAAGCCAGATAAGATAGATATATACTAAAAGATACCACTATATGTGGATTCTGAAAAAGCTGAACTTATAAAAACCACCGTCATTCTTGGTAGTTACCAGGATCTGGGGTTGGGTGAATTGGGAGATGTAGTTTAAGGGTTCAAACTTGCAACAAGTAAGTGAACACGTAAGTCCTGGAGATCTAAAGCACAGCTTAGTGATTGATTATAAGCACCAATTATGTATTAGAGACTTCAAAGTTGCTAAAAGACTAGACCTTATTTGTCCTCACCACAAAAATAAATAAATAATGGCATGATGTGATAAAGGTGTTAGCTAACATTATAACATTTAATCATATTGCAATACATGTTAAAAAGCTTTGTATTCCTTAAACCTATACAACTATGTATCAATTATATCCTAATTTTTTAAAAAAGCACATGTAACAAAGATGGTTGTAAGACAGAATTACATGCATATTACTTTGAAAAGAGTTCACATAGCTGTGATTGCCATTCTGTAATGCATTTTGAAAAGTGTTTAAAAACATATCTAATGAAGACGGTTATGAGTGCTAAAAAAAATAAAGCCAATAACTAAAGGGATAAAATAAAATCAACCTGTTACAGCATATTTTTTCACTGCTATTTATATTTCACTTGTTCATTCTCCTGTCTTTGGTAGCATATATTAATAAGTAAGCAATAGCAGATACTAAAATTTTTTTTTAATTTATGGGGTTGGGGAAGAGACAAAATTCAACACATTCAAATAGAGTATCAAAAATGGTGCTCTATATTGAGAGATTAATAACAGAGACTGTGAAGTTTCCTTCTAGGTTGTCCAGCACAACCAACCATTTAGAAAAGCAATCACCCTATTTAGGAATAAAGATTTTCCATTTTGTCTACACATCAGGTCTAAGGAACCAAGTTTTGTTTTATGTAGTTAGACTGGTCTACCAAATGCTAAAAGGAGAAAGAAGAATAGCTCAAATTACTAGTCACAGCTATGGTAGATCCCTTCTTAGGAAGAAAACATAAAACACTGTGCATCAGAGATTATACCACTAAATGATCCAAGGCTATTTAACATTTATATTTCCAGTTTGACATTTTAAAGTAGACGTGAAGATTTTACCGTTGAGCATCATAAATATCAAAATAATTTGGCAAATTGTGTAAGTTTATTTTACTTTAATGTTTCTTCAGACAGACTCAAAATTACTAAGAGGCTACCCAGACTTTTACAGTCATGCACCACATAACAACATTTTGGTCAACAACAAACCATATATACAATCGTGGCCCCATAAGATCATAACGGAGCTGAAGAATTCCTATCACCTCGTGACACTGTAGCTGTGGTAAAGTCGTAATGCAACACATTACTCATTTTTTTTTGTGATGATGCTGGTGTAAACAAACCTACTATGCTATCAGTCATATAAAAGTATAAAACATACAATTAGTACAGTACACATTATCTAATGATGCTAATAAGTAATCGTTAATGGTTTATGTATATACTATACTTTTTTCAAAACTTATTTTTTCAATTACAGTTGACAGTCAACACTAGATTAGTTTCAGGGTATGCTATATATTTTTTTTTTATTTTACTTTTTTCAGCCTAGACAGTGATTTAATAGTAACGGTGCTTTCGAGAACTCCATCTTGGATATGCTGAGACCGCATCCCACCTGCAGTGTGAAAAGTAAGCTATATGTCTACTGTGGCTTCGAGGTGCAGCTGAAGAATGGAGCAGCCACAGCCCACATGCCATGAATGTGCCATTTTTACTAAAACTATGATGCTAAGGACAATAACAGGGCATGTTTGAACTATGTTCAGAGGAAGGAGAATGTGGCCACACTCACTAGTTGGGGCAAGCACTTATATATTTTCCCCCTTAATCAAGAAAAAAAGATAACAGTGTACTCTTTTCAACTTACATAAAAGTTTTCTGTAAAACAGTATGCTCTTATGCCAGTAGCAGCCTCATACAGCTTGTGTTTACATCTCTTGACTGCATCATTTTTCTTGTGTTTGATTTAAACTAGTGTTGTTTTATAAATACAGTGTAGCCTAAGTATACAGTGTTTATAAAGTCTACAGTAGTGTACACTAATGTCCTAGGCTTTCACATTCACTTGCCACTCACTCACTGACTCATCCAGAGCAACTTCCAGTCCTGCAAGCTCCATTCATGGGAAGTGACCTATATAGAAGTACCACTTTTTAAATCCTTTATACTACATTTTTACTGTACCTTTTCTATGTTTAGATACACAAATACTTAACACTGTGTTAGAACCACCTATAATATTCAGTACAGTAACATGCTGTACAGGCTTGTAGCTTAAGAGCAATAAGCTATATTATATAGCCTAGTTGTGTAGTAGGCTATACCATCTAGATTTGTGCAGTGCACTCTGATGTTCGCACAACAACGAAACCGCCTACCAACCCATTTCTCAAAACATATCCCCATCATTACGCAGAACATGACTGTATTCAAAAACTTACCCATTGTGCACTGCAGCTCTAGGATCACTGCTGCTCTTCACTTTGATCATTAATAGAGAGAAGAGAAGATAGAACATAGCCAAGCCAAAGCACAAACGGTATACAGCTTTGTAGCCAACAAGAATGTTACAAGGGACAACACCTTTCTCATTCTCACAAAATCCAGGAATCTAGAATAACAAAACAAGAGTTTGTGATCTAGAATTTTTTCAAGTAAAAATGAAAATGCTGTGTAATCAAACAGTTTGAGTAAAAGTTTAAAAATTGAAGTTTGCTTTCGTTTATGCTGAATATGTAATCAAAGTTAAGTCTGGAACATTTTCATCAGATAGAAATTTAACTTTTCTCACTTAAGTGAGCGCATGATAAACTATAAATAACAATCCTAAACTATATGTGACTTTCAGACTTAGTCTAAATTTTAAAAAATTTGCATTCTACTGTGATATACTAAATTATCCATAAAAGAGAAAAATAAAATCAATAAAAGTTTAAATAGTGATAAAGTAACTCAGTTTTTAAATCCCAAAGAGAACAATTGATGGCTTTTCAAAATCCATGCTACTTAAATTCATTTTGAGTTTTGGTCCCTTATTCTAGAAGTGTTACTTCTTAATGGATTTGGGTTAACAAAATAATTGGTGGCAGTGATTTTGTTTTTTAACTTAGAATCTTGAAAAAGACTGACCACTTCAGAAAGTCACTTTAGAATCAGGATATAAAATTATAATTTTAAGTGAAAAAATGGGATTAGTCTTCAGAGCTACATACACTATTTGTATGTATGAAAATGAATTACTTCCTCTAGAAAATGTTAAAGAAAACCAATATGGTAAAATATACTCATTAATTTGGACTTTAAAATCAAAAACTTAAAAATTATAGTTAAGCTAATGAAGGAGCTACTCCCTTCTTTTAGTTCCTACACAGTCAATAAGCCCTTTCTTGGTCTTACTTAAATCCTTTCTGACCCAGTTGAAACCTTACGGCAATATGTACTTACCCATAATCACTTGTAACATATACTGGCTAGCACCCTTAATTATCCCACCCCCTTTGAGCAGCATACTACCTGGCCAATTACCATCATTAAGTTAATTCAGCCATCTATATTAATCACGTTAAGCTGGTACAGTAACAGCCCCAAAATATCAGTGGTTAAAAGAGCAAAGGTATAGTTCTTGCTCATGAACATATACATAATTGGTCCTGAGCAGTCAACTCAGGAATCCAGGCTGCTGGAGAAGCCATCAGCTCAAATGATGCACAGGTTGTATCAGAAAAGGAGATACTGCATCAGCAAGTAGAGGCTGATGTGTATCACTCACAACTCACTGACCAGTACTAGGGACACGGACCTATGTATCACAAGCACTCTAGGATATGCAATTCTCTGGCGATCTTCAGAAAGCAGAGAAGCAGAAATATTTGGTGGTAAGAACTAACATCCACCAACTAAACTAATCATAAACATAGTCAAATGGATCTATGACAAAAATCAATAATCATTTCTTGGCATGTCTTTGGCTTATACCAAGATTTGAACAACATTAACTGAGCATCCAGATATGCCACGTGTAATGCTACCTACTTTGAAAATCATAATAATTTTATTTCCCAAACTCACTATTTTTCTTTATCTCAACGCCAACCCAAAGCAGACAACTGTGGAAGTTCTCTGACATACATATTCTCTCTAAACCTAAAATTTTCTATTCATCTTGCTAATTTCTCTATCCTTTCTCCTAATCATCCTCTCTTCCCCCTCCCCACTCTATTCTTCCCTCTTTCCCTCCAACACTAAACAAACATGCACATGTGTGCACGCGCACAACACACGTCCTGCAGTACCCCCAAGTCAACATTTTGCAAACTAAATAAGTTTTATTTTCCTCATTTCCTTTTACAATCTGACTCCCCGAAATTTTTTTTTAAAATAAAACACCTTATTTTTTCTCTGGATAAGCAAGTTTCCTCCTGGTTGTCTAAGACCAGAATTATTTTATCATTTAAAATTCTATCACTGCCAATATTTAAATCTAGATTCAGTCCAAAAATCTATTTCAAGCCCTCTATACACTCCTTGACTACACCATTGCAGCAGCCTCCACAATTAACTGCTTGACTTCTAAATTATCAGAATGATCTTCCTAAAGCATATATACTCTATTAAAAAGCTCTTTGTCTCTATGCTGCTTCCTATTTTTTAATCTCTGAATACAACAATTCTACTCAATCTCAGAATGTCCCTTTTTCCACAAAACCCCTACAGATTCTGACATATATTTGGTTAGAATTACTTATTTCCTCTTACTACCACAGCACATTTTCTGTACTACCATCACAGAATTTAATAAGCTGCCTTACATTGTCTTTCCTAAAAGATGATGAGCTACTAAAACTGGGATTACATATTATCTTACTTCATACATTATTCTGTTTCTAATACACAAAAATCACTTTCATGCATACACACACTGTACATTTAGTCAATCGTTAAAAAAGACTAACCTTATTCAGCTGTTCTTCCATTCCTGGTATTAACATTACACAAGCTACACACACTCCAACAAGCAAGAAAAGTGCATAGATCAACCTAGTCACAGTGGAGTTGTTTCCACTAGGACAGCATCGGCACAGCAAACATGGGGCACTGCCACACAAACAGGGTATCTGTGAAAAGAATATGAAAAACTAGTATAATTAAAAATAACAGTGAACATCTTCATTCTATCCATTCAAAAATGAAAAAGAAAACTGAAGTTAAAATTTTTATTACGAAGGGGTAAAAGCTATATGGTTCACATACATTGCCTCTAAATTATGAAACTCAGTAATTTCTGGGTAAATATGAAGCTAAATCAAACATTAAAATGCTTATCTCTGTATCAAGCAAAATGAATAAAATCAGTTAAAACAAGAAAGGGAAAAAAATCAGCGGCAATTAGTTTAGCTAAAAAAAAAAAAAAAAAGAAAAAGAATATTCGTCATCTTAAGTCCATCTCTAGCACTTGCACATAAGCCCCAGAAATCATACTCGTGAACTGACAAAATTCTGAGAATTCTCAAATACTCCAGGAGAAGAAAACAAGTGAATCGGTATCTGTGTCTTTTCCCTCTTAGGACTTGGTGGTAGTGGTAACTGAAAATTACTACTAGAATTAAGCAAAATAGAATAAGTGAAAACTAGGGCCAGCTAACTTTCTCCAATAGAACTCCACATAAACTCAGGCCAAGATAGAGTAACAGTGACTAGACTTACCCTACTACCTTAATCAATGGGAAAAAAAATAAATAAAACATGGTTTTCATACAATTAACAATAGGCAATACAGGATGGTAATTTCTAGGAGAGCAAACAATGTGAGCCCTATGACTGGCCCATCATTCTGCCTAGGGAATTTCCAGTACAAGGAGTGCGATCCAGGCAGAGGCCAACAGTCTACCTGGGCTGAGACAAAGTTGGGAGTTCAGGGAAGTGAAAGTAGCTGCATTGGGCAGAATCCTAGAGAGGAGAAAGCTACAGAGTGAGTGCTGGAGATCTGCAATCTTGAAGTTGAGTCTTCAGGAGAGCAATGACCAGTGCATACATTTGAAAAAAATTACCCAGAAGGAGGGAAGAGTTGGTATTCTCAACAACCAGAGTGAAAAATCCTTGTAATCCATGAGGCATTGAACAGAGTTATAAAGTTATTACTCAGGAAAATAATCAGCCATAAGATTAAAGGCCACTTCAGTGTTACTTAACCAAGCTTAAAAACAAACACCAAAAAGATCCAATTCTCTTCAAATAACTCACCAATGTCTAAGAACAAAGCCCAAAAATATGTTTTTAAAATACAAGTATATACAGCATTTATCAAGGTAAAATTTGCACCTTTGTCAAGTATTGATTGATGATATTTATGTGAGCCTATTTCTAGGCTACCTATTCCATTCCACTGGTCTATTTACCTACTCTTTTGCCAATACCACACTGTCATGATTCCCACTGCAGCTTTATACTAAGTCTTGTAGTCGAGTCGTGTCAATCCTCCAACCTTGTTCTGCAATACTGTGTTGGCTATTCTGGTCTTTTGTCTTTCCATATAAACTTTAGAATTAGAGTGTCAATATCCACACAATACTTTGCTAGGATTTTTATTGAGATTGCACTGAACCTACACATATTTGAGACACGGACATCCTAACAATATCAAGTCTTCTTAATCCATGAACAAAGAATATCTGTCCTTTTACTTAGCTCTTTGACTTTGTTCATCAGTTTTGTAGTTTTCCTCATATCGATCTTGTACTTACTTTGTTAGATGTATACCTATTTTGGGGTTTTTTAGATGCTAATGTAAATAATATCACGTTTTTAATTTCAAATTGCATTTTTTAATTGCTGGTATATAAGAAAGTAACTTACTTTTGAATATTAACCTTGCAACTGCAACCTGGCTGTATCTGCTTACTAATTCCAGAAGTTTTTTCTCAATTCTTTTATATTTTTTACATAGATGATAATGTCATCTCTGAAACAAAAGATCATTTTATTTCTTCCTTCCCACTCTGTATACCTTTTATTTCCTTTTCTTATTGCATTAGCTAGAATTTCCAAGATAATGTTGAAAAGGAGTGGTGCGAGGAAACATTTTTGCCTTGTACCTAATTTTAGTGAGAAACCTTTGAGTTTCTCACCATTAAGTATGATGTTATCTGTAGATGTTTTGTTAATATTCTTTATCAAGTTGAGGAAGTTTCCTCTACTCTTTACTGGTTTTATCATGAATGAGTTGAATTTTGTCAAATGCATTTTCTACCATCTACTGATGTGATGTGATTTTTTTAAGGCTGTTGATGTGATGGATTACATAACTGATTTTTAATTGGTAAACCACCTTTGCATACTTATGAATGTTCATAGTAGTTTTATTCATAACTGCCCAAATTTGAAAGCAACCAAGATTTCTTTCAGTAGGTGAATGGACAAATGAACTATGTTACATCCAGGCAATGGAATACTACTGAGTGCTTTAAAAAAAAAAAAAAAAAAAGGCAGGCATTATCAAGCCATGAAAAGACCTGGAGGAACCTTAAAAAGATATTTCTAAATAAAAGAAACCAATCTGCCATGACTACATTCTATATGATTCCGGAAAAGGCAAAAAGACCAGGGTTGGGAGTGGGTAGAGGGATGAATGGGCAAGGCAAGTTGGATTTTTAGGGTAGTGAAATTATTCTGCGTGCTCCTATAATGGTGCATACGTGTTGTTATACATTTGTCCAAACCCATAAACTGACTATCCAACACCAAAAGTAAACTCTAACTTAAACTATAGACTTTGAATGATTATGATTTGTCAATGTAGGTTGATTAATTGTAACAAACATACTATCTTGGTGGAGAATGTTGATAATCAGGGAGGTTATGTATGTGTGGGCGCAGGCACTATATAGGAAATCTGTGTAGCTTCCTCTCAATATTTCTGTTAACCTAAAACTACTCTTTAAAAAGTCTTTAAAAAAATATATAAAAAGTATGTATAAAAACACATTGTGATCAGGTGGGGCTTAGCAGAGGAAAGCAAGTCTGGTTAAGCTTTTGAAAATCAACCAATGCAATTTATCATATTAACAAACTTAAAAAAAAAACATGGTCATCTCAATGGGTGCAGAAAAATCATTTGACAAAATTCAATTTCCATGATAAAACAAAAAAAATTCTGTAAACAGGAAATAGAATATCCTCAAAAAATCTATAGCTGCCATCCATACTTCACAGTGAAAGTCTAAATGATTTCCCCTAAGATCTATAACAAGACAAGGATATCTGCTCTCAGCACTTGTATTAAAACTTCACATTGGAGGTCCTAGCCAATATAACAAGGCAAGAAAAATAAAGAAAAGGTATAACACTCGAAAGGAAGAAAAAAAAAATGTCTACATTCATACATAATTGTCTACATTGAAAATCCCAAAGAACTTAAAAAATGCTACTATAATTGCAAGTGAGTTTAATAGGATACAAGGTCAATGTACACATATCATATTCCTTCATACTAGCATAAAACAACTGAAAACTGAACTAACCAAATAAGTTAGGTATAAACCTAACAAAATGTATACTAGATATCTAATGATGAAAATTAGAAAACATTGATATAAATTAAATCCCTAAACAAATGGAATGATAAACTAGGCTTACAATGTGAAGTCAATTCTTTCCAAACTGACCTACAGATTCTATCTAATTCCAATCCCAGCAGGAATTTGGTAGAAATAAACCAGCTGCTTCTAAAATTCATGAGAAGGCAAAAGAACCAGAATACCCCCATTTTGAAAAAGAATAGTGAGAAGACTCATACTATCTACTTCAAAACTACTTTTAATTTAAAAGTGACTTTTAATCAAAATAGGGTTGGTCTGGGCAAAAGTATGGACACAAATAGAAGAGAGTTCGGAAATAGACTTACACAAATATACTAAAAGGATTTTTGGTAACTGTCAAAGCAAATGAACATAGGAAGGATAATCTTTTTAACAAATAGTGCTAAATTATTTATTTAAAAAAATTACCTTAAGATTTCTTAGATACAATATGAAAATCACGACCCACAAAAAGAAAATGATAAATTGGGCCTCACCAATATTAAGAACTACTTCTCTTTGAAAGCGCTGAGAATGAAAAGGCTAGCCACACTTTAAAACTATATACATATTTGCAAATAAAATAGCTGAAAAATCATTTGTATCCAGAATATGAGGAATTTTTCAAAACTTAGTAAGAAAACAAAAATGAAAAATGGCTGAAATATTTGAACACTTCAAAAAAGAAAATATATGGACAGCAAACAAGCACATGAAAAAGTGCTCAATATCATTAATTAGGGAAATGCAAACTAAAATCCTGAGATACCACTACATGCATATTAGAATGGCTAAAATCGAACTGATAATACTAAGCACTGACAAGGATGTAAAGTAACTATAAGCCTCTTTGCTGGTGAGAATGAAAAACAGTATAGCCTTACTGGAAACCAGTTGGGCAGTTTCTTATGTCAAATATACACTTATGCTTTCGTTCAGAAATTCCACTACTAGAAATTTATCTAAGTGAAATAAGAACTAATAGTCACACACACAAAAAAAACTTTTATAGGGATTCTTACAGCTCTCTTATCACCAAAATCTAGAAATGCCCCTTAACTGGTGAGCGGATCATTAAAGTGTGGTATCTAAGCAATGAAATATCACACTACAATAAAAAGAAATAAAGCACAATGTAAATGAATCTCAAATGAATTACACTAATTAAAAAACGCCAGACTCAGAAGACCATCTGCTGTATGATTCTATTTACATTATATCCTGGAAAGGCAGAACTTGGATAGAAAAAACTGGTTGACAAAGATGGGGACGGCAGAATTTTTTACAGTGATAAGTATTCTGTAGTGGTTACACAACTACGCGATTTGTCAAAACTCACAGAACTGTATACCACAAAGCATTAATTTTATGTGAATTCTATCAACTAAGAAATGAAAAAAATATATGTAAAAAGTAATACGGAAGGAAAAATAAAGACAATATAATAGCATAAAGGTAATTGGTGCCCTTGAAAGAGCGAATCCTCTAAATAAAACAAAGAAAAAATAACAAAGATATAACAAAAGCTTCCTTAGATGAAGAAATGAATCTGTATTTTCAAAAGAACACTATTTTCCAGAATAAAAAAAATGATAAAAGATTTAAAATCAAACATATTTGGTTAATTAATTTCAAAGGTAAGTAAAAGCTCTTCAGATACACAGGCAGAAGAAACAAGTCAACTACACAGGAGATCTGTTGAGAGGGTCTGGACACCAGGGTGTTAGAACACAATCCATAGAAATCATTACAAAGTTCTGAAGGAAATGGGTATACAGGTGACCCTTGAACAACACAGGTTTGAAGTGTGTGGGTTCACTCATATGCAGATTCTTAAAAATAAATACCTAAACTGTTTTTGATCTGCACTTGGGAGTCCGAGGATGTGATGAAGTGACTGTATGCATTGATCTACACTATTTTATATAAGGGACCTGAACATCCATGGATTTTGGTATCCGTGAGAGTCCTGGAACCAAGCCCTTGTGGAAACCAAAGGTAGTTAAATTTGGGGAAGTCAAAAGTTATACTCAGATTTTCAACTGCTTGGGAGTCAGTGTCCCTAAACTCCTTCCACTTTGAAGGATCAACTATACTATTGTACCAGTCCACAATCTCTCAAGAATTTAAGTTTAAACATGAAATAATTCAGATATTTCAGCATCTGTGAACTGTTTTTGAAAAATCTATTAAACAACATAATTTGGTCCATTAGGAGATGACATTAAGATTTTTAAAAATTTGAGGGAAGACACAGTAAAAAGGAATGCTTTGAGCTTTCCACTTAAGTGGAGGGCTTATTAAAACAGAATGCTGGTCCCTAGTCAGTGTTTTCAATAAGTTTCCTATTGTGCTGATGCTACTGAGTCCAGGGAACACATTTTAACAATGACTACTTTAGTTCAAAGACTAAGCAACTATGGAAATTATAATGGCCACATATAAAATACCAAAGAAATTCTACTTAAAGATGGCAGACTGAACATATGGATTTACTCATATTCCCTTCAGAAACACCAGTAAAATGAAAATGGAAATTTTAAAAGAAAAAATAAAAGTTCAAAAGAACAGATTATATCTGGAAGATAGAGTATAATAACTGACTTATCAGGACAAGAAAGTTGAATGACAACTCATCAAAGAAAAATATTAAGCAATAAAATTTACAGCAGAATCTCCGAACAGATCAAGAAGGAATCAGTGGCACAAGATACCTCCATAACTGAGGCAAAAAAGTAGAAATGAAAACAGGATTGGTTAAATGTCTTTTTCGAGAGCAATTAAGACCCCAGGTTTTATTCCATTTTTTACTCTGGACAAATGAAGAGGCTAAAGCAGGATTTCTCGACTCTGGCAATATTGATATTTTGGGCCAAAGAACAGTTGTTAGGGTATTGTCCTGTGCACTATAGAAAGTTTAGCAGTATCCTAGGCCTCTACCCACTAGATGCTATTAGCACTTCTTACTTCAAATTACGATACTGCAAAATGTCTACAATCATTTCCAAATAAATGTCCCTTGAGGGGCAAAACAGTACCCAGTTGAGAACCACTCTATAGAAACACTGCCTTAGAAAAATATTTTTAAGAAACTCTAATGAAGAAATGTTTACTTACCGTTCAGAAATTCCTTTACTTTTATTACTTTTTGTTAAACTAAGGAAAAATGAGACAACGTTTTGTCTAAAAAACACGTTTAGCATGTTACCATTCCTAAAAAAGTATTTTCATCTATTCATTCATCCATTTGTATGTACGCATTGGAAGACAAGAATCTCTATTGGTAGTGAGATTTTTTTGGTGACATTTTAACTTTGTACTCTGCATTGCCTGACTATTCATAGCAACTATGAATCATTTCTACAAAAACAAGCCATTGTACTAAAAAATAAAAATCTAGCAGAGGCTGGCACAAAATAGTTGTCAGTAACAACTAGCTATTTCTTATTAACTACTTAACTACATTAAATGCTTTGGGCAAAAAATGATAGTTATTGTATACAAGGTCTGGTCATTACAAAAAAAATCAATTCTAGTCACTAACACCACCACTGAGACACGAGTGAGGAAAAGTGTTTAAGCAGGCATACATTGCTGGTAACGTAGGTACCCAATTAAGCAGGAGGTCCAAAGATATTTGGTAGTGTTTAAAGAAAATACCGAAGAGATTGTCATGCATGACACCAAGGATTATGAACAATCAAATTCTAGGCCGCTTAACACTAAAAAGATCAAAATGAAATAAAAAATTTAACATTCCAATCTCTGTGCAGTAGTATCATATGTAATTTTTCTCTTATACTTTTTCTATAGTTCAGAAGTTTTCTACATTTGCTTTATAAATTAGAAAAAATTTTACAAAAATTGATTAAGCCCAAAGAAACTTGAGCAAAGGAAAAATGAGGTATATTTATTTTAATTCTGGCTTACCTGATCTAATTTAATGATTTGAATACTTTTGAAAATTTGAATATATTTTTAATTTGTCGAAACCTCTAAAGCATACTAACTGTCAGGACTGTGGAAGAAATGGATTTGTATATCACAAGGCAAATTTCCCTTCTACTGCTGTGGAACTGTACTAAAATAAAAAATTCAGGAATAGAGACAGAGGCACCAGGAAGAAAAGGGAAAAAGGTGACCTGAATTGCATACTATAGAATCCATCCTTAGACTGGCCACAACATCTAGAAACATGAATAACCTTGGCCACCTAGCCTATCTGCCAGAGATCTAATTACTAGAAGAAAACTGCCTCTTTACTACTTTTCCAATGTACCTTGACATTGACTAAAAGGCAGTGACAACTGTATCATAGTTTTGTAGTCAACAAAGGTGGAGAACTAAGTTGGAAAAACATTAATAGAAATATCATTTTTCCCAAATTTTTCCCTAGTTATTTTCTTTCTGATTTAAAACACATACATATTGAAAAAAAAAAAAATCCTTACATTTCTTTTTTAACTATAATTGTCCTCGAGGCAAAAAGTTTGCTTATCAATGATCTGAAGATGAGAAAACACATACCCTTCCTTTTAAATCTTTACTATATACAAAGTACATATGCACTTGCTAACTGGACAAAATCTGACTTTATGAACCAAATTACACTATATCTCCTCCTCGACAATGAAAAAATCTTATAATAATCATTTATTATTTTGTAATACTTTAGTATACTAAATAAATTTACTTTTGCATAAAAAACTCAATAGACTCAGGTAGATTCTCTAATTTCTTGAGATAAAAATACACTACGTTTCTCTGTCCATCTACATGAAATATAATAATGAATAAAAAAAAAAACCTCAGTTGGTGTAACAAGTCCACGTATTATTTTACTAAAATTTAGCATTTATAGTTCAAGCCATATCAAGAAATTGGTGTGTAAAGACAAGGTATGTAAAATAACCAAAATGCTGATGAATGTATATAATGCAGTCATTCAGGAAGTCAGACAAGCAATTGTTAGAAGTGGAATTTAGAATTCATGGATTAAAGAAATATAATTTGAATTCAAATATCTCATCCCAAGTTACAAATAACTTTATTAACTGTTATATCAATGTTTTGTCTATTTTTATTTGGAAGTGTGTGGTTATCTTAAAGTTTATCTGTACTATCTAAATCAAGTAATCTTGCCACTTTAATGAAAAATATTTTCACTCTAACAACGCTAATCAAAATGCAACGTACACATGATTAAACATGAAATTTCAAATTACACAAGAATACGTATGTCAAAACACAAGATATTTAATACTGCAAAACTGACCAGCTTTTCCATATACATAAATTACTTGAAAAGTATTGTATGGTAATTTATCATACATTAAGGACCCAGTCGCAGACTAGGGCTATTTATTTCAAAAGGATATTCTACATATTACTAAATCAATATTACTGCCAGTCTGTCCCAAATAACGGGCACTTAATTGCAGTCTGCGCGACAGAACAAAGAGGCCGACACGCCACTAGGGATGACAGTGCTGCAGTCTGGGGTCGCTAGGGAAGAGATGACGAGAAAAGATGCAGTACTCCGTAAAAGGAAAAGGCCTACAGCCTTTGTAGAGATAGCCTACGCAGACACAAGAAAAACAACAACAAAAAGGGGCCTGGGAAAATGGGAAGCAGCTTTCAGGGAAGACGGGTGGGGGCAGGAGACTATCAGCTTGCTTCTTCACTTCTACCACTGGAGTCATCCTCCCATCGCCACTGCTCCTCAAGGCCACCCGGTCAGTTTTTAGCAAGACTCAGAGCCCCGAAGCTAAGCTGAAGTGACCATGGGAGATAAGAAGAAATAGAGAAGGAAGGCATCCCTCGCTGGGTGGGGTGCCACCTTCCCGCCGGGGCTCACCTAGCCCCAGTCAAGTCCCTTTCTCTTCCGACTCCCACGCTAGCACCCCGAAGGCTAACAAAAACCACCTTACCCAGCTCGCCATGGAGCACAGGCCCAAGACGCTCCCCATCTCTAAAACGTCGCAGAAGAGGAAGAGGCCAACAAAATGGAGACAGCGCCGCTCTCGCCTTTTGGGACTTATTTACGATTTACGAGCCACTTCCGGCGCAGAGGCGACCCCGCCCTTCATGTGTCACTTCCTCTAAGGCCTGGGCGGAGTGGAGGAAGCCGTGGAGTTGAGAATGCGCATGCGCAACCGCGGAGCGGTTTTAGCCGTAGTTCCCGGCTGACCGTAGTTTGCTGAATTAAGAAGACGACGTGAGAAAAACCCAACTTATTTTTTATTTGAATTTGAGTATCGATAGAGGATGGAGCTGAGGTGATGGCTGATGCTTTGCCCTCGTCAGAGAAACTTCTCTTTTGTGAGATTGCCTTTTCGGTGTTCATCCGTCGTAGCTCCTCTTTTCCTACTTTTGCGTCTCCCCCCACCCCTTACATCTTCAGTTTACTCCTACAGCCCACTGCTTAAGACAGGTTTTATTGTAACATTTCTATTCATTTGGGTGATTCCATTTCTTTGTATCAGTTATGTTTGCTGTTGACATGCATTTTAATTTCTTATCCTATTAAAATATTGAAGTTTGCACAAAAATTTTAAATAACTAAAAAGACATACTAATTATAAAATCCAACATTATTAATTTTATTGAGACATTTGGAACCCTTATTAGGTGATAGACATCTGCAGGGACTTGTGTTCATTTAAAGCTACTAGTTCTTATAGTGATTGCTCTCAGAAGATACTCTGGGAGAACAGTGGCAAACAAATTGCCATTGTTTTAATAAGAAATTGTCGTAAAATCTACAAAAATTGATTGGGTGAAGGTTAGGTAACACCTAGGATGTAGAACTGTGGCCATTAACTGATAGGTAGAAAAAAGGAAGGAATGAGAGTGAATAAAAGATAATGGATGTAGTTTGAATATATTTAACTTGAATTCTGAAATGCTACCCCTCAGCACTTGAAAATGCAAGCTTAAAAACCAAGAGTTAACGAGATAACAAAATTAAAGTAATTTACATTGCAGTTATAACTGAAGATATAGTATTGAGGAAGATAACCAAAGAGAAATGTTATAGAGGCTTTAATATGGAACCAAAAAAATTAACACTGAAAGAATTATCTAAGGGGAGGAGAAGCTATTAGTTTTTACCTTCTCACTTTGGTTGTTAATGTCATCTCAGCGTTCTCCTTCCAAGTTCTGCATTATGAATGCTGCTTCCAGTGTAAGTTTTGAAAATACCTTTAGTAAGATAATTGACTCATCAGAATCTCAGTATCTTCATTAGTAGTATATTAATGAGTTGTGAAGATGAAATATATAGTGTTGTAACTGATAGCACCATGTGTAGCATACTGTAGGTAATCAACACAAGCTAATTTCCTTTACTTTTTCCTACCGAGATTAACTAGCTTTTGTGGTTTGCCAAGTTGAAGTAGACATAGTGTATACCCAAAGGGCTACTTTAATTTCTCAGACCATTTCCTCAGATTATATAACATTTTCTGGTATATATTCTTGAGAAGGATATCATATTGTTACACATAACATGGAAACTTACTTTAATCTTCATTGATCATATAGAGATCACTTACTCAATTGCAATTTCTGATCTCAAAGCTGTGTCTTTTCCTTAGGCAGGCCTATAGTGATTTATGTGAAATTGACCTCGTATAGATCCAGTAATAGAGTGATACATTCACTGTAAAAATCATAGCTTCTATATAAGTTCCTTTCATCACAAGCCTTAGGAAGGCATTTTGGGGAATCTACAATTATGGGAGATCAGAAAAGGATCTACCAAATCCATTTAAGGAGTGGTATGCATATAGTAGAGAGTTTCAAGAAAGAGTGCCAAATACACATTTTTGTCTCCATAAGGGAATTCATCTGGATGCCTCACCGGCACTTAAATGCAACATGTCAGAAAGTGAAGGTGTATCACCTAATAAACTATAAACATCTTTAAATTTCGAAATATTTTGACCTATAAAAAGGTAAATAGAATTATATCATAACTGTGAACTTTCCACTCAAGAAATAAAATGTTACAAATAGAATTTATCCTGATTAAGTTACTTCTCCCCCTCTGTGATGATTATAGTCAAAGAATATTAGGGACCAATTAACAATCTACTACAATGTCTTCATCTACTCACTGTTGTAAATTGCTCTTCAAAGTGGTTTTACCAATATACATTTTCTCCAGTAGTGTATGAGAGTTGTTCCATGTCCTTGCCAGCATTTGAGTTTGTCATTCTTTAACTTAGCTAATATGACAAGTAAAATGTCTTATTATGCTATCAATTTGCATTTTCCTGATAACTAGTAAAGTTGAGAACTTTTGTTTATTGGCCATCAAAATATCTTCTTATGCATAAAGTGCCTTTTCAAGTCTTTTGCACATTTATCAGTTGATTTATCCACCCATTCTTTATTGATTTGTAGATGATTTGAATGTATTTTTGGATATAAATTTTTTGTTATGTTTGTAGCAATTATTATGTCTCACTCTGGACTAACTCCCTCTTTCATTGGTGTCCTGTGATGATACTTCACTATAGTTTTAAAATTCATTGTAATGTAGTCAAATTTAGCTAACTTGACCCTTAAGTTACATGATTTTGATGTTAAGAACTACCTAGTACCAAGATCTTAAAGATATTCTTTTCTGTGTATTTTCTTCTAGATTTTAAAGTTTTGCTCTTCACACTTAGGTTTTTAATCTGATTTTTGCCTATGGTAGAAATCTAATCAGTAATGTACTTTCCAGGGGTCGGAGGGAGCATGGAAATAACCCTGATATGTAGCATTTGCTGATTTCTATCATATAAATATACTATATTTGTTACTTGTACACTATGGCTGATTTCCATCTACCAATGGTTTAACAATTCTTGATTATTTAGCAACTGGTCAGTTTGATTAAGCACCAACATACCACTAGGTCCAATTGTATTTTAGTTTTTCTTATAGATAACCAATGTTCTACTATGAATTAGAGAATAATACATTTTCTCTCTCATCTGTAATACCATTGCTGTCATATAGCACATTTCCATATACACATGTTTGTTTCCAAACTCTGCTTTGTTTTATGGGTTGAATTATCAATCTTTGTATCTCTAATACATGGTTTTAATTATAGTTACTTTAAAATCTTGATATCTGGAAGGATGAGTTTCTATGCCTTATTCTTTTCTTCAACTTGTTTGTCTATTCTAGGTTCTTTGTTTTTCTCTGTATATATTTAGAGTCAAATCATCAAGTTTGCATGATAAATTATGTGATCCCGGTAATCATAAGACTCTGATAATATTTTAGAGGTGTGTGTTAAGTTTGACTATAAACTTCTTAGTGACTAGAATTCTTCAATGTGACATTATTTGCATTTTAGGTCAGACAATGCTATATTTTGCAAAATATGTTTTATGAGGCAGATTTATTAGCATTCTTGACCTCCACTCACTAAATGAAAGAGTTCTTCCCAGCCCCATTATTGCAAAACCCAGGAAGGACAGTATAACCAATGGTTAAGCAAAAAAGGAATTAATTATTAGTTATAATTAATAAAGTGTCTCCTTGCTAGCTATGAAAGAATTAAAATGATGGCTTTTTCAGATTCGAACTCAAACACAACCTAAAATATAGTTGGTTTGTTTGTTTTTAATATATATCAGCTATTCAGTACGAACACAGTTTCTCCAGGCTACTTCTTATAGCACAAGTCAAAGTCATAATACCAAAGCGCAAATTAGTAAAAGTAAATTAATTCAAAGTTTAAAAAAAACAATCTCTGTCAGTTCTTTTATGTTGTGACCTGTTTCAGGGAGTGGGCAGTTTCCAAAAATATTAAAATATTAATTTGTAAAGATAGTAATAGGGAGCCATCCAAAAAAGATTTCAAGTAAGTTTGGGCAGCACTGCATATTATATTCTTGTGATTGATATTGTACATTAACATTTTGAAGTATCTAAGAATTCCTGCTATCGTAATGTTTTCTAAACTTATTTGACTTTGAAAAACTTCTTTTCCCTGAAATGTATATTAATATGTATCAGAATTAATATTCTATGGAATATAGTTTAAGAAATACTGATGGAGAAAAGGATGGACTGCATAGCCTTCTGGTAATCCTAGAATATCATTTTTCATAACTGAGCTTTTGATCAGAGTGTAACATTAGAGAGCTCAAGGTTATATTCTTTGGCAAGAATCTTTGGCGTGAATTTTCTATGTTGCCAATTAAGGACAAGATAGAAATGGAATGTAAAATTAATAGTATCTTATGGAAATTCAGGAGTAAAACCAGGACACAAGTCAGAATAGACATGCACAGAAGTGGGCTGAGAAAATTCTGGAATACTATAGACAGGCTTATGGTTTTCCTCAGAAAGTAGTCTGAGTTCATTCTCACATGTGGATAAACAAAGAATTGAAGCTCCCAAGTAGAGCATAGTTGTGATTGTATTAGTCTGAGATATACGGCAGGGTTATCAAGCTTATCCTGGTAATAGTAAAAAATTCAATAATGCATTCATAAAGATCAGTTTAAACCAATGTAATCCCCAGGATGATTTAGGCACAAAATTTATCCTTATGTAACTAAATAAGTTACACTGAAATAGAGACTTGACTATCACTTGTTAAGTATTATGAGATTATCTACCCCAAATAATAATTTTGATTTTAGAACTTATCTGCATGGCAGTAAAACCATATGTTCAGTGTAAAAGAAAATATTTAGCTTTATATTTTCTATGGAAATTTATGCCTGGTTACAAGTCAGAAAAAAGGTCAAAACACATCTCTGCATTGTAATAACTGGAAATTAATATCAGATCATTAAAGAGGTCCTTCCTATTATCTCTAATTCTCAGATATATTAAAGTACAAGCTTAAGAAAAACAAAGATAGCCTGGGTTTCATATTGAATTCACACAGTATAGTCCATGACTAATTTTTCTCTCTAAAATAAGTGTAAATAATAAAATACCTTTTTTAAAGTTGATTACAGACATTTCGTAATAATGTTCTACTCTTTATTAACAATTTATTATTGTAGAGTTATATGGAGCCAACATTCTGGACTTCATGGCATTGTGCCTTTTGGAGCTACTCCACCCTTACTCCTGAGCTACTCCACTTTCTGCTCTCTAAGATAAGCACTGTTGAAACTCTTCTCTTAGATTAAGATTTTTATTTTCTTACCACCTCTGCAAAGCATAGAAGAAATTAGTTCCATATCTCGTTCAAGGGCTAGAATTTTAGGAAGTGTATGGTATGTGTAGAATTCCTGTTGCAGTTTGTCAATGTTGACTCATAAAACAATTTTCACCAGTACCTTGGCAGATGGCTACTGCCATGCTCCTTTCTATATGGTCCATTGGCCATAGACAGTTCCTTCTTTACTTGTTGCTGAAGACATCTGTGCCCATAAGTGAGTAATCTGTAGCCTTTTACCCTCTAAACCCATAAAGGAATGATTTAAAATCTTTCACATCACATGAAAAGTTCTGAGTTTAACCTAGAATAAGTGTCACTCCGCCAAGGTTAGCTGAAATCAGACTTACTTTGGTCCCAAGTCCTTCCTGTCTTTATACATATCTCTATATCAACTTTAAAGTTAATTTTTCAATGGACTATAGCTATGAAATGTGAGAAAGGAACAGATTTCGAGGAAAATAATCAGGTCATATTTTCCTATAAATTAGAAATTATGCTGCTTAGTTCCCCTCTCCTCAGTAGAACAACACTGAAACTAATGAGAGCTAAGACATCTTGGGCCCTCAAAATAAATTGTCTTAAAGGATTGATGCCAGAGAGCTCCACAGGGCCAGAGTCCAAAGAGGGTCCCCGACTCAGAGCTCTGGTG